>CAOKZL010000813.1:600000-1091424 GCA_948472985.1 Iguana delicatissima | reverse complement strand
GATGCAGGGCGTTTCTCAACCCCTGCCCGCTTCTCCAAAAAGATCCCTGTTCGGGCGCCAAATCTGTCACCTCTACGCCCTCAAGAAGGACAGCTTTTTCTGAGAAGTAGGCAAAAATGACCAGACGTTTCTTGGTTCAAAGGCTAGAGACCAAATTTATTAAGTATGAAAATATTTATTATAAAAAGTTCTGCTATAGCAGGGTGCAGGAAACTCTCTTTAAAAACAAGTGAGGTCCGGAACGGTAAACAAAGGCTCGGCATGGACTTTATACCCATGCATCCAGGTAAACATCAGACACACCCATTGCAGCATTATTTCACCAATCACAAGTGACCTTTCCAAATTTGGCCAGGGTCCAGTGAGGTAGTAACAGACATAAGGCAGCAGGCGGGAGGGTCTAGGGTCTCCTGTGTACGTGACAACTCCTTAATTTGTGATGGAGATTGTCTTTCCCCCACTCACAATAGGAGAAAGTGTTTTGAGTCTTGCTCTGAAATGATTTGCCCTCATTCAGGACTCCCAATTTCTTAATTAATTGTTTTTCAAGGTAATATTCATAGAGAACAGGAAGGGGTAGGTAATGCTTTCTAAGGAAATGTCCCAGGTATGTGTCTGCTAGCCAAATAAACATCCATGCAGGTGTAATATACACAAAAATGTCTAGCATGGTTTCATTTATAGTTGTGAAATTGCTAGATTAGCAAGACCAAAGTAACTAACACTCTTCTAGCTCTCTTGGTCAGCAACACTTGGATTATTAGCCCAAGGGTCATGTATGCTGTTTGAGCACTTACATGTGCCCTGGGCTGAGTTTGTTGAAAACGATGCAAAGTTTGGAAGAATTAAGTGGAGGGGAAAACATCTTAAAAACGGACAGAAAGCTCAACTATGTAAGGAATTAGTGATGGTCCTTCAGCTCAGGTACACTTGCATTTGACTTCAGACTGAACCACCTCTCTCAATGCACTGATAGAAAGAGTTGACCAGATTCTTTCCTGCTGACTTCATTTCCTCTTTGCCAACAAAGCTCTCTCCTTTTCTTCTCCCCCAAAATGAAATCCCTGTTGCTTAGCACCTTCTGTTCCTTAAGAGGTCATTCAGCCCTTCTAATGCCTGACTGTTGCAAAGTTGTAAGTTGTGGAGGAATGATCATCAATCAGAGCCAAACCTTGCAGCTGGTTGCAAGTCAAAGGGACTGCCTAATGATCCAGGAAATCTAGGCTGTTTGGCGATCTCATCTGGCAGATACATCTTATTAGACCGGGGTGGGCAAACTCAAACCCTGAAGCAGCTGCAGCCTCCATAGCTGTTTTCTGCAGCCCCAATCCTCTTTCCTCTGCAGTGTGCTTTTGCAAACAGACGAAAAAGGTGGATTGCCTGTCCCCTAAGAGCAGTGATCCACCTTTTAAATAAGTGATAGGGTCATCTTGTACTGTTTAACTTTTTTTGTGGGGGAGGGAAGCAAAACCAAAAGATGACTTCTGGTCATCTTTTGTTATGTTTTCTTGTTTTTGTTTTTTGCTAGCAAATCATGCAGCCCCAGCTGGTCCAAGGGACAGAGAATTGGCCCCTAGCCTCCTATTTAGTCTGTATTGCACTGAAATTATTATTTATTATTCGATAAATAATAACCTACATGAAATAAAAAATGTACATTCACTTTTAGGATTTCCCAACAAGTGGAAGCCAGCCGGAAACAGCTACGGGCAATTGATGACAGAGTCAGTCTTGCTCAAGCCAAAATTGAGAAGATCAAAGGCAGCAAGAAAGCTATCAAGGTATTGGATATTTGTAGCGGCTTTTCTGCACTGCAGTACGTCCCTCACACAATAACTGATGGTCAAACTAAATGCCACTGTTTACACAGCTAGCAAGTGTATGTATGATTTTTAAAAATACATAAGCAGGTGGGTGGATATAGATCAAGAGGCTGTGGAGAGGAGTGGAGAGGATTCCCACTGGGTACGGAAGGAGAAGCTTCCATTGGCTTGAATGTGGAATCTTGCCTTCCAGTGTATTTATTTTGCAAACTGCCCAGGAAGCTATGGCTATTTAGTAATAGAGAAATGTACTATAGATATAAATCTGTTTCTGCATTTCTTTCCCAAGGTATTCTCCAGTTCAAAATACCCTGCTCCTGAGCGACTGCAAGAATACTCCTCCATTTTTGCTGGTGCTGGGGGTCCAAATGGCCAGAAACGACAGAGGCGCAAGATTCAGAGCAAACACCGAACATTGGATGAGAAGTCCTTGCAGGTAAGTGAAGGAAAGGGAAAAGGTACCTGGTCAAGTTCTGAGAGCAAAGGAACAGGACCCCTCTTGATTTTGGATTTTCACAAGGGAATGGTTGTGAAGGCTTCATTGGAGATGGACATAGTTTGAAGGAGGACTTAGAGAAGTGAAGGAGAAGAAGAGGCGTTCAGCAATTGACCAGACTGCTTCAGTGGGTGATGGTCTCTGCATCTTGAAGCAGGAGCTGGATAGCCATCTTTCATGAGTACTCTGATTGTGCATTCCTGCATGGCAGGAGGTTGAACTAGATGGCCCTTTCAGTCCCTTCCATCTCCATCATCCTATGATTCAAGGTTGCTCTACTGAGCACCCAGCACTAGTTAGGTTGTGTCTCTGATGAATGTGCCTGTGTGTGCCTGCTTATGAGAGAGGAGGGGGACAGGGGAGAGAGAGAGAGAGATGGTGTTAGTTCACTGATTGTATTACCTGGAAGTGTGGTAAAAAATGGATTTTAAAACTAGGCTTTCTGGCCAAGTCAGGAACTACATGGATACAGGGAGGGAAGAGGATGAAAGAGAATATTTGGTAACAACCGCTTGCCAGTGGTCTACTTTTCCCTTGCTCTTATCCTGACGTTTTCATGTTCTATTGCCTCTGGAAATCCACTTAGACCATTTCCGCACTACACTGTTATAGTGCTATTATTCCATTTTCAACAAACTGTGGAATCTGGAGTTTGCAGTTTAGGGAGGGGCATTTAGAATTCTCAGCCAGAGAGCTCTTTAACCTCAGGAAACTACAAACCCCCAAATTCGACAGGATGTTGAAAGCAGAAATGGCCTTAAGGGTTTCTCATTAAAGTGGTCAGTGGCTGTCATTCATGTGAATCTCCATTGAAGTGTCTGAGCCTCCATAAGAGCATAGGGATGACTGGATCAACATGCATAAGCTCCAAATCCTTTCCTTTTTAGTTATATTGCAGCTGACAGTTCCTCTCACTCTTAGGATTCCCAGGTGGTTTCAGAGGAGCAGCCAACAAGTGCAGAGTTATTGCACGTGATACAGCTCAGCGAATATTTTGGAAAATATATTTTTGAGTTGGGGGAAATGTCACTGCCAGGGAAATGCCCGATCTTCAATGAGAGTCCAGTGTGTGTGACACTACTTTCCTAGATCATGGTTAATGTCTATTTCTGGGACCTGGAATAGATAAAAATGCCCTTTCCAGACAAGAGATTGCTAAACTACCTCTGGGCTCCCACTTTCTTTCCTTTACAGAAAACCCAAAAATAAAGCTGCCTTTGAATAATTCAGTGTGTTAAAACTTTCCGGCAGTTTAATGGAATCTGAGTCTGTCACAGTAAAAGTGGCATGAATATTTCAGTCTGGCCTCAGAATTCATGGAGAGCTGAGCTGCAGGGTGTGTGGAGAACTTATTAACCCAGCAAAAGTAGGGCTGTTGCCAGCTGCTCCCCTCGGCCTCCCACTGTTGATTGTAGATGGAGCCCACCAGTGGGAGTTTTCAAAAGGAAGCTAGTAAAGCAAGCAGTGTGGTTTAGTCTCAAAAACACTAGGCATCCGTTTAGTAAGAATGTACCCTTGTCCTCAGATCGCTGTTTCTTACAAATATGTGAGTTTATCTTACTGTGTCATTAATTTGTCTAGCCCAGTATTATCTACCTTCAGTGATTCCAAGATTTTAGACAGAGATTTTTGCAAGCCCTGCTTCCTGAGATCCTATGAAGACACCAGGGATTGCACCTGGGGCATTCTTACTTCAGTTGAGGCTAGTTAGACAGCCTCTTCAGACACAGGCCAGGTCAGGAGAACCAACTTGATAAAGATAGGTCCACAGAAGGTTGTATTGCAAAAAGCTAGTCTTGGACTGCTACAAAATAGCTTCAGGTAGTTAGCTAATCAGAATCAGGTAGTTCAAGTAGCTAGCTAATCAGAGTCAGAAGGCAGCAGGGGTTTCTCTCTTTAATTCTAAAACTTTGTTTAGTCCAGACTGAGTTTTTATAGGAATTGCATGCCCCATATCTTGCTTCTTCCTCCCCATCTCCTTACCTGATTACTTGTGCTGTTACAAAAGAAGTCACGTGGAGAATTTCCCCATTCCATAAGTGGTATGGGGTGAAGGTAGGGATAATTACTATATAGTCATATGAGGAGGGAGGGAGCACAAACTTTCATAAGTAGCTGTTTATTGAACATTGTCATTTCTCCCAGTGTAATTTTTCAGCAAATGAAATAGGAATTCCTCTCCAAAGTCTGGCTAGACTCCAAGGGGAAGAAGCTTCTCTTCACGTTAACAGTTTAACACAGTTTAACATATACAGCAGAAAATAAAATATACCGTAAACTATCTACAGAAGTTGGGCCTTTTATAAAGCCCATTGTAAAAGGTAATACCTGCAGAAGCCAACCCAAATAATTGTCAAGAATTGCCTTCAGTCTGTTATGAGTTTTCCTTAACGGTCATGGTTAACAGCTCCCATTCTAAAGACGTAAAATCTTTCCTGAAGTGCTGGCTTTCTTCTGGTACACATCCTTTCTTAACGTTCATATTCAAACTAATTTTGCAGAGTTAGACACTTTTCAGATCAGGCCTGTATTCCTGAAATGTTTGTCTGAACTAAGATTCTAATCCTTAACTCACTCTTCTGTCACTAGTATTTTTGAACATTACTGCTGTGAGAAATCATGGCATTCACTGCCCCCTCTCCATTGAAAGAGAACAGCTCTCAACATTACTGATCATAGAAAGATTGTTTGAAAACAAGGGTAGGCACAGATGGCCTTGTAGATGTTTTCGCCTACAGCTGACATCAGCCCTTGGCAGCATAGACAATAGAAAAGAACAGGAGCTGCTGTCCAGCAACATCTGGAAGGACACATGGTGCCTATGCCTGATCCAAAGTGTAAGTTAGCCTTATTGGAACTACAAGTACAGTTCAAATACAAAGTGGCTACATGACAATCAAAATGGTACTTAGCAGTTTCAATTGAACTGGATGCCATTCACTTGGATGTTTTGCCAAATCCTGTTAACCTTGTTCTTGACTGAGCCCTGATCATTACATCAGAGCAGGGCTGGGCAACTTGTGGCCCTCTACATGTTGTTAGACTGCAGTTCACCTGTAGCCAGCACAGCTTGTGGTGAGGTCTGCAGGGAAGATCTGAGGGTCTGCAAGATGCCCACCCCTGCAGTGCTCAGTGGATTGTACTGTATCTGATTTCTCCACTGTCTAACTGATCTCAGATAAAGCTGTCAAGGATTTTTGAAGTCTGTGTGCTTCAGGTTAGCTTTCAGCATTACCCTATTTCAACTAGAATAAGAAAATATAATAAAGGGAGTGATTTCTCTCTAGGGTAGGATACTTAGTTTGAGGGTTAGGGGTAGAAAAGTGCTTCTCATGTCCCCAGATTGTCTCTGGCATTTCCACTTAGAAGAATCTCTTTACAAGATTCTGGTCAAGATTCTGGTGAGTCTGGCAGTCAAAAACAGAGTTTGAAGACAACGCCTAGAAAAACCCAACTAAGAGTGGCTAAATTGGCTTAGGGAATTGTGGGAGTTATAGCAAAAACCAAACAAAAAAAAAAAAAGGAATTCAATTGAAAACTAAATTATAACCTTCTTAAAGATGATGAACAGATTAAAAATCTAAAGAATATTATCCAAAAGTACTTTGATGAAAATACTACAGGTGATGTCTCAATGAAAACAATCTGGGGCACAGGCAAAGCTGTAATAAGAGGACATTTGATCAAAGCAGGAGCCCTGAGGAAAAAAAAGAAAGAACAACGTATACAAAATTTGTTAGAAAGCTTGAAAGATAAGGAGAAAGAATTGCATAATAACATTTCAAATCATAAGTTGAGAATGGAAGTCAAACTTTTACAAGACCAAATTGCTGCAAATAACATGGAAGAAGTTGAAAAGAAGATGAAATATTGTCATTTGAGACAGTTTGAACAATCAAACCAGGCAAATGGCTGGGTTTCAAGATGAGGAAAGAGAGAGAAAAAAGATTAGTACTTAAAATTAGAAAAGTACAAGTGGAGATAACGGACCAGGAGCAAATCAAGAAGATTTTTTATAAATACTATGCCCATCTATATGAAAAGGATCTACCACAGGAGATGGAAAATAAAAAAAACAAAGCTGTTTCTCGATAAACAAAAAACCACTCCAATATCGGAGGAACACAGGAAAATCCTAAATGCTCCATTTACAATCTCAGAAATCTCGGAGGCAATCAGAAGACTTAAAACAGCAAAAGCTCCAAGTCCGAATGGATTTACAGCCAGCTTTTATAAAGTCTTTGAACCAGAATTATTGACTCTGCAGATGAAAACCTTAAATTCAATTAGACTGGATGGCCTACCGGAAACTTGGAAACATGCAAATATCACATTAATACCAAAGGAAGGAAATGACCATGCACAACCAGAAACTATGGACCGATCTCTCTACTAAATTCTGGTTATAAAATCTTCACTTCTATGGCCCTTTCCACATGAGGCGAGTGAATCGCTCTGTGCCGTTAATCACCGCTTCTTCGTGGCTCAAAACAATGCGGACTCTCCTTTAAGCCCTTCTGCCCGGCCCCTCCGTTTGGTCCAGGGCGAGTCGGAGCAGTGCGAGGTCTGTAGATCCACGCTGCTCTGGCTGAAAATGGCGGCTTCCTGTTCTTCGTGGGTCCAGATCAACCACTGATGCTGACCACCCCCACAGCCCGCCCTCCGCTGATTGCAGGCTCGCATTGGTGCGAGCCTGCGCATCTGCACAAATGAGGAATGCAATGGCGCACTCCAGAAGATTGAAAGCCCGGATTTTTCCATCTTCACTTAGCGCGCTGGAGGACCACTTGGGGGTGTCTTGGATTGGACTAAGGTGCGGAACTAAGGTAAATAGTCCGAACCTAGTCGGATCCAAGGTGCGGACAACCTCCATGACAGGACACCTTGGCCCGTTTTAACTTCCTGGTGTGGAAAGGACCTATATTAGTTTCAACTAAAGGAAAAGAATGCAAATATTGTTCTAGGTTGATGGCAAAAGGAAGTTGACAGTTATTCTTCTTTAAATGTTTTTATCTTTATTCAATGTCCATATATCTTTTTCTTCTTTTTATTGGTTGGACATCTCCGTATTATATCTGTATTGGTCTATTTTTTTAGTACCTGCCCTGTTTTTTCTTATTTATGTTTCTTTTCTTTGTGTGTGTTTCTTTTATAGTGTTTTTAATAAAAAGTTAATTAAAAAAAAGTTCTGCAAGGGCGCTATACATATAAGGGTCAAGAAGAGCTTAGGAGGACCTCTGGACAACCATCAGCACCCGTCCAATTGTAATTCTGCAGTTGAGCACCTACTTGACCACTGCACCTGCTGTAAGGGGGAGAGGCAAGAACCAAGATATACTGAATTGGAAGTATAGTGACTTTTTCAAGTATTGTGAGTTTTTAATAATATACAGAGGGATCTTGTAGCACCCTTGAGACTGAGGGAAAGAAGTCCATAGCATAAGCTTTTGTGACTGGGTCTACTTTATCAAGGGGCAAGCAGACCCAGTCTATGAAAGCTTATGCTACCAACTTCTTTCTCTCAGTCTCCAAGGTGCTGCAAGGTCTGTTTACATACTTATGCAGACCAACACAGCTATGTCTTCGAATCCTCACAATATGTTTCTGCATCTTACTACAACCAATCCAAAGAGTAGCGGGAAGATGCAGCAACATATTATTCCACAGAGTAGCGGGTGCTTCCATTGCCAATTGAAATTTGCAGAAGGAAGGTTTCTGCAGTCACCTGCCATTCCTGGACTAAGGTGAGAGATGCCAACATCCTGTCATGGTTAAAAATTAAATGCCAATACATGAATATTAGTGTAACCGAGAAGGAAGTTCTTATTTCTGAAGGGGCTTGACCTTCTTCCAATAGCAATTTGTTATTTCCTTTCATTTGCTTTTCCAGTGGCAAATGTTAAAAGAGAATTCATTTCTGAGTGTGTCCCACAAGTCAGAACTCCATTTAAAAAAGAAAATGAAAGCTGACATATGCATATATACAGTCAGTTTCCAATGTTCCATCACACTCTAGCATGACCACAGAGCAGAATTAGAACTGGAGCTGTGCAGAGTGTGTTGCTCCTTGTAAGATCTTTGAGGCAGGTTGCAACTGAGAGCTTCTCATTCCAGAAGCAGGAATTTCCATCTGCAGGCTTGTCCCCAAACTCCCAGCAGAGCTTGGGAGTGTTTCTTTTTAGACTACAATTCCCACATTCCCCCAGCCCAGTGCAATTATGCTCTAGTAGTATATTTTACTCTGAAGTTTGTTGTATCTGATTTTTTAGTCATGTTCTGAGCTGTCTTGGGTTCCAGCATTGGAAAAAAGGCCATATTTAAATAAAATAAATAAAATAGTTTGCCTTTTGAAAATAATTAGTTGGGGGTGGGTTCCATTCTACAGTTTCTATCTCTCATGTTTATAGGAGCTCCTCCTTGAGTTGAGGGGCAGCTACATTGTTAAACTAAAGGACATGTGAGTTGGGTTCCTACGCCATGCATATATAGTATAAATCTACCCTCATATAGCTAAAAGTGATTGCACAACACCACTCTTCTGCTGAATAGCAACATTGTGCAATGGATTGTGTATCTGCTAATGTGCCTGCTGACTATGAATGTACAGTGGTTCTGTTTCTGCCATCCCAGTGAATCAAATGAAGGCAATGATGAATAGCGCACACCATCAAAACAATGTGTAACTGTATGGCTGGACTTCTTTTGCTTAGTTCTAATAGGAGTAGACCCCACTGAATCAGTTGGTGAATTGTAAGTCAACACACAGCTAACCCAATTAATGGCTCTACTCTAGTTGGGACTAAAAATATTATTAGCTGGATGTGAAATGATTACTGTAGTGGACCTCTGCCTCTACAACCATGAAATGAACAGGTCTATTGCAGAGTGGCCAAAAAAAGTACAACTGCTTATGTAAAGGAACTTAGGCATCTGTATGACACCAACAAGATTCCAGCCAGAGAGCTGTGGGGAGGAGGGCTTTGTTTAAGATGCTCCTCCTGACCCTGTCCTTCCTTTTTGCTGAAGTTGGCTTGCCACCCCCTGTGGGCCGAGTCTCCCCTTCTCTATACTCTCTCATATGAAAAAAGCAAGCAAGCAGGCAGCACCAGCAAGAGGCTGCAGCAGTGGAACCATCAGGCACCAGGGTTGGAAGCAGCTGTGCCAGAGCATGGGAGCTTGGCAGGTGCCCCATTATGTAGGCACACACCCCATGCTGCCATTGTGGAGATATGTTTAGATGCTTACAAATGAACATTAAGGTGTCCTGTGGCCATCCAGTATTTGGAGTAGAGTTTTCATTTGGAATGGAGCTTTCTAGTCAGGACAGAACAGGATTAAGGGCCATGCAAAATAGGTACATTAATGGAACTCTGCCTAGCAACTATGAGCTGAATATGTCCATTGCACAATGGCCACTGGTGGCACAGAAGCAGTGATCATTGGTAGATTTTATTTGTATGTCTCTAATTCTGTCTGTGAAATGTTAGTGGAAAGATGCCTCTTGCTGTCTGCATCTAAGGGAGTGGCTGTAATCCAATGCTGTACAGCAGGGATGGGCAGCAAGTGACCCTCCTGATGGCGTTGGACTGCAAGTCCCATCACCTTTCATTTTCAGCTATCCTAGCTAGAGCTTATGGGAGCTGAAATCCAGCAACAGCTTAGAGAGCCACAGATTGACCATTGCTGCCCTTAGGGGAAGAGGGAAATGAAGGTGTGAAATTGAGGAGTGTTATAGTAGAGGCCAAATTTGTGCTTGTTCTTGCACTAGATGGTGGCTCAGCCAACAACTGGGATTCCCACAGCACACTTCCTGGGCTATGTCCCTCCAGAAGACAGCCCTGGAGCTCATAAAGAACAAGGTGGTTCCCTCCAACCCAGAGGAAGGTTAGCGGAGGGGGCCTGTGGTCCTCAGGCATTCCTGCTGTGCAGTGGTCTTGTCCTTTCTCAGCTAATATGGAAGCAAGCAGTGCTGTGTCACTGAAGGTTTCTTTGGAGAGTGTTCTGTTCCTGGAAGATGACAAGGGAGGTCATTCTCCACAAATGCTGGTCCTAGTGGAGCATTGACTGCTGCACTGCTTGTGTTTTGCAGGAGAAGCCAGAGTATTTCCCAGTCTGTGTCACTACAAAAGTCCATCAGGAGGATGATGCTGAAGAAGGTCTTGGCAGCCTCCCCAGGAATATTAGCTCTCTGAGCTCCCTTCTGCTCTTCAACACCACAGAGAACCTGTAAGTTTTGCTTGGAGAAACCGGCTCTGTGCTTGTTCTGATTGGTCTTGAAATGCTTATTTCTGAAGCAGCCTCGTTTGGTTTGGTGTGCCAGAAAATCCCACTGCCCTTACCCTTGTCTTTGAGTAGGAAAGCATTGATTTGATATCCCAGTAGACTTCCAGTGCCTTTAGCTAACTGTACAATGAGCCTTAAATCCTGTTGTGAGGGATTCTTTTTCTTCCCTTATGTCCTCTTCTCTAAACTCTTTTCCTCTGCAGTTTCCCATGCATATTGTGCTTACCAGCCATTCTCTAGGCAGCAATTCAATTTGCACTGAATGTGGAGGTATAGAAGTTTTTAAAAATAAGAGACAGACGGGCTGTGGTGAAAAGAGAGGCAGTTCTATCTGGCTGAAAAATTTGTGCTTGTTCTTGCACTTTCTTTCTTAACTTGTAGTACCTTCCAAACGTAGCTTGGAAAAATCACTTTTGGGGACCACAGCTCCAAGCACCCTATTTCACATGGCTGTTTTGGTGCTTGGAACAATGCTTATCCTTGCTCCCAGTCCTGTCATTAGTGCAGTGCAGTTTTAAAAGATTTTGTTGCTCAAAGTATTGAATGAAAACCAGACTTTAGGTTTTTGCTCTTTCACACTACACGTTATAGCACTTTATTTCTGTTTTAACTATCACAGCTCATCCTGTGGAATCCTTGGATTTGCACTTTGGTGAAACAGTAGGGCTCTCTGGCAGATTAAATTGAATATGTCACAGAATTTAAGTTTAAGGTGGTGTTGGGGTGTTACATGGCTATAGTGTGAAGGACACTTTCTGAACTTGTGTCTCTTTGAATAAGCAGCAGTAGCCAAACCTTTGTTTTTCATCAGCAAAATGGAGATAATAATTTAGCCAAGAAAGTTTGGACAAAATAAATGCTGCAAGAAAGGGAAGACAGAGATAAAATTCAAATGTTCTTCCTAACTTTAAGTTATTGCTGACTTTGTATCTTTGGGGCTTTTTAAATTATTTTACACTGTCTACTACTGGGAACCTAGACATTTGACTTTGCTAATTAATGTCAGCATAATTTTAAGTAGGACAAGGGACTGACAACAGGAACAACCTTTAAAGTTGACTAGAATTCAAAATGGAGGAAGTTTAGTTACACAAATACAGGGACAGAGGATTCCTTTAGCTTGGCCATTTAAGCAGGCAGTACCCTCTGTGAATTGAACTGTCCAGGGTACTGGATCTCTAGCAGCCCTGCAGAGTAGACCAGGGAAAAGCTGGGGAAGCAATATCTATTTTGTCTGAACTCTTTTACTGCTTACTGCTGGAACAGATTTGTTTAAAAGAAATTAGTTTCCACATTCCTCCTTGTACCTGCTCAGAGGCAGACTGAGGAGGCTTTCTCTTCTCTCCACCCCCATCCATCTCATTCTACCTGCAGGTATAAGAAGTATGTTTTCCTTGATCCTCTGGCTGGAGCTGTAACCAAGACGCATGTGGCTCTGGCGACTGAAACAGAGAAGCTCTTTGATGCCCCACTCTCTATTACTAAGAGGGGACAGCTGGATCAGCAGGTGAGGCTCTTAGGTGCAAGGTGAGAGGACAAGAGGGATGTGCCCATGTCACCTATCTTTTTAGATCCCAAACAGAGGTGGAGAAAGGCTACTTTTGGGGCTACAAAACCCAGAATTGTCTGTCATGCTAGCTGAAGAACTCTTGAGACATGTAGCCCTCCCCCTCAAAAAAAAAACCAACTTTTCTCAGCTCTGGTCACAAGTGTCACTGATGAGGTCTGCTTTGTTTTAGCCTCAGCCCACATTGGACAGTTGGACAGTTTGTCTATTCAGACAGCTACACTTGCGTCCAATTCACCTTTTTCACGTAATCAACTCCTCAGCTTTATTGATAGTGGAACATAATAAACAATTGATACATGGAGGTGATCAAATACTTAACCGTAGAAAGAAAGGTGAATGGAGGATTTAAAAGTGCTGAAACAAAAGGGGTGGTATGGACGAGTTTAAAAGATAATATAAGGCCAGGTCTTCCCAGCAGTAGCCCAGGGTGTATGACAGTGGGTCAGAAGGAAAGAATTTTTCTACCAACTGAATAGAACTTTGTCTAAATAGGAGTTCCAGGAACCACAGATCAAAGCATGGTAATAGGTGGACTTGATCAGTTGATAACAACTTTCCAGAAGGGAAATTCTAGGAAGGGTCAAACTGCAAAACCTTGGAGTTAGTAGAATGAATATCACAATGCCCAGTTGTTGCAGCTTATACTTTTGAGGAGATCCATTCCTTCCCGCATATTTCTGCAGGGCATGTTATATGCCATAACAACTACCATTTAGTTTCAAGCAAGATCTTGCTAAAATGAGGGCTGTTAGCATATACATGTTTGTGTGTGTACTTATGTATGTGTTTTAAAACAGAGCTTATAGGAGCCATGGTATATCTTTGCAAGTTTTGACAGAGCTTGGAAAAGTTACTATTTGTTCATTTCCTCTCTAACTCACACACACAACATTCTGGAACCAAGCTGTTTTTGGCAGGAACTGTACTCCCCGTCCCTCAACATTCATATTTGAGTGTGCAGATCTATTCTCCTCTGTTCCTTTGTGTTTGCCATGCCAGCACCAGCATTTAGAACATTACCCATTGCTGATTGGGAGATTCTGGGAACTGATGTTCCTCAAAGTGGCTCTTCCAAGCTCTAGGTCTGGAGGATAGATGAAGTCTAGTTTTGCTATCTGCATGTTCCTTTCATGTTGTATGCAGGTGGAGAAAAGTTCTGGACTTAGCTCACCTTGAGCTGCAGATCTGTCAAGGCAGCAACTGTCTATCTTATAGTGGCACATTTCTGTTTTTGTGGTTTTTCAGATGGCTGAAAATTATTTCTATGTGCCAGATCTAGGGCAGGTGCCAGAGATAGATGTGCCATCCTATCTGCCTGACTTGCCTGGTATTGCTGCAGATCTCATGTACAGTGCTGACTTGGGGCCTGGCATTGCACCTTCTGCCCCTGGCACATCTATCCCAGATTTGCCCACCTTCAACACTGAGTCTGCTGAGCCTTTCCAGCAAGGTACTACTTCTTTCTTCTTGTTTTCCCTCTGCAGTAGAGATGGTGCAGGTGAATATAAACTGAGGAATGTGAAAGGAAATAGGCACATGGGACAACCATATCTATTCACATTTCTGCCAAGGAAGTCATGAGTGACTTCTCCCCCATGCCCCAAATCTGGATGCTGTTGCAAGAGAGATAATCCTTGTTTTAAAGGAATGCAAAAATATGGTAACCAATGTGAGTTGGGATGGGGCTGGGAGAAGAAAATACCAAGGCAAGCCATGTTAATCTGTTTTGTAGCTGCACTTGGCATGTCAAAAAAAGGAGTAGGGCTGTATCGGGTCTTCTGCTTTCTAGCTTATTTGTATGTCATCTGGAGACAAGTGAATAAATGGGACTGCCAAGTTTGCATACTGCTAATCCATTTTAAATAGGAAGCAATGACTCTAATCTGTGCCGCCAGTTTTAGAGAATTAGACCTCGGTCATCTCTCATTATCTTTTATTTTCTTGTGAACACCTGGAAATAGTGATTTCGGAGGTGGCTGGTAGCTCTTTTTTGTTCCTTAAGAGGTTTAGGGTGGCACTGGTGCCTATCTGGTTGACAGCTGATAAATGAGCTGCACCCTCATTGCACTTTAAGGAGGGCTCTTTCCTTCTGTCTAGTTCTGTTACATTATTTTTCTATAACCTGTGCTATTATATTGTCCTAAAAATGCAGGAGTGCAAATGCTCCATTGTGGTTTTACTTCCCTGACGCTTGCAAAACAGCGCCTTTAGGTGGATGACAAGAGAGATAGGAAAAGCTAGTATTTTCACATTTTAATTGTGCAAATATTAACACTCTGTTGGTGTTTCAGATCTTCATGAGGGGGCACCTCCACCCCCTCCTCCTCCTCCCCCACCACCACCTGAGATGCCACCTCATGTTCCACCTCCCCCTCCTCCTCCTCCAGCCCCACCCCTGGCTGAGTCTCAAGAGAATGACAAGAAGAGCAGTGCAGGGCCATCAGGTAAGTTTCAAGGTTTGCAGCTGAGAAAACAAAAAACAACAAACTGACTCCTTCAGTTTTGTGTTAAGTCAGGGATGGGATTTAGGAATAATGGGTAGAATTCACATTTACATTTACAAATGTGTAACCCAGTAGTGTAAAGAACACATAGTGATTGTAAAAATCCCCCAATCCTTACTTATGGGACAGCAGCTGCTGCAAGCGACAAATCTGTTCTCCCGTCAGTTGGGATGCGGCTGACATTTTCACCCCTCTCCTGTGCAAGTGATCTCAAGTGTGAAGAGGAAATAGGACGGGGATTCTGCTTCTGATTGTAGCACTGGAAATCACTCACGGAAGGGGTGGAAATGTCAGTCAGTTGTGGCCCAATTAACAGGAGAACAGATCTGTCACTCACAGTGGCTGCTGCCTGGTGAGTCTTGATTGGAGGAGGGGTCAGGTTGGGAGAGACTACTTAGCTACATAACATGGTTTTGTAGCTAAATACTTGATCCAGAATCACTGGCAATATTTCTACGGTGCTTTCAAGTGTTCAGTGTTGCTTGTGTATTATCCATTTATAATCCAAGGAAGGGAATTATGTGGCTCTCTAGATGTTGTTGAACTGTGACTCCCAGTATCTCTTTTAATATTAGTTAAGCTGACAATAGTTGATGAGAGTTGAACTCCAGTAACACTGGGAGAGCCACACATTCCCCACCTCCATTGCAGCTGGTAAGAGGTGGGCACTATGACCCTCTAGAAGAAAGATGAGGCTCACCAAGCTCCTGGTATAAAACTGCCAAGCTTCTTAGAAAAGATTCTTGTACATGGTTCTAGGGGTTATAGGCATGGGATTACTGGTGGATAATCATTGCAAAATTCTTCTGAGACTCCATTTCTCTCTCTCTCTCTCTCTCTGTTGCTCTGCAGCTGCTCTTCAAGGGGCACCGAAGGAAGTTATGAACCCCTCAAGTGGCCGAGCCACTCTGCTTGAGTCCATCCGGCAGGCTGGTGGCATTGGGAAGGCCAAGCTCCGTAGTGTCAAGGAGCGGAAGATGGAAAAGAAAAAGCAAAAGGAACAAGAACAAGGTATTCCCTGTTCTGACCTTTCCCCCTTTTTTCCTAAGTAGATCTGACTGATTGGTCTACAGGGTGGGTTGGATAGAATCAAACATGGAAATGCCTAAGATCCCACCCCCCCAATTACACCACACACACACACACAGGTAAGCTGGGTACTCACAGGCTGTGTCCTTAGTCAGTCCCTGAATGTACTAAGCAAAGACCATATTAACCCTAACAGAACTGGAAAACCTGTTACCCTCCAGCTGTTTTTGGACTCTCCACTCCCATCAGCTCTGAGGGAAGGAGCACTGTGCTCAGGAATGATGGCAGATGCTGTTTGATAGTATCACATGGGGCATGTGTTTCCAGTTTCTGCATTAATGCTGGTAGGAAAGTTAGTATGGGAAGCCCTTTCAAATTGGGAAGCTTGACAGCAACTTAGAACAAGCTGTCTGCTGAAAATGCATCTTGGTTCCTTCTTGACACATCTCTCTCCATATCTTGGCTACGTCCAAACCATGAATGTCCATGAAGCCCAGAGGTGGGACACATGGATGCAGTAGACCTCCCATGCCAAAATCAGCCCCAGCAATTTAGCACTGACTGAATTCTTGTGTGCAGCTGTATTGGATCAGTGTTACATCACCACTTTTTCTATTGAGAAGTGCTGCAGTTCATGCAGTAAGAGTGCTGAACCACACTTCCATTCTGCAATCTATTTAATTCACTCCTATTTTATGAAAGATTTCTGTAATTTTTCTCCCCTGTGTACCCTCATTCTGCCCTTCTGGAGTGGTCGGGGTGTGGGGAGATAAGCAGCTCTGCAAGTCATTGAAGAACCACCCACATTACTAGACTAGAAATTCATTCAGCAATCTTGGCTTCCAGGATCTCAACAGACGTTACTGTTATCCTTTCATATGCTTCATCTCTTAGAGCTAGAAATATATTTCTCCCTTTTCAGAAAGGTGAAGCTGACGTCTGCATGCTTTATGTGCTCCTGTGGCATTTGCATCATACACAGAGCCATGCTCACTCTAGATAGACATGTATACGCTTAGATGATTGTCACTTTACAAAGCAGCATAAACCAAGTGCAGTATGCTTTCTTGTGTTTTCCTTTATATGAAGATCATCAGGTCTCTAATATTCTGTGCTTTTTGTATCTTTCTTTTCTGATTCTGTGTTTGTGGTTTGGTTTTGTCTTTTCTCCAGTGGGCGCTGCAGGGCAGGGTGGAGACCTGATGTCAGATCTCTTCAACAAACTGGTCCTCCGGCGCAAAGGTAAAATCGCCACGTGCCAGGTTGTTTCTTTTCAGGGGTCTGGCGAAGCTCCGTTTTGTGGGTTACTCATTGTAACAATCAGAAAATGTTTGGGTAGCCGAACAGGGGAAACGTCAATCTTTTTTGCTTTGTGATGATGTTGCTGTGCTAGTTCTAGAAGTTCAAGGCAGGTATTGGTAACAGTGAGCAGGTCTTTAGCCTTTATTTTACAGATGACTGAATCCACCCACTTTTCTGGGGCACAGCCAGGCAGTGGAGTGAAACAACTCTGCTGCAGGATTCAGTCTTGGCCTGACTATAGTACCCTCTGATGATCGCAGAAGATTCTTCATTCATCTTCTATTCAGTCTTGCTGGTGTGCCACATGGGGCCTCCAAGGAAAATTTTAATCTCCCAAAAACCACCCACACATCACTATCTTTTGTCCCCCACAAAAATTAGATTTTCCCACTCTTGGAAATACCCAAGAGTCATGGTTTTATAATAGAATGGGGTCAGACTCCCAGTCCCTGCTGAAGCCACAGGGTAAAAAACAAGAAGAAACTAGATGTAGACTTCCAGCTACTTCTGGTTCTGATTTTATTATATTATCATTGCTAATTTTAGTGGATTTACAGGACTGGCATGGCGTGTTGATGGGTCTAGATGGAGAAAAATTAGTCCTTGGAGGTTCTGAAGTTGTACAACCCTGCCTTATGCCTTCACTGAGCCTTAGTACAGAACTCTATAAAAGGCAACCTTTTCACTGGACATTATAGTCAGCCCTCCACATTTGCAAGTTTCACTTTTGTGGATTTGATTATTCACAGATTATTTGCTGTCACCTCTGCTGCCTCCCTATGCCATTTTTAATAGAGACTGCAAGCCTTGTGAGACTGAGAAACTGCGAATGAGGCTTGTTAAGTCCCTATTAAAAATGGTATGGGGCAGCCGTGGTGGTGGCAGGAAGCCCCACCAGCCATTCACTGCTGCCTTGTGAAGGAACCCTGATGCCTCAAAGGAATCCATGGTGGGTTGAATACAGTGATCATATTTTGTGTGTGTGTTAAATATAGTTTGAGAGGGCCTAGAATTATTCACGGTTTTTCCACTTTCATGGGAGTCCTGTGACCCTAACCCTAGCAAATGTGGAAGGATGACTGTAATTTTTTTTATTATTATTTTTTTACACTGGATCCCTTCACTTTCTTCCAATACCTTGCTTATCTCTTGGGCTCCAAATGTTAGTGAAATCAAAGTTTACCTGGTTTTTAAAAAAAATTTTAAGCGTTTGGGCACAATACTTTCTTTTAAATTTATGAGATTTTCCATTTTCTTGTGATATTTACCACCATAGCTTTGGAAAGGAATATGCACTTCACTGCGTTCATTACTTCCACTGTTGAAAAATGCTGATTGTCTTGGCAAATATATGCTTTCCTTCCAGTCTTGGTTTTGCTTGCTGGAGCCAGTAAGGTGCAACTCTTGATCCAGTGCCCCTGTCCTTGGACACTTAAGATTTCAGCCATGCAGGCCTCTCAAATTATGAATCTCAGGAGGGGGATCTCTTCCTTCACGTTAACATAAGGTGCTGCTTCTGTTCTTCCCAGGCATCTCTGGTAAAGGGCCTGCAGCTGGAGGAGACAGCAATGCTCCCAACGTGCCAGCGGGTGCCTTTGGTCGCATATCGGACACTATTCCGCCTCTGCCTCCCCCTCAGCAGCCAGCTGGTGAAGAGGATGACGATGACTGGGAGTCCTAGATGACTGCATTCCTTTGGCAGGGACTTGCTTCAGTGTGCCAAGCCATGGCAACTACAAGACTGAAAAAGCATCATCTCAGAAAGAGGGAACCTCCAGAGAACCCAAGTGTAACAGAGAGACCTTGTCGTTCTGTCTCTTCCCCTCATCATTTGGCTTGTTTCCAACTTCTGCAGTGTACACTCATCAACAGACATTATTACTACTCAGTTTGCCTCCCCTGCTGCCAACCAGCCTTCCCGTGTGAATTATCTCCTCCTTGTATATTCTGCCAAATCTGCTGCTGGGCAGCTTGGGCTCACCAACGATCAAAGCCAATTCTCTTCTTGGGTGAAAAGCTTCAGATCAAGTCTGTTTGACACCTACAAATCATCAAGGCAGCTCCACCCTGCAAGAGCAGCAGATTTTGCCTCCTGCAGCAGGATTCATCATTGGGCTGTTCTGCTAGGTTGGAGAATTGGTAGGGAAGAACCTGAGCTTCAAGTATAGACAGATGAATCTCGTTGGGAGAGACATTTATTTCCTCTCTCAACTCAGTTCTTATTTCCTTTTCTGTGTAGAACTAGCTGAGCAAGGAAGACTTCTTGCCTCTCACATGCAAGTGGCTGACTAATTGAAAAGTACTTGTCAAATGTAAATAGCCACTGATGCTTTTTTCTGTTGTGTATCTCAGATTGTTTTAATGAGGCCTACAGCTCAGGCTATATTCACAGAAGCACCCACTTCAGCCAGCATTAGTTCTACCAAGGGAAAGCAGGAACTGACTTAGGGTGATGTCTGCAAAGCCAAAAAAGGTGCCGTACCACAACAATATAATTTTTTTTTTGAGCCTCCCTTCTTTATTTAAAAAAAAAATACATTGTGATTAGTCACCATAATTCAACAAGAATTCCTTAAATTCATCTGTCAGCATCATAATCGGCTTAGGTCCTTTTAGTTTAGTATTATAGTAGCATATTATAATCTATTTAATTACAGTACATGTAAAGTTCATTTGAATAGAACTTCAACAATAATAGTAGAGAGTATTATTTGATAACAATAGCCAGCCTCCTTTTGGTGCATTATGGCAACAGTTTTACTTTCTCCATGATCACACAGAGGTGGCAAGAGAAAGCCAACTGAGGCCAAGATCTTATACCACTTCAGCATAGCATAAATACCTGCTGATGTATTTAGTACACTGTATGTGAATCAATGGTCAGCACGCCAGGCTAACAACTGCAGTCTGCAAAAGCAAAGCAGAGGCGTTGTTCTTTCACATGCTCTCCAGCGCACTACTGCATGTGCACAGATCCCACATGTGGAAATCCACTGATGCTGCTGTCAGCTGGATATGACTGTTGTGCTTGTCCAAAAAAAATTATTCTGTATGTGTAGCATAATTTAAACCTGAGTATGTCACTAACAGGATGCCAGCTTGAATCTGCCTGCTCCAAGTAGCCTGGTTCTCAAAGGTCTACCTTCTTTCACAGCTGCTGTGAAAGCTTTTTCACAGAATTTTCTTCCTCCTGTCTACATTGGGCTAGTGCACAAACAGGACGCTAGCTTATCAGTGGTGGAAAACGTAAATGGATCTAATAGTATTTAATTATTGAATGAAGAATTAATTTTTAATTACTTAATGATAAGTAGCCATTTTTTATGCAATTAATTTTAAAAACTTTCAAAAAAATGAAAGTGTTGCATACAAACCCCTGGCCAACCTAAAAATGTGGCACCCCAGCCCCTTGGCAGCTACCCATATCTGACTGTCATTATCTGTTTGCCAGTATAATAACCCACTTGGATTTTCGTTTATCTTCCTTGTGACATGGGACGCTATCGTTATATAAAAGATGACTCTATCAATTTCACATGCAGCTTTAGGTACATCTCAGGAAATTCATCTGGGCTAGGAATCCTAGTCATGTGCACACAGCTATTTAAAAAAAATGCATTAGAACCATGCATTTATCTCATTCTGAGCCTTCCTTGAAGATACTGTAAAGTGTGATGTCTTTGCTTGTGTACGAAGAACGGGGAGCAGGTGCTTAGCATATCCTTTGTTTTTTCAGTTCTTGCACAAAGTTGTGGCCATTTAAACTTTTTTGAGGCTGGAGAAGTTTAAAAAAAATGCTTCACAGGCTCTTGTCCCTTATCTCCACCTTAGCATGAAAATAGTTTGGATGGGATATAGCCACAGACCTGGATTGTTCTTCTGCCAAAAAGAGCTTTTGCCTAAAGTTCAGATAGACAAGTTGAAGCTTAGCATTTCTTTGGTAAAGGGATTCATTAAACTTCTCAGCAGCCAGGCTTAGTGGTTCAAAAGCTGAAGTGACCCTCAGTCAGTGTCCTGACACACCATGAAATGTGGTTTTTTTTCCCTTGCAGATTTTAGCTGGCCACATTTGATGGGCAGCAGACAGGGGAACAGTTTGGTTTCTCTTGCTTAAATGGCTGCCTGAAAGAGGAAAGGTAGATAATGTGTGGGACTTTATCATTTGCGGGGTGTGTGTGTGCAAAACTAGAACCCTTGTGGAATTGTTTGCAATGATCTATTCTAATCATGAAGGTAAATGACTCCCATGGATTTTCAAACCAAGACACATTTATGACAGAAAGAGATGGAGAGTTATTAGTGATGCAAAAAGCAAGAGAATTAATACCATGTGCCATGGTGGGACCCATGCCACCTCCAGATATTGTTGGACTGTAATGCCCTGGCTACTGGAAATTCTAGTTCCACGATATCTGTAGGGATGAATGATTCCCCCCTTGCTGCGGATGTTGTTGGCTGCAATTCTCATCACCAGCTATGCTAGGGCTGCGAAGCTATGGCCAACAATCCAACAACAACATCTGAAGGGACACAAGCTTCTCGTCTCTGTTCTGATGTTCAAATTGGGGAACAATACTCTGTTCAGTGTGAAGGGAAGAAAGCTCTCTGAGCAGCAGATTTGAAAAAAACTTGTAATTATTAGAATGGAAAAAATACATACACATTATTAACAACAAACAATAAAAGAAAACAAGCAATACATATGAGGAACGCACTTCATACAGACAATGTGGTAGCCTGAAGCCACATCCATTACTATCAGGAAGATACCGTTTTGCCACTTGATCTCTTCTCCCAGTGGAACTGTAAGACAAAACAAGAATTGTAGCAAACACAAAGCCAAAGGTCAATATGAGACACAATGTGCCCTAGCAGAATCTGATTTAGGACTCACTTTCCTTAGTGCTGCAAATGCTGGTCCAAAACCAGCCTTGACCTGCGTTCTGTTTTTAATCCATTGAGGCAGCTTGTTGAAAACAGCTGGGCGTGTATATCTGTGATCTAAGAGCACAATGCTAGCAAAGTCCTTTTGATGTCGAATGGCTCTCCCTGTAAGAGAGGGACATACCCATAAAGTAATCATTTAGCACTGCTCACAACCATTATACCTGACCTATCTTTCCTGCAACAGTAATCCTAAATTTACTTTTGAGGAATGGGATCTGTGTGCACACAAATCTGAGCAATATAAAGGAAAGAATGGCTCATGCCACAGGTTGTGGTATAGCCACCCAACGTTTTTTATCCTTCAAAATGGCTAATTATCCTGTGCAACAGAGTAAGGTAGCTCATGTTTTTGCTTCTAAAACTGATGAGCTTGAAATGCAGAAGTTTTTTGTTCAGTATTAAGAGAGGAAGCCACTTCACATCAGGTCAGACTGTCCATCTAACTCAGGGAGGAGTGGCTTTGACTCTGAAGTGCTTTTGGCCTACAACTCCCATGAGCACAACCAGTGGCAAGGGGAAACGTAGTCCAAAACATTGAGGCTTACAGCTGTCTGCTCCAATCTAGTCCAATAATGTCTACTCTGACTAGCAGTTATCGTCCCATCTTTCCCTTGCCCACACCCACCCTTCAAGCTCTTTGAATCATTTCACTGGATATGGCAAGGACTGAACCTACGACTCTCTGCACAGAACATGTGTTTATTCCTTGATCCTTTAATTTTCTTGGTGATGCTAAGGCAACACTGTATGTAAACTTTCAGAAATATTTTATTGGAGCACAATAAAATGGTGCTTGCTGCTGCTTCCACACATGATTACCAACAGTTTCTCTTCCTCACAAAAGTTCCCTTTACCAGTTGCCCAGGGGAAGCAGGGACAACTGTACAAGTGCAGAAGAACCATATGATGCTTCTCTATGGTGCTGTACCCCACTTTGCCTCTTTGAATTCCAGGCCATGTGCTTAAAAAAAACTTCTAACCCTGCCCATGGCTTGCAATTGCTGGTTCCACCAGAGCTACCAGGCTAGGAAACAACTGCAAGTTCATTTTTTGAGAACATCAAACCCTCCCTTGCTAGAAGCCTTACCTATTGACTGGTTGACTGCTTTCATGCACAAGTTTTCAATGACTGTCCTGCCTGGTGCTTGGGCTGCTGTTTTGGGCTGGAAGAGGGAAACCAAGACAACAGAGGATGAATGAGCAAGTCAGTCTTTGAGTTTGAGCCTTCCCTCCTAATCGCCTTGTTCCATTCCCCAATAATAAATCAGAGTATATCAAACAGCACAGCTACCTAACTACTCATGAGGACTAATACCCCGAAGAAGTAGAGAAATCTCAAAGTACAAGAGGCTGGACAGAAGCACATTTTGGCTAGGTAGACAAGTCAGTTTACAGTCCTACTTGGAGCTGAGCTTGAAGAGAGATTAAGAGGATGGGGTCCATAAAGAACCTGCATTGCCCTAATGAAATAAGAAAGACACCACTGGGATACCTAGGGCAAGGTCAGACTGCTTGAGCAGAAGCAAAGGTAAAATGCCTTTCAAAACCAGTGAAAAGAAAAATGCCTTGTAAAGCCTATAACACCATCAGTGTTTAGGCAGTGCATAAATAGCAAGTCCTACAGGAGCAAAATGTGAAACTGGCTAATTAGAAAATTGGGATAGAGTCTCCTCTCCTCTCTTTACTGCCCTGCTTTCCAAAAACAAATTCTTTTATAACATGGAAGCAACAGTATAATACTTTTCCTAATGCAGGAAACTACCCATGGCCCCACTTGCAGCATTCAGGGCAAGTTCACACATGCATCATAGAATCACAGAGCTGGAAGAGACCACGAGGATCAACAAGGTCAATCTCCTGCCAAACAGGAATACACAATCAAAGCATTTCTGACAGATGGCCATCCAGTCTCTGTTTAAAAACCTCCAAAGGAGACTCCACCACACTCCAAGGTAGCCTATCTCATGAATGGATGATATTGAAGCACCAAGTAGCAATGAATCAGTTGAGCAAAATGAAATATGCACAGTCTCTCATCTTGGTCACAATTTTCAGTTAAGGCAAGTGAAGGAGCCCCATGTTTCATAAAGAAGTCCTAAGCTATTCTGCCTGATGCTATGAGCCATGGCTACAATTCACTAACTTGGTAATGTAGCAGTTAGAATTCCATTACCAGTTTCATTCTATTCACACTCAAGAATTACAACCCCTCTCACTTGTGAAGCTGGATGAAGCAAAGATTAGAAAGCTTGGATTCAGGATCTGCTGCTCATGGTTGGACAGATTTTTCTCCTGGCTCTCTGGCTTCTTCTCTGACTCCCTTTTCCCCCCTTAACAACACAGCTCACCCCAAGACTCTCTGTGTTACATTTTCAGGGAGCTAGAGACGCTGCTGTGAGAAGGAAGAGTCAGAGAAGAACACTTCCACAGCCTAGATCATCACACCAAAATCTGGATCAAATCCAATACGCAAGTGTTAATTTTATAACTTATGTGGTTGCCATAAGGAATAAAAACTGAATTACTTTTTGAATTACAACTCCTGGAACTTCCCAGCCAGGCCATGCTGGCAGGGAGACTGGGGGAGAATTTTCCCACAAAATTCTACTCTTTACTAACAACGAAGCAGGCCACAACTGTGAAAGGACAGATCCTTGTGAGGCAAGCATGCTCTTGGATTGCTTTTGCAGAATGCTGTCTTAACAAGCAGATCTAGCTGAGAAGAAGGATGGGAGCTATTACCATTGTCTTCTCGAGGTATGCTATTTTCTCTTGAAGTTCTGGAGACTTGATGTTGGGGTAGGGCATGCCCACCATAATCACACACCTGAGAGGGGAGTGAGAAGTAAGACAGCTGATGAACACGGACAGATAAACACAAACAGACAGCCCACATCTATTGTTTACAAGCTGATAGTTTACCTTCCTAGGTCATCAGAAAAATTGATTCCTTCACTCATTTTCCCACCAACTACTGAAAAAAGCAGTGCACCTGTCATGGGGCCTCCAGTTTGGCTGCAACACTGCAAAGAAGAGCATGGTAGGAAGTGTCAACAGTCTGGAGGAAAAAGAATCATAGAACAAAAGCTGTGCTCAGCTGCATGGGCAGGCCTTCCCCCAGTACTCAGCAGGCTGCCAGTCTTTATTCACTCACCTTGATGCACTTGGCATACTCAGCCAATACCTGCTCCACTTGGCTAGCTCTCTTTGGTTCTTGAAATATCTGTTAAAGACATTGTGTGTTACTTGCTATTCAGGAAAACTATATGAAAACATGCGTGCACGCAAGCGCACACGCACACACGTGCAACAAGAGTCTTGGGAACCTACAGAGGCAGGTGGTTTCTGTATAATCAAAGAAAAGGTATAAACTAATATGGAGTCTAGCATCCCAACAACCTAAAACAGATATAAGTTCTTTTAAGCACTTTCAAATCCCTACTTTACTGTGATGCTCACAAGACAGTGTAGGGCAAAAGAGCACTTTCTCAGCCATATCTATGTCACAGGTTTCCTATGAGACCAAAAGGCTGTTCCCTTTTTCATCCACCACCATCTCCATTCCTGGATTTGGTTTTTTTTCATAATTTGTGTGACTAAGAAATGGAACCCAGAGTGGGAATTGCCAAATTTGGCTTTCCAGTTGATAGAAATATAATGTTTGCTTTTCAAAAATAAAAAATAATAAAAATTTACAAAGTCCTCAGTTCCAATTTAGCTTGTATGGTTTCCATCTGAATCCTAAGCAAACTTGCCATGCCCTCTGCACTTCCAGAAACCATGTAGCAGCAGTTAATCTATTTTAAATTCAAGTACAAATGATCAGTCACCCAGCAAGAATCATTTATTCATTATTGGGTCAGGATTTGCCATATAAATGTTGTCTCTGCTTCATTGTGCAGGAAATGGGAATAATGGGAGGAAAGAGATGAAAACTGTGAGCAGAGGCCTCTAATCAGCCAATAATCATTTGGTTTTACAAATGATCTGCTTCCATTTCTAAGCACTAGTTGCAGCACTGGCTGGGCAATTACCTTCTTCTTTGCAGCCAGCTGGGCGAGCAGCCCTGTCTTCCCCCAGTGCATGTACACCTGCTTCGCATACTCATAGGAAGAGAAGAAGCACACCATCCCACCTGGGACAATATTGCACAAGTTGCAAAGAATCCTGCCTGTCTCCTCCATCTGAAGAGAAAGATAAAAAAGGAGATAAGTGGCCAGCAAGGTCTTTAGGACATGAGTGGGCAAGCCAAATGCAGACTCCCTGCCACCCATTTTCATCTCCGCCAATGTCAAATTTCAGCAACATGATTGGACAAAAGAATGATTCTACTTTCAAACAATTTGCTCAAGATCAGACTTAACATCAGGATGGTATAATCACCAGTGAATTCAGTAGGACAATGTATCTGCTATGTACACTCTCAGAAGCTGCCTGCCTCTATCTTTGGGCAATGCATCTGATAACAAAGCCATCATTTCAGCAATTTGAGCCTTTGGGGAGTAGCTCTCCTTATGGAGCCCTCACATCAGATGTGATGGGAAGGCAGAGAGGAGGTGGATGGGAGGCAAATAGATGTACCCTACCCTTCCATCCCCCAATGTGTGCTAAGGGTTTATTGTTTCTCTTTGTGATCACAAACCACCTTGAGGTTTTTTTTAATCAAAAGGTTTTTTTATAAAATAAACATTATAAAATGTCCATTCACTCCTTTGCTTGTTTATATAACAAATCAAACAATCAGTTGATCCCTAGGCTATGTAACAAGCTCAAAAAGGTAGGGCCACTAGGCCAGATATGTCATGGCAGAAAAAAAGGCAAACATTTTAGTGTTCTCCCTATAGAGATGCCCTCCCAAATATGGTGCCTTCCAACTGTGTGGGATGACAACTCTCATCACTCCTCCCTCAGTCAGCATAACCAACGTCACCAGGTTGGAGAAAGGCTACTGTAGAGCAACCATGATTTCTTATGGATAAGATCCAAATAGCTCAAGCAATGAACAAGCTCTTGCCCAGTGATATGTCCAAGCACAGTTTCTTCTGAGCAGATTTAGATTGTGCTGCCTCAACAATAATGGAGTTCAGCACGGGGTGATGCCAAACCAGACCCCACTATCTACTTCTTTAATGTTGGTCAGACAGTAGAAGAAATAACCCAAAACCTAAATGCTACCATCAAGAGATACGGAACGGGCAGTATCGATGCAAGCACTGGGACACTTGTTTGAATTCGATAGTATATGTGATCCTCAGGCTTGGTTTCTGGGTGCCTAATGTCCAGTGATAGTGTTTGTGCCATCCTCATCCTCTGCACCACAAAGGCATGGACCGAATCAACAGGTGACACCAGCTCATGGTCATCCAGAATGGCTGATAGGGAGTGCATCAATGGTGTGTCCCAAGACGTGAAGGAAGAATATGATTTAGAACCCTTTGATGACAAGGACTCTCAGATTAAACATTTATTTGCATGTTCATGTAATACTCATGCTGCCTATGGCCTTAGTTCCTGGGATTATGTCCATTCCAATGGTGATCAGAGAGGTGGCGGTATTGTTAGAACATAGAACGGGAATAATGGCTTCTGTATCTGGATGTATCTGTCCTACCAGGACATCTGCAAAGACAAAGAGGATGTCAATTGCTAAAGTCAGACTGACTGATGACATTGAAGAGGTAGAAGAGGAACTAGTGGTGCAGGGGACAGTTGCAGAGCATCAGGAGTCAATTCAACTATCTCTCTCTCTGAAGACATAATGACTTGAACTACCTGAGGAGATTCCTGCACAGAAGGACTTGCACATGCTTCTCAAATCAGAGACAATCAATGAGATTCCACCAGCACCAATGCTTGCACCAATCCTTTTCTTGCATCCATTCTGTATATGGAGGCTGAACCACACACTGAGGAGGGGATGACCTAGGCCTCGAAATATCCTTTGCCGCCGCCTTCTTCTTCTTCTTCTTCTTCTTCTTCTTCTTCTTCTTCTTCTTCTTCTTCTTCTTCTTCTTCTTCTTCTTCTCTCTTCTTCTGTTGTCTTTTCTCAGAACTCTTCTGTCTTAGAAGAGGCCTCCAGTTCAACCAATTGTTCTGGTGTCAATGAGACTTGAAACCAAGCCTGCAATTCAACCTCACGAATTGGTACCAGTGATTCTTCAGCTCTAATTGCTGGATCAGAAGCAGGGCTCTTGGGACCGTCTCTAGTGCCCAAGTCTTGTAACAAACCTTTTAATAGTGAGATGAACCAAGGACTGGAGGCAGGCAATGCAGAAGACAATCGTGGAACCAATCCATGTCCTGAATCAGAAGGCATATCTGTAGCCATCAAGGCTTGCTTGTACAAGAACACCTTATGTATAGATGAATGGTTTTTGTGCATTTTAGGAGTATTTGCTTTACAGTGAGCATACAACCCAATATTGTGGTCTTTTCCCAGGCAGAGTAAACAGCATGAATGTTTATCTGTACCACAGATCTTAGTCCTGTAAGAAGTACACTTCTTGAATGATCTAGAAGGCATTTTAACCACTGAGGAAAGCCAAAACCAAAGATCCGCAAGCCAAAAACATAGTGAGAAACAGTTTGAGTCAAACACTAAACAGAGTCTGAAGCCAACTAAATTAAGATCCAAAAGAGAAGAAGCCAAAATGCAGTTTGAAAGTCAGAGTCCAGGAAAAGGGAGTAAGAATAAGCAATCAGCTCATGAACAGTTCCTTTGATGATGATGCTATGGTGGGCAAAAAGGAACTGAGAGTTCGACTGGAAACTGGGCTGGTCACATGGACCAAGAGAGGAGGAGCTACCACCAAAATGCTTACATAACAGCTCTAGAAGGTTCCAAATGATACACTGCACATGTGCAGTAAACTCCATTTATGTGAGTCACAGAAACCATGAAGAAGAACAGACAAGGTCCAGACCAGTGGAGTATCCTTCCTTTGATCAGCTATGCCGTAATATAATAAATACCTTCCCTAAAAGTCTAAATATCCTCAAGGCACCATATCCCATTTGATCTTGGAAGCTAATCAAATTCAGGCCTGGTTAGTACTTGCCTAGGGAACTGCCAAGAACTACTGGTTGCTGTAGGCTATGTTTCAGAGGAAGGCAGTGGCAAACCACCTCTTATTACTTGCCCAAGAAACCCCTATGAAATTCATGAGGTCACCATAAGTCAGCAGATGACTTAGGCAGCCACACAGGTCTTGCCTGCTGACACTAGGAGCTTTAAACTGAAACATACTGGTCTTTTGAGTCTTTTGCCTTTAGTTCCAGGCACCACTGAAATTGGACTTTTTCAAAATTGAGACTGGCCCTCGAGCTGAAAGAGACTCCCTGCCCTTGGCATGTCAAACACTCCTCCTGAGAACTCTCCTTGAGTTTCAAAAGTGGTTTTGAACAAGAAACATTAGTCCAAAGCGCACAACAGGAAACTCAGAGCTTGTTCCAGAATCCTTCAGAACCTGTCCTATGTTTCCAACAAGCTCCTGAGTAACAAGGCTTCTGCTTGACTGTCTTTCTTCAAGCAAGCGATGTGAAATATTTCTTCATTTTTAAAAATGGAAAAAAGAAAGGAAAAGCAAATGCTAACAAAGAGTGTGCTCTACAAAAATCACACTATAAAATTCAGTAATTTAAAACAGCATTTTCACACCTTTTGCAGGCCCACAGCATCCTTTTGTAAAATTAAACAATTTAAACAACTTTTAAAACCAGCATCCCTACAGTGAATTGCCTTTAAAAATTCCACACAGCATCTCCACAAAAGCCAGCTATCGAGAGGGGTTTTTTAAAAGCTTGGCTTGAAAGCCTACACTCAAGGGCACCAATCATACATTCCCCTGAGAAGGAATATTCCCCATCTTCCCTATATTATGCCCATCTAATTTTAAACATAGCAAGGAGAAAGACATAAGTTTATTCTCTGAACTCAGAAGCCAAGTAGTTTCTGTAGCTGCTGACTGTTTCAGCAGCTGAATTGTCCAAAAGCTAAGAGGAGCCATAGTTCTGGGGAAAAAAACACAAGCTTCATGATGTAAAATCCCAGGTTCAAAACTTTGCCTCTGGTTCAAAGAACATCACAGCTAGCCAGGCTACAAGAATTAAGAGGGGGAACCTGTAGCCTTCTCAGTTGTTGGGCCTCAATGCCTATCATCCCCATGACTGGCAATGCTGACTCGGGCCAAAGGGTAATAAAGTCCACCAACATCTAGAGGAACACTGGTTCCTCACCTCTAGCTTCAGATGTGCTGCTTGAGAATCTGGTGAGCTCCTACCAGTCAAACTAAATACTTCTGGACTCAATGGGCCAATGATCTGACTGGGAGTAAGGCAGCATATACATATCTGTGTACGTTCAGCACAGAAGATACTTTTTATACCCTTTAACATATGAAAGGCAGGTTACCACTGAAATTTTTGCATGGGGAAAACAAATTATAAAGTTCTTTGTGGAATTCATTAGCTATACTAAAATAGCAAAAACTGAGAAATAAGGAATCTCCAACCCCAAGTGTTGTTATACCACAACCCCCATCACAGCTACAAGTTAGGGATGAGGTTAGGGTGGTAGTTCAACAAATGCAAAGAAGTTCAAGACAGGGAAGTGCTCTGGTCAGATCCATGCTAGAAGTTCTGTATATGTAGTGCCCAGAATCCTGCTAGAGCCCTGGGCTGGCATAACTATACCAACTTAGACAGCAGCAGATAAGAAAGAAGTAAGACAATGGAGAAACAAGCCACTTGGGTCTGAAAGATGCTGTTGGCCCTCCCTTGCCACTGCTGTAAAACCTTGGAAAAAGTGCAACAGTTAGCAGAGTAGCACAGAATCAAATAGAATTCTGGCCTGTGTCCTAAAGACCACCTTCATAATGGTTTGAATTTGTAATAAAATTAACAAAGTAGATGTCGTCCTGGAAGCTGCTTCTTTAATAGAAAATTTGGTATTAGAGGAAGAAATAACATGGAAAGAAGTTCGTACACCACAAAAAAAGGAAGAACATTCAACGTATTACAGCAAATGTTTTTATTCAGATCTAACAATATATACATATGAAATGAAACCACTATCTCAAGAAAGCCTTGCATTTGAACCTTCTAGAGACCATCTGAAGGCTTCTTCTAAAATGGATGACTTCCACCCACCCCAAAGCAATCTCAATTTTTCTTATGATATCCATTTCAGTGGCCAAGCTCATAGATCAATGGTTTGTATTTTTTAACATGCTGGGGGCAGCTGGTGGGGCGGTGGGATATTCTGTTCTCCCCTTCTCTCTCCCTTTCAATGTTCACACAGGCTCAGCAGGGAATTCTGGCTGCTGTTGACCTTGCCTGTTATAAGCAGGTAGCCACAGCTACAGTAGGCACTGGCCAGAACAGATTCCTACTCTTTTCTGAATCTAATTTTGTTTATTGCACTGTTTACTGCAGATATGCTACTGCAACCCAGCACCAAGAGCCTGTATTTCTCCAGTCCTGCTTCACCATCCTCCCAATGTTGATACTGCTCTGAAAAACTTTCCAGCTAGTGAAAGGACTAAGAAGAAAGGGGGAGCTGGATGCTCCCCCCACAAAAAGCCTTTGTAAAAAGAATCTTCACTGTCAGAAGCTATGTTAACTGCAGGATGCCAGAATCTGAAAGCAGAGGAATACAAGCTTTGCTCCACATAAAACATCCCAGAGGAATTGTACAGAGCCTGCACATTGCCCACTGTTCCTTTAACATCTCAATAGAAACAAATATGAATTTACAGAGAGTTTTTTTTCAAGAACCAACCTCTAAAATATCAGAATACATCAGTGAAGATATTCTAAATCCAGGTCTTGATTCTCTCCAAAGGGAACAGAGTAAAACCTTACTTCATACTGGAATGCCATCTCAAGTCAGCTTTTATCTCCTTCATTCACAGAGCTCAAAATATGAAATTAAGGCACCTGAAGAACCAAAGCAAGGGGCAAAGATACTGACCATCTGAGGCAGGCTTCTCTTCTCATAGGTGAATTCCAGCTGCTGATTGGACGGGCCACTGCAGAGGATGATGGGTAAAATGTTGTCAGGGGGAATCACATGACCTGATTAACAAGCAACAGGCAGAAGGAGTAAGAGGCAAGAAAGCTGAACAGTCATCACTTTACAAGTGTTCCTAACTTAGGAGGGGGAACTTTTTGCCTTCCAGAGGTTTTGCTCTACATCCTCATTACCTCTTACCACTCAGCATCCTGGCTGGTGCTTCTGGGAGTTGTAGCCCAAAATATCTGGAGGGCCAAAGTTATTACAACCCTGTAATAAGCCAAATGATGCATAGTGAATCCTCTGGATCCAGATACCCTCTGGGCATACAGCAAGTTTCCATAACCAAGGAAAGAGCATGAGAAATAGACCTTTCTTCCACCAGCATTTAAACAATCTGAAGCAAAACTACAGATCAAACAGAGTAAGTGATAAAGAAAAATAATAATTTAAACGAAGGGCAGGAGAAAAGTAGTCCGGACTCTATTGCTAGGTCTGAATATTTTGCACTGCATTACTGTGTTTGATTTCTGATACTTTTAAAGTATACAAGTAAAACTATGAGTAAAAACAAAACAAAAAACTGAGATAAGAATACAAGCTAGAAAGAAAAGGGTGAGTGGGTTTAGATATGGTCCTGAGAAATTGTAGGAAAAACAGCATTTTTAAAAAAAAAAAACCTGTACTAATTCTACTTTAAGATTTAGAGATAGAAAAAGTTATTTTTGGACTATTTATTTATGTATTTATTTATTTAACATACTTGTTTATCACATCTCAACCCACCACAGCCAGCAAGGCAATGGCCTTTGGAAGTTGTACTCCAACTTTTCAAGGCTCTGACTATCCACGTTGGCCACCGCAATCCTGCATGGGCCAGCGTTGTGTAGTAGTTCCACATGAGGAGCTATGGGACACTGAGTCACCACAGCCTTCCTCCCAGGCGTTCCATACCTTGTGGAGAGCAGGGAGAGGAGGTCAGAGAAGCATTTGGCTATGTCTCCAAAGTGATTACAAAGTAATTATAAAGTGCAAAGTGATGACATTACCTGACCTTCTAGAGGTCTGTAGCTGATGTAACTGCAGGGACATAGCCAGATGCTTCTGTGATTTCCTTTGGCTCTCCATCAGGCATGAAATGGTTGGGTAGGCATCAGTGACTTAACAATGGGTGGTGCACTCTGGTTACCAAGGAGGGAGAAAGGGGATGCCAACTTCCACAGTGATCACAGACAGACATATGCAGGCATAAGGTTAACTTACACTGATGGTGCCAGCCACTGACTGCCAATTCCCTGCCATTCCTTCTCAGTCAGAACATTTGAGGGAAAGACAGGCAAATTTTCATGACAATATCCTAAGCTTCCAATTGTCTCCAAAAGAAAATAGGCCTTTGAAATGCTGTCCTAAATTGCCTCTGCTTCAGCAGGAAGGAAAGAAAAGATGCCTTGACTCTCAAGTAACATCACATATTTGCTAACAGTGAACTTCTCTAAGCACCTGTCCTTATATAACAAAACAAAACCACCCACACACAAGGAGGAGGCATTAACACACTTGGGGGAACTTAGAGGTTTGCAGAAATGCAAAAAAAACCCAAAGGGCTTATTAAAAAGAAGGGGGCAAACAAAATGGAGCCTAAAAGCAACCTCAGAGGACTCAACATATTTGATCAACATGGAATGTTTCCAAATGTTGGAGAAGAAAACTAAATGTCAGAGAGCATGCAGTATGGAGTGGCATATCATAGAAATGGGTTTGTCTTGTTGGCATCCTGAAAAACACTCCACACCAGAACATTTTTAACCATTCTCATTTGTCACTGACATGCTGTCCTATCTTACATATACATGTGGATATAATAAAAAGTCACTCATCTCATAGGAATTTACTACTCAAGTAAGTGTGCAGACCACTGCTGCCATAATCATATTTTCCCTCTCAGTTTGAAGAAAAATACAATTCTCTTTTCCTCAACTCCCATTTCAGAGAGATGTAAACACAGCTGCTTTTGCCAGTTGATGCTGGCAAAGGTTCCCCATGTAAAAGCACAGCCAGAGGTGAAATAAGAGTTGCTGTCAGCTGTGGCATTTTGGCAGGAAAGGAAGGAGCAAACAAAGCTCTGCCCCACACAGTGCCACGCCATCTGCCAGACAGGGCCCACCCACTGTGATTTGTGGCACAAAAAGTACATCCCCACTTGAACAAAGAAAACTCACCACAAGAGAATTCTTCAATCCTGTCAGCACTGACACCTGCACACAGGAGCAGCTGTTCCCGGAAATCGGCTACCTGAAATCCACACAGGGAAACATTTGGGTTTAAAAGGCCCCACACTTTAAAAAACTTAACTGCTGGGAGTTCCCTGCACTTTGTTTAAATGGGTATCAAAAGCATAACTGAACTCCACAATTCCCCTCATGGCTGCCACATATCAGTTGGAGGGGCCCTACAAATGAGGACGGATTGGGAAAACACATTGCCATGTTTGCAGAATTTTATGGAGGAATTGAAATTATGTTTATGGCCTTCCATTGGTAACTTTCCTGTGTTTTCTCACAAGTTACAGGAAAAAAAAGAAATCCCCTTAATGAAACAACAACAAAAATTAAACTTTTTTGGCTGCAAGTGTTAGGAGCTTACTATATAGAAGGACTTCCTGTTGGCTGGGGGATTCTGGAAGTTGTAGTCCAAAAAGTTACCTTTCTAAGTAGGAGATCCAGTAACTTTAGCCCTAAAAAGTAACTTTCCAAAGCCCCGTATTGCCTCCTCTGCCTGGAACCAGCTCTCCAAAGAGAAAAAAGATGTAGTTTTGCCACTGAGCTGTGGTAACTCCCTTGTAAGACTTCTGGATCTCCTAATCCTATAATTTACACTGGCGTAGAAATTATGTGGCCTTCCATATGTTGGACTACAATCTCCCAGCACTCCTCATTATTGGCTGTGCTGGCAATGGGCTGTTGGGACTTGTTGTCCAACAACATGTGGAAAGCCATATGACCCCCACCATTTATTCACATGCATAAAAGACATAGAACACCTTTCTCTGGACACTTCTTCCAGCTACCCTCTGGCTTCTGAGATGCTCAAATGCTTTCAAACACATTTAAGGGCTAGAAATATCTATTTATTTTTGGAGCAAAAGCACTACAACCAAAACCATGCTAATAAAGTAGGAGCCAAAGCATACTTTATGTACACAACTGCTTTTGGGTCCCTGGGCCCATTTTCTCAAGCTACACAGACTGCCAAAATGCTTGCAAATGAAAAAAATGAAACCAAAGTTGCCAGAATATCACTTCTGGTTTTGAATGGTTGATACTTTTTGTTAAATAATGTGAGGGGTTCTGTAAGCTATTCCAAAGGTGAATCACCACTCCCAGAGGCCCCCAAGAGAAGCAATTCACCTTTCTTTTTTGTCCAAAATGGCCAGAACAGGGAGGCTGGAGAAGCTGAAAACTGCAAAAACAGCTTTGATGGGCTGCCTATGGCCTCAGGGCCACACCTCATACATTCCTGGTCTCAATCATGGCCAGTGTTGGCTGGGAGCCGCATCTATGCAGACCACAAATCCAGGTCAGCTGACAATTCTTAAGACTGGCTGTACAATCACTTGTATGCATTCAGCACCTCAGTACGTAACAGACCACATGAACAATCAGATCATAGCATTTGCACTCATTTAATTGCTTATCTTATGCCAGAAGGGTCAGCAGCTCCAAACTCATCAGAAGCTGTGCCTTTCCAAGTGTCAGAAATACAAGTGATACCTTGACTGTTCCTCTGGCTTTCTGTTCCATCTGACTTGCACTTCCAGATGGTACATCACCTTCATCCTGCTAGCCAGGCCACTAAAGGAAGAACTGTAGTGCCACCATGCGGTCTTGCAGCATCACACCATCTGACTATTATTTTTAAAAGAGCTGTTTCTCTCTGTACTTCTGTCCTTCCCAAGCTTTTTTTTATTCAGACAGGCTCTTACAACTAACAAAGGACTGTTATGTGCTATATTGTTTTAAAATGTATTGTTTGCTGTTTTTAAAATCTTTTAGCATATGTGGTTTTTAATATGATTCTCAATTTAATTCCGTTTTAATGTGGGTTTTTTTGTTTCTAATTGTAATTTTTTTTTAATGTGTAAGCAGCCTTGTGCCCCAGTTTTGGGGAAAAGGCAGGATGATGATGATTATATCATTAGTAACAAGTTAATGAGCTAAACATGGCTAATCAGTTTAGAAATAAAATGGGACAACCACAAAATTAGGTGATGACTTATACATTCATCCATGGGCATAGAGAAGGTATTCAGAAGCATGTTCATGATTTAAAAGAAAGTGTCATTTTTTAAAAAATTCAAAGAAGTTTTGAAGAACTGAAAAAGAAAGGTTGCCATGTTGATCCACAGGAATAGAACAAAATCCTGTTTAATTCCTTTTCTTTTGCCTCCAATTGATTTTCTCAAGCCACTGACGAAGTAAAGCCACAATCCAGCCTAGCACAGTAGTTCATCACACAGAACACTGCAAAAGCTGGCCATTCATTTAACAAATAGCCCTGCTATTCATTTAACAAATAGAGCTGCTGAAGTTTCCCCTCCCCTGTGGCTATTCTGTGCCTGGTAGACAGTAGTAAAAGACTGGAGAAGCATCTGGCTATGTCCCTGTAGCCAGACATGAAATTATTACATCCTCTACTGAGGTCCTCCAGTAGTTTCAACAGATGATATGATCATTTCACCTTTGGCTACAGAGACATATCCAGACACTTCTCTGATCTTGTACCTCATTCCACCAGGTATGGAATGGCTGAAGGGGGAGCTGCAGTAACTCTATGGTAGGTCCAGCAGGGGGAAAAATTGGTCAGTGTCGAGGCTGACAGGGAAAACTAACCTCCACATCAACCAAGAGACATTAGGTTGACTTATGCCTATGTAGGCCATTAGCAAGAAGTCAACCTCAATGTCTTAGAAAGGATAACATGGGAAGAACAGAGAAAGAAATTAGGCCACCTTTTCCATCTTCAGAACTACATATAGCTAAAATACCTGCTAAACAGCTGTAAAATAGTTTTAGAGATCTGGCACTATATATCACAGATGCAAAAGACCTCAGGAGGCAAGGGGGGTATCTGCAGGTTTAAAACTCTCTTCCTCAATCCTGAACACTCACCCACTACTTCTTCTTATTAAGCAGCACTACAAGGCTTCTCTTCCACACAGACAGAAGCCATGAAGAGCAACACACTTATGTAATTTTTTTGGAATGAGGTGGGCTAGATGTGGTATTTGGAATGTATTGGGGTAGAGAAATTCTGCTGCCATCCCAGCTCTTCTGAAGGGCCATCTACCCAGCCCCAGTCTCTAACACCCTTTTCCTGCTTAACTACTATGCTTAGTAGACTGCTACATTGATTTAACAGGTTAAGAAACCAAAGTGAGCCTGACCAGGGTCCTTATTAATAATAAACCAAAGAGAGGCCAACATGTATTCATAAGAGAGTCTCTACATCCTGGGTTCATTTTGATCTATGCTTTACTATCATTGCTCTGACAAAACAGCTGCCATACAAAATAATTGCTTCCCATTTCCCAACACACTTGAGTAGGAAAGAGGCTGTAACCAAAACATGTAACATCACTCCATTTTGACACAACCTGAACCAATGCCACAAGCAGACCAGTTTAAGCTGTCCAGCACAGGCTCCTACAACTAGGATTTCCTGCACAGATTTAATTCCCTCCCATTCCTTGCACTGGAGGCACTGCTTATCTTCTGCCACCGGTGACAGCTCGGATATAATAGAGCCTCACAGAGATGGCTCCTGCCACCATGGTGTTACTGAAATCCTGATTTTTCTGAAAAGGCCCCTCCCGGCAAGATCACTGTCACACCAAGAATCAGGATCCAGGGCTTATCAAATACTGCTGGCACTCAAACAGTCATACTGCCCACTTCTGGAGGCCAATCAGATTTTAAAAAAATCAGAGTAAATAAATATAAGTAGGTGGCAAAAGATGATGTTAGAATGAGCCAAAGGCCTAAGAAAACAGAGAATTAAAAGGAGAGATTCTACTGAATTTATCATTGAGGAAGTCATCTTCCACACAGGAAACCTGATCCAGAAAAATTTTAACAACCTGCTTGTGAGGAGAATGGGACAGGAGGAGACAAATCATGCTGCTTGTGATTTAACTGGATGTACTTCATCATCCGAGGATCTGGCTGCAGTACAGCTTTTAAGATTCATCAGAAAAGAGGCCAGGATTAAATTCTGGAGAAAACTAACACAATAGGTTTAATGTGCTCTGTAAGCCAGGAAGTTGCAACTTCCAATTTACTTTTTGCCACAGCACATGGTATCAGGTGGTTCAGTTGTTACATCTCCACCCTCCTGTTACCCATCCCTGTCTTTGTCCAAGCTAACAGGCAAAGCTGTTGGGAAGACAAGGGAAGTGGTATAGCCAGTGGCAGAAACTAAGAGAGTTGGGAGCTTCACAGTTCAAGTCTCCCCTGAGTTGTCAATTCACCCAGTGATAGAAGGAAAGCATCTTTCTCTCAGCCTCAAAAGCCCACATGAAATACTACTGGCCTTCTTTACAAGCTTATCTTAAAAACTATTGAGCAACAAATCCAAAAACAAACAAGCTCATCCCTGGATGCATTATGGAAAAAGGCTTCAACTGATCTCTAGAAGTTCAAACTGATGGGGGTTTTTTAAATTTATTCAAGGCTTAACTGACCTGATTGCTGCATTTCACATGTGCATATTGTTAGCTTTGATTAACAGTCTGCTGAAACATGTTGAATTACTCTCCTTTTTTTGTGGTATAGCTATTCTTTCCATGTTATTTTTGCCTCTGGGACCAGCTTTTCTATTAATGAAGTATTGCCAAAAAACACTTCAGTCCCAGTCTGAAATTTAAACAGTCATTCCCCACCACCACAACCCACTTAAGATTCACTCAGTGGTAGCAACTACTACCTCACATTCATGATTGTGGGGGAGGAAATAACAAGGGCTTAGAGAAGTTAAAAGTAACTTAAAATGCAGGAAAACTTAATCTGCAGGGAGGTGTAACTTTTTCCAGTTACTCTTTTAAAAGGTACATTTAAAAAGTTCCTTTAAAGGTACTTTTTAAAAAAGGTAACTGGATATCTTTTTCAAATTTTATGCCCTTCTTTATCAAGCCTGTGACAAAAGTAACAAGCAACTAAAGAGATGTGATATTAACATAAAATATCTTGTTTTATGGGATACTATAAAAAGCTGAAAAACAAATTATTTTTAAATGCTGTAGAAGCTTCTCAAGCTTGTTCAATTTGAAGCATGTTATTTTTTTAATCCTAAAAGCAAAGCTATGGAATAAGAAGCGATGAATGGGCCTTAGTTTACCTCTGGTCATGGTAACATCAGTGCAATATATTTGGCTCAATACCCTAAAGATATTTAATCTGTTAATGATCTTTGCAGTTCCCCAAAGATATCAAGAAGCACCCTGCTGCTCCAGTTCCCCAAAGATATCAACAAGCACCCTGCTTCTCCAGCTCTGCAACCGGGAAAAAGCAGAAACCATCTCTCACCGGCTGCATGGTGCCCCCAGCAATGATCACAGCCCGACATTCCTTCAGCACCTTGGCAAAGTGCACTGCGGGGTTCAACAGAAGAAACTTGAGGCTGCTTAGAGCTAGAGTGCCTAGAAAAGTGAAATATCAACATATTAGGATAGGGAGCAATGTAACTTTTATTTAAGAGTAGTGAGAGGTAGCCAGATAGCATTTTTGCTGCCTGCAGTATAGGACTTCTTTCTCAGATAGCATCTGGATCCCATTAGACTGATTCTACAGATTGTCAGCAAACTACGAGGAAAACTCAAAAGTCAAGCTAACACCTGATTCAATGGAAGGCTCTTACTGGCAGACACCTTTACCACCTCTTCATTACATTAGTATTTTTTATGTACTATTTTTCACATGCTTCTCCAAAAAGGTACCAGGCACTATATTGTTGTTGTTGTTGTTTTTTAATGACTGTTCACTCATTGGCTTTGGCCTCCATGAGAAAAATCTCAGCTTCCAGGAGAAAAATCTTTATCTTCACTGGTTGTAGCGATTTCCTTACTAATATATAACTAGCACCAACATATACACAGTACCTTGCCTGGTGAGGATTACTCTTCCATCTTGGTTTGCATTTGTGAGGGCAGCTAGGAAGCCCTCTATGTGCATCAGAGGAGATGCCATTTTGGGCTGGTCATCCTCAGCCTCTTTGGAGGAATCCTGTAGAATGCCTGTGGGTCCAAAATTGGGAAACTTAGCCCTAGGTCTCCAGAATATTCCACAATTAAAAGGATTCAGGAGACCATTTTCACCTGTGTGGTGTCAGAACATCATTAACATGAGACAGAACGTAAAAGAGAAACGGAATCTATATCTTTGTTGCCACAGCTTTTGTGTTTCCACTAGAGATCAGTTTAAAAGGGCACATAATTACTTGTGAACACTTAATTATTTCAGCAAGAAAAATCAAACTGCTCCCTGTACGAACTGGCATTTTCATAGACTCTTAAGACAGCTACAGCAAGTAGCACTTTTCTGAGGGGGAACAGAATCCACTTACACCACCACCACCACTGCCATCCCCTCCTACCTCCCCGTGGACATGGAGCTCTTGCAAAGGAATCTACCTATGGTTCTGCTGCTTCCACTGGAACGAAAGGTGGAAGAAGCAAGCACAGGAAGGAAGTTTCATGCATATAACAGAATTCCTCTGTCTGTTAAAAATTCACAGTCTTTATTATCTGTTCTCCTTTGTCTTCCTCTTACAACCCAACTCCTTTCCAAAGACCAATTTGCAGCCAACCTCACCTTCCTTCCCTTGCTTCTTATTCAAGGTTTCCAGGAAATTTTGCAAGCCAGACATCTTCTGGTCTGTCTTTCTTATTTTCAAGGCTCCGGCTGCTCCGTATTTTTCCACAAACCCAAATAACTGCCCAAAAGCAAAGAAACCAAAAGCACTATTAGATCTTGCCCATAAACTGTTTCTCTGTGGGTTGTCCTACAGGAGAAAAATATTACATTTAAACTCAGAACATCTTACGCATTTACAGAATCTGACATTTTTCATGGCTCATCCTTTACAGCAACACTGGGGACAAATTAGCCCACAGGACAAGGATGGGGGATTTTTTGTCTTCCAGATATTGGGACTTCAACTCCCAGAAGATGCAATCAACATGGAGGACAATAAGAGACTGTGAAGTTGTCATGAAAACCTTTGGAGGTTAAAAGATTCCCCATGTATGCATATAAAAAGACAACATACAATTCACAATAAATGGATGGACACCATAAACTATTTTAACCGAACAGAAAAAATTCAAACATTTTAATTTGCATCTAAAAGATACAAAAGATTCTTTCTTTGGTTTTTTAGACTTGCTGAGCAATGAATAAATAGCTTCACCCACTAGTAGAGCATTTCCCTAAATCACTTTTTTTTTAATTTAGTGATACGAATATAACAGTTTTAGAAGCACTGCCTTCACTCTGAAACTTCAGTAGCATCAGCATGGAGGAAAACGTGATTGCCTACACAGTATCGCAACATTTCTAAATTCATTATGAGTTTCCTAATTGGTTGGAATCACTTGAGAATTAGAAAGAAATCCTAACAAGGAAACAACTGGCAAAAGAACAGCAGCAGACATAGTAACAAATGGCAGCAAACTATTTACCAATGAGTACTTTCATTGTTTCAAAATATTCTCCCCACTAAAGTCAACCTGAACAGAAAACCATCCTCTTTCCCCCCAATGTAAGCACTGTGTCCAGAACTCTGTATAATCTCTGTGTGATCTTGAGTATCACAGATTCCCTTTTCAAGAAGATAAGCAAAACACAGAAAGATTTCTGGCCTTGAAGATGGCAGGAAACAAGCTTGAAAGTGTTGTGGAAACATCTGGTAACATATAAAAGGCTTTGGAACAGGCAAACAAGGAATCCCATAGATCTTTCCACAGACTATTCTGGCAGACACATCTTATGTTAGATAAAAGGCAGCAATGACAATTACCTTCCGGCTGATGAGGCTTTTCTCACAGTAGTGCTGAACCTGGCAGAAGGAGAAAGAACACAAGGAAAAGTTCTCATTTGTTTTGTTAGCTTCGCTTCATATCTGAGCTTTCCCTCTTTGATGGCCCTAAGTGTTAGCTCCACTAGCAGAGGGCTAAATTGTGCTTCATGCCTAGGATGCTTCTTATCTATAGTACAGGGATGGGCAATTTTGGAATAAACAAGTCACTTCCCACCCACTCCTCAAAATTAATGAGAGTTATAACCATTTCTGGTTTAAAATAACTAGGACCCTTTCACATTACACAAGCATAACACTATGATTCCACTTTAATGGCCATAGCTGCATCCTATGCAATCCTGGGATCTGTAGTTAGGGGAGGCACTAGAACTCCCTGGCTGAGAATCTAACTTGTTGTGTGCTTTAAAGTTATTTTGACTTATAGCAAACCTAAGCTGGGGTTTTCTTGGCAAGATTTGTTCAGCAGCAGTTTGCCTTTGCCTTCCTCTGAGGCTGAGAGCATTTGACTTGCTCAAGGTCGCCCAATGGGTTTCCATCACTAAGTGGGGATTCAAACCTTGGTCTCCAGAGTTGTAATCCAATGATCAGATCACCACACTGGCTCCCATAAGAATTCCAAATGCCTCTCCCTAAATGGCAAATCCTAAGATTACATAAAATGGAGGCATGGCAGTCCAAGTGGAATCAAAGTACTATGACTGCCTGATATGAAGGGGCCCCTGGGCATGGTGATGGGATATTTTAAAGAGGAATCACACTGCCTGGAAGTACAATTCTCCCAATAGCTGCACATAGCTAAAGGCCACATGAATCATAAAATGACAACTCCTAATTTGTCAGGATCACATGGCTGACAGTGGGCTCTTTTAGAACAGGAAGCCCTTGGTGCATGCTGAGCAGTTCTCACTCCCTTATAATGTCTAGGGAAATGAAGTATGTGCCTGTCTCCTCAACTTTCAATTTGCTCAAGGGGATGGGAATGAGAACTGAAAGCCATCTCTGAATGATTTTTCTGTCATTTGAGCCTGAGGGCTAGATTTAAACGTGCAGAATCTTGACTGAAATGGGAGACCCCTGAGGTGAAAGAATGGAAAGTGCATGAAAGCACATTTATGAATACTTCCCTATATAAAAGCACAACTGCTAAAGAAAAAGCCAAGCAGGCTCGGCTTGAACTCTCTCTCCAAGCGCCAAGTCTTCTCAAAAAGAATCTTGTAATTTAATCTTATTTGGGTGAACATTTAAATTGCGGTCCCTACACGTAGGTGGAGGTCTACTCTCCCATCCCATTCTAGTGCATATTTAGATGAGGTTGTGTAGATGAGAAGAGACAGGTACAGACAAAATGGTTAAATAAAAAAGAAAAACAAATTCATCTGCAAAACTAAGGCAAAATGTGGGTTCCATGTTGCAGATTGAATTTAGAAAGCTGAAGGCCACTGTTGTTAACAGGGGGAAAAACACTGTTATGGCTAATATGGTTGAAACATCCAGAACTTCTAATTTAGGGAGTAGTTGACTCCAGATAAGGGTAGGCAAACTGAGCTCCTCCAGATGTTCTGGACTACAGCCTTGATCACCTCAGACTATTCGTCAGGTTGACAGAAAATGAGAGATGGCATTCAAGAGCACTTGCAGGACACCAGGTTGCCTACCATCACTTTCAACCAAACAGTCTTTCCTTCTCCTCAGAATAACAATGGTGGGATAATACCACTAGAATCTTTGCCGTTTAAGAAGATACAACAAGAAAATAAACACAAATCAGAACAAAGCATCTCCTGATCAGTTCTGACGAGAAGAGGAGAAACTCTGTCCAGGACTATAGCACAAGTCCTTCACTCCACAAGTCCTTGTAGCAAAACCTTTGGTGCAAGCCAGGCAACTTCTTACTTTAAAGAGGTTGATATTGTCAATCTGACACTGGAAGAGGAAGTCATTGATAGATTTCAGCTCCACTCCTAAGAAAGGGAAGATAATCATCATATATCATATAGAAAGATATGTTTCTTATTCCCAACTAAATATTTTAACCACCTGGCCAAACTGTGTCATTTTCTACGATGGGGGCAATCAGATGCTTAACCTACCTGACTCTGAGATGTCCTGTGTACTGGGATTTTGATTTATATTTCCTAAAGAACACAAAGAACAGACCAGCAAGAAATTAGAAATCAAACACACTGGATCAAAATACCTTTTCCAATTTAATTCTAATGAAGCAGCCAATGAACTAAGTTGCACCCTTAGCATACTTTCTACACCTGGGGTCCCCAAAGCACTGCCTTGTAGGCAACGAACATACCTCCAGACATCTGTCTTGTTGCCCAACAGGCTCTCTGCTCCTCATGATTCCTCTTAATTAATTAAAAAGAACTGGGAGGCTGTTAAGGGCAACACCAGCTTCCAGTGCCATGGGGCATTAGCACCATTTTTAAAAAATAAAAACAGTGGGAGGCTTCAGCCTAGAGCTTTGCTTTTAAGTGTGTCCAGCCACCCAGAAAAACAAGCAAGTTAAATCTTGAGATGGTGGGGAGTACCATGGAGGGTTAAGGAATGGCATGGAATAAAGGGTGTGTTTTATGTGCATGGCCAAGGTATATGTGTTGCTAGGGGGTGGGAAAGCAAAGAGAGAGAGAGATGAAACATGTGTTGTCTAGTTAATTTTAGAATGGTGTGTCTTTTGCCCTTTTTTAGGGTTTGCAGTTTCTCTGGTTATCAGCAGTTTGACCTCAGTGAAACATGAGGTGGGCTTTGCGATTTAGCATTTAGTGCTCAGACCTCATCACTGCTTTGCGTTTAACTTCTTGGCAAAATTACTTGCCCCTGAGCACCCTCAATTCACCTTCTGTAAAACTGGAACAGAAACTATGGCCTCAGAGGAGTGGTTTGGTCTTCTGTTGGGTTTCTTGGGCAAATTATTTCTTTTGGCTTCAACAGTTTGCTTTTTGGGAAATGGATTTTTTCTTTTTTTTTTACTGTCTGTATCCACCATGCAACCTATTTTGTGAAACCTCATCACCACCACAACTCTCATATATTTTGTGAAAGCTCCTATAACATTTTCAGAAGGATTGAAATGTGTCCACCAGTCCAAAAAAGCTGGTGGATGTCCTTTCTAGAGGGTATGCCTAACTGAAAGTTGAGTTATTTCTCAAGACATTTCTCAATACAGCCAGCTACTATTCAACTGAGGCTCGCTTACAGCAAAGTCTTCTCATTTTCTCTTGAAGGCTGTTCTTTAGAAGGAATCACTCTTTTTTCTACACTGATTATTCAAGGCTATTTCTCCACAAAAAATAGATTCTAATTTGCTTCCTAATTTGAAAACTTTATTGCATTTGTACACACATTAAAAAAAAATTCAACAAGCAATTTGGAGTTTAATTACACTGAGCTGGTAGCAAGTTCAGTAAATACTGGAAGTTAATATAAGTTACATGGCGCATCTCCAAGGTAAAAGTGTATGCCTGTGGAAAAGTATGAGGAACAAGGAAAGCAGTGATTTCTCACTTGCTTAGAAGTTTGCAGCCCTAGCTTATTCATTTGACTTTAAATCTGCTTTCCTCCTTCAAAACAACTTGCTGAGAGTTCTACTCAGTCTTGCTGGCTATTCCAAAATTCACGCTCTTCCTTACGCACACACAGGGCAATGCAGAAACTCTTAAAATGAAGGATATACCTGCTGTCCATATAATGTGGGGAAATGAATTAAACATGGAGCAAAGCCCCCACATCTTACAGTATAATTTGGCTTCAGGGTAAATTATATGAAATTTCAGTGGAGAAAGGAGGAGTGGTAAGGATGGCTGCAACATGTTCACAGTCAGGTAGAACTAAACTCTCTTCTTACCTCCCAAAACAGCCACAAATTTCTCCAGCAAAAATAGGATCTGCTTAATATACATCAAGTTCTTTGCTTTCAAACGTTTCCTATGACAGATAGCAGATATTACGTAAATTGAGGCAGTAACTTAGCCAACTTGGGCTCATTCTTGTAACTCTGATGGTGCATGGAGAGAATTATGGCACTGGTGTTGAACAAACAATGCAAAGAATCAAATATTGCTGGTGTTTTATTGTTTTGCTGTGAGAACTTGCAGCACTGGAATTAAACATATTGTACAAAATGTAGGGTATGATCAACTATAAGCCACATAGCCAGAGTGCAAATCTCATCTCTGTCACAGAGTCACTGGCTATGCTTAGCCATAACAGTAAACAAACAAAAAAGCCATAAAAGCAAATCATGATTTGCAGGTTTAAGGATAAGCAATTGCTTAGACTTGTGCATTCTTCTTCCTGCACCTTCTTTTTCCTACACATGTAACAGGAAAAGATTAGAAGCCTATCACAGCTTACCACCGCACTCAAACAAAGCATGCTATGGCTTGTGGGCAAACCAAGATCTCAAACTGTGAATATCCTCACCTATATCGTTCCATGTACTGCAACAGCTGGGAATGAGCACAGCATAGCTACAATGGAAATAATACATAAGAACATCAGAAGAGCCCTAACAGATAAGACCAGAGGCCTATCTAGACATAGATTCCACTCTCCAATGAGAAAGCTTAAGGAGAAGTCCTCTAAAAGGACATGACCACAACAGCAGCCTCCCGCCTACGTGCCCAAGGAACTCATATTGAAAGGCATACTGGGCCTCATACTGTAGGAAATACGCAGCAATCATGACAGCCCTATCTTCCTTGAACTTCCAGGCATTAAAGATGGCTTGCAAATCTGAGGTCCCCATGGCACGCTACATATACTAAACCCTATATGAGCTGGCCCAAGTTCTAAGATCCTCACAGGAGGGCCTTCTCTCAGTCCGACCACTACCACAGGAATCTGTGGTGAAGACATGGAAGAGAGCTTCTAGTTACTCTTCCCAGACTGTGGAAGTCCCTTCCACAGGAGGTCCAGTTAGTTCCTTCTCTGATCTTTTTCTGCCAGCAGGTTACGACCCTTATCATTTAGGCAGGCCTTTGATTTTTTTTGTGATACGGTGGAATAGAGTTGCTAGTGGTGTGGTGTTATCCTGTGTTTTTAAATTACAGTTGTCCCTCCACATTTGCTAGAATTAGGGCCACAGGATTCCTGCAAAAGTGGGAAAACCACAAATGTCAAAATGTGTGCACGTGTCTGTGGGAAGGGGGGGCCAAGGCATGGTGGGGAGAAGCGGCACCAAGAGTCTAAACCAGGCCAGGAAAAGAGAGGGAAAGGGGGTGGGTTGGTAAGAGGGCCCTGTATTTCCCTCTCTCTCGCCCCTCTCCTTCCTTGGCAGGAGGCATTGGAAGGGGGGGTGCTGAGAAATCAGGCTGAGATCCATCTTTCGCTGGTCAGGCAAGCAGCTAGTGGAGGAGGGGGACCAGAGGCAGGGTTTTAAAGTGCTGCACAGCCTGACTGAAGCCACTGAGAGGTAAGGCTCCCCTGGAAAAGAAGTGCTTGAGGTGCAGAATCAGAGATTGAAGAAATTTGCAAATAAAATCTGTAAAAGTGAACCCTGGAAATGTGGAGGGCTGGCTGTATGTTTTAAAAGTAATTAAATTCTTTTTAACCATTTGCTTCTAACCCTATTGCTATTTAACTGTTCTTTTTTATACTTTTGTATGTAACATTTTAACCATGAACAAAAACAAAGCAGAGTTCTCCAGGTCCAACTCACCTGAGACCCAGTAACCTGGGCACTGTAGATGCAGGTGATGGTATCGATCAGGTTGTGGGCTTCATCAATGATCACAACCTGATCCTTTAGCTTGATCCCAGATGCACTTCTAGTAGCTTCATGAAGAAGCGTTTGATACGGCAACACCACCAGCTGAAGGATGGACACACACTTTTACAAGAGATGTTTGTCAGTCTTTTACTAAGCAAGAACAGACATTTGGAACAAAAAGGAATAAAGAATGATAGCCATCTTTAAATATCAGAAGGGCAGTCAGGTAGAAAATGCAGTTTTCTGCTGCTCCAGAGATCAGAAGATAAAAAAAAAGAATTCACATTACATGAAAAGTTTCCACCTAAACATCAGGAAGCACTTCTTTACATAAGTAAAACCTACTGAATAGTGAAAAAAACTGCCTCGGAGAGGTGGACTTTCCTTCTTTAAATAGAAGTTGGATAGGCATCTGAAACACTGTATAGCCTCACCCAGCCATTAGAAAATTTAGGGCAAAGGACATGATGTGCATCTTTCTTGATCTCACTACATTCTATCTCATTCTCACAACTGTATAAACATGATCTGAGGCCTTAATATCACTTTGTACTGCATCTAAAGAAGTGGATTTATTTCCACAAAGCTCATACTAGAATAAAAACGAAGTAACTAGATTATAGTAAAAAAAAAAACCTAAAATAAAATAAAAAATAAAGTCTTCAAGGTGCTGCTACATTCTTTTTTTCTTCACCATTCTTCCTCCTACTGTGTGGTGTTTCTTTTTTTAGATATATTTTTATTAAAGTTTAAAGTGGGGAAAAAAAACCCTTCCCCACTTCTAAGCTTTTTTTTTTTTCCAGTTGAGTCTGCTTATTTACAACTGTGTGTTGTTTCTGTGGGACATTCCAAGTGACCACCAACTAGTATACAAAAATGTTTTAAGCATATAGGGTAGGGAAGCAGCTGGCAGGTAAATAAGTATATCTGATCTCCCTATTGGGCAACAGATTATTCTAAATGGGCAACACTATCAGAATTGTGGATGTGTCAGATGATTAAGTGTTTTTCACTATTTTCATATGTCATGTTTAAAGTAAGAATTCAAGACTAAAGAAAAAGAATATAAGTGTTGAGCTGTTTTCAGGTGTGGAGAGGCCTAAAGCCCTTCAAGATTAAAACATCAGTTACCCACCTGAGCAGCTGGGATGGCATATCGGCTTCCATAGTATGGGCAGGCCTTCATTTCCTTCCCTAGAGTCACCAGCTGCTCTATATCTTTCACCTCTACCAGAACTTCATCTCGAAGAAACTGCATGTGCTCATAGCAGTAAAACGGACATACTGTTCGGCTTACATGCCTCTTCTTCCCTTCAATCTCTTCTCCTGTACTCTTCTTTTCTGAAGAGAAAATGAGACAAAAACTGTGAGCAAAAGGGAACAAAGTGTTAATATAATGTATCATGAGATCTGTGTATGTTGGCACTCCCTAGAGTGCAGCTTTCTTCAACGCAGCCCTCCTGGTATTTTGCACTGCAACTCACATCCGCTCCAGCCAGGATGGTCAACAATCATGAGCAATTGATGTTGTACTAGTTATAGGGAGCACATAACTCCCTTGTTAAAACAGCTCCACTGGCTACCTGTTGGTTTCCAGGCACAACTCAAAGTGCTGGTTATGACCTATAAAGCCCTAAACGGCTTAGGTCCAGGCTATTTGAAACACTGTATCTCCCTGTACAAACTGGCTAGAGCCCGGAGATCTGCTGGGGAAGGCTTTCTCTCGGTCCTACCACCATCCTAGGCTCGCCTGGTGAGGATATGGGAGAGAGCCTTCATGGTGGCTGCTCCCACCCTGTGGAATGCTCTTCCACAGGAGGCTAGGCATGTCCCCTCCCTGCTCTCCTTTTGCAGGCAGGTGAAAACATTTCTTTTCAACAGGCTTTTATATGAACTGGGAAGCTTTATTTATTAACGTGTTTTAAAAACTGAATATGGTTTTAAGGTTTTTAATTGTTTTTAATCTGTTTAATTTATTGCTGGAAGCCACCTTGGGTCCCACTCTGGGAGAAAGGCAGCATACAAATATAATAAATAGATAGACAGCACAAAACTCCTAGACAGACTAATGTAGCAAAAGACAAGTCAGCCTCAACCTAAACTTGTTTAGTTGCAGGGACAGGAGGAAGTGGCAGAAAGTAAACAAAAGAAGAATGTTTATTTCTGCCTTTCTAGCTAGTCTTTCTAAAATATTTTCAAGGCAGGGAACTATACAAGATTCAACATAAGACTCTAAATAAAAAAGACAAATGGCATTAGGAAATTAGGAAAATAGCAAACAGGAAGGACCCAAAAAAAGCAAGTTGCAATGAGATTGTGCAATCTTATTTTCCCTTTTTTGCAAGATGTCTGATGTCCTGTGTCACCTCAAGAAAGCGCTGTTCTTCACGCCCATCTACGTTACTTCTAATGGCAAGAAAAACATGCAGTTCGTCTTAAGGGCTCAGCAGATTCATACAGAGGGAGCTATTCTTAAAATACCCTGTTCCTGCATTGGATCATTTCTTAAAGCTCATAGTGGACCAAAACAGGAAAACTGAGCCGTGAAGTTTGCTGATCCTAACAACCTGCTTCATAGTGTAGTTCTAGGAGGGAAATGGAATGGAGTATCCTGACTGAGGGCATGGGCTTGCTGGCATCCTAGAAAACTGCACACTGCAGCAATCTGTTGCAGTTCCCACTTGTTCTTCAGATAACAGCACCCACCCACTTTGTCCTTGTACCATTTAAATCACTGACCAACAGGTAATACTGTCATACCATGTTTATTCTTCTGCATCTCCATACAACGATCATTGATGAGCTGGACAGCACCCAGGCGGCGCACCTCCTCATTTACACACAGGTTCTGAAACAAGTAGACAAGGAAAACTGAAAAACAAGTTATAAAAGTGTCAGATTAATTGTGCTTCCTTCTGTAGTCTAATGAATAGGCCTCGAAAATTAGGGGAAAGAACTGATCCCTTCCTGAGACCTATAATTTTATCCAGGAGTTCCCTGGGACATGAAAATTATTTCAAGCATTCTTCAAAGGTAAGAAGTTTAAAAAAACCTGGTCTAAAGAGCCCTAAAGCTTATTTATCATGGTGAATTCAAAAACAATGTTCACCATCTATAATGCCACAAGCATGACCCACTAAGGGTGCCATCCTATATCGCTCAGTGACAGCGCAGCAGTTCTGCAAGCAAAAGTACAGTTCAGCTCAGCTATCCATCCACCATCTCCTCAGACTTACTTCAGAGCCACTGCAGCCCCTGCCCCACAGCCATTCCATGTATATTGGCAGAATGGATCAGAGATGTCCCCATAGCCAGAAATGAAATGAGTGGATTACATCATCTACTCAGTTCTCTCCTGTTCTCCACGAGGCACAGAAACAAGGTGGAGAGGCACAGCAGCTCTGTAGAAAGTCTGGCAACCTCCACATAGACTAAAAATGGACACACAACAATACGAAGGTGACTTACACCTGTGTATCCCTCTAATAGGATATCAGCCTTAGTATGTAATCTCTTGCACAGAATTTAGATTCATGAAGATACCTTTTATTTTTTCAGGCTGAAGCATGAAAAAGCATGTGAGAACAAACATGACAGAATATGACATTTCCTAGGTTTGTAGCATTTTAAAGGATTGATTTTAAATATCAGTGGAAAATCTTTCCAAGTTCTAAAAGCAGGGCTAGATAACATCCAGCTGATGGAGTGATCCATGAAGGTCGCACACTGAGTTCTCTGTTCATTTGCTGTACCCGAGGGGTAGGGAACATACAGCCCTCTAGATGTTGTTGGATTAAAACTTCCATCAGCCCTCATCACTGGATATGTAAGTCAGGACTAATAGGAGCCACAATCTGTCAAAATCTGGAGGGCCACACATTTCTCAGCCCTGCTGGGAGTGTTCTTCAATAAGAGAAATGTGTCAAGCAACATCACAGTTTTCTACACCATATTATTGACTTCTGTCAGGGAAAATACATGATTCCAGAATGTTATTTCATGCCTTTCTCCCACTCAAACTGGCACTAGGAAAGGGGAAACTGAGAACCAACTTGCAAATAGTGATAGTGGATCATCATGAGAAACAGATAACACAAACTCCTAATTTTTTTTGCAGTTCTACAGATCCCATCAGCATTCCCCTTCCGTGCATCCAGATATGGCAAAACTTTGCTTTCACTTTCCACACAGAAATACCTTTGCATTTTCTATCCACCTCTTTCCTGATGTACAGATTTTTGTACACATTTTGCTCATACATACATTTTCTATGCACTCCCCCCAATGATTAAGGTGAGTATCCATATTTTTTTAACTATATGGATTTTTAGCCAATTTGTTAAATTCATAGTTGTGCACATTTTATTTCTCTGGTACAAATTTGCCAGCCTCACAAATGTATGAATTTCCGATGGCAAGGTACTTTGTCTTGCAGGGAGACTAAGGAGGTGTAAAATGGCAATTTTTATCAAGAATCTTGATTACATGTTCTTATCATCACCCCAGTACTACCACCAACACCAACACCTAGTTCTATTGCACCATCAGTGTATACGAGGCTTCATAAAATTCTTTCATAGCCCTACTCATAATCATTGTTGTACTTAGTTCTGTCCAAAGGAAAACTTCAGCCCCAGCCCAGTTCCCTTGTGGGCTTACCTGCCTAGATCCCAAGGACACCAACCGGATGTCCTTGCCAAATGGGCTCTTTTGAACTTCATGCACAAACTGGGCCAGCTGAGAATGAGTTCGGCTGCAGTAGTAAATCTGGGGAAAGAAATGAGAGAGAAATGTGGGTTGGGATCAGAAATCCATTCAGATGGGGCCATTCTGGAAGGTATTCCTTTGTAGGATTTGTACTCAATTCTGCCTTGCTTCTGCAATAAAACAGACAACTATTGGCAGGGCATATTGAACACACAAGTAAGTAACACCTTCTAGGGCCTTGCCCAACCCCAACACATTCCAGACGTATCAGACTGCAGTCCCCATCATCCCCTCTAAAAATGGCCACTGATAGGAGTTGCAGAAAGACATATCTGAAGAGCACCAAGTAGGTGAAGACCATCTCCTGGGAGCTCATGAAAGAACAGTCTGTGCAATCTTTGAAAAACAGGATAGAAGCATTTCCACCCCTCACTTGGGCTGGAATTCAACAAATAAGGTTGAGTCTAGAATGAAGAAAAGACTTGAATTTGCAACAGATTTTAATTGCATTTTTTAAAAAAGATCTAGTAACCCCTTTTTACTATAAGAACTGGACAAGTACAAATAAGATGAATTAGTGGCTAAAGGGAGGAATTTAAGCAGTCATACCATGGAACTTCTCATTTCAAAGTTTGTCTAGTAGGTCCACAATATTTGCTGTAGTACGCGGCAGATGTCCTTTCCTTACCTTTGTCACGTGCTCCTCCTCCATATCATCATCTTCTTCAGCATCACTTAACCTAAGAAGTGAAAACAGAAAGATGGCTCTTTTCAATAGTCCCTAGTACATTTGTCATTTATGCAGTACCAAACTAATATCATCAAAGAAGCAAGATATATAATACCAACACTATGTCAAAATGGTTTCTATGCTATGCACCAGTGCCCCTCAACTGGGCTTTCTCCCAGGTATCTTGGTTTACAAATCCTTTAATCTGCCACCCAGACATCTGTGGCTCCTTCCCTCCCGAGCCTGGTACTTTTTAAGAGAACTGATGTAGGAAGTTTTCACTTTCTGCATTCCAGATTCACCTCAGTTTCGACCAAAAATTCCCATATCCATTCAGCTATGACAAAAGACCCCGCATCATGTATGTTTAAATAAGCGCATAACAAACTCACAAGGAAGAATGCTCCTGAGACTACATCTCCACCAATGAGAGAACCTGGATGCTGCCTTTCTCAGTTGGCAAGATTGGTAACTTGAGATTTAATAACGTTCATCTTTTAAGAGCACACATGTTCACAAAAAATCATGTAACTGCCATCAGTAACTTCAAGTGCCTGCCTACCAGCCATCACCTGAACCGGTCAGTCTGCATATTACACGCCCATTTGACACGCAGCTTCTCAAAACTACGAATAATAATGTTAAAGCAGCCTTGTATTTAAGGAGACAGCTGGTAGCCTTTGGCAACCAGGAAAACCATAGAGGCAGGCAAGCAAGTAGGCTGACAGAGGAGGGATAGAGTGAGCCATCCCTCTTCCATCAGTCCATTTAGTAGAAGGCATCTTTAATTAGCCTCTAAAAGTCTACCAGTCTGAACTTTCATGCTGACTACCAAAAAGAAGCCTTCTCCTTGGCAGCCAGCTGGGAAACACAGGATTTGAACTCTTTACAGGCCCAAGATGTGGTGAGTCAAGGTTCCAAGCCACATACCAAAGGCAATCCAGCTCCAAGTCCCATTGCTATAGATGCTACTCATCCAATCCCATCTTTCACTTCTGGTTCTGACATGTGAGTGAGTTACCTACCGGGAAGGCAGATTTCATTATGACAGCTGCCTGGTGCTGGCCTCGGCCTAGCCCAACCCCTGGTCTAATGGAGAAAATTACACACACACATAATCCATGATAAAAGCTGGACCAAACTTTCTAGAAAACCTCCAGTGAAGGGGATTCCAGTTCCCCTAAGCAGCTTAATCTCTTGCTTGAACATCCTGTGGCCATTCTTACCTGTCTCCCACTTTCTTCTCCTCATCACTTTCATACTCTGCAAGGATGAGATCTTCCTCACTTTGATCCAATGGCTCCAAAGCATCCGGTTCACTTGGGTTAGACAAGATGTCCCTACTGAGGTGGAGCAGCTGCTCCATCTCCTCCTTCTCAGTCCTCTGGAAAGAAATACAACAGAACTGTCACTCACACCAAGATAGCTGGTATATCATCCTAAAAAGCAGGGTGAAGAACATTTGGGCCTTCTCCAGAGATTCTGGACAAAAACTGCCACAGCTTCTTAGCATTGGCTGAACTTCTAGTACAAGTCCAATACATCTGGAGCAGGCTTTCTAAACCTTTTTCACTGGGGAGAAATCCTTGAAATCATTTTTGTCCCAGAGAACCCCTATGTAAATATTCTATCTACAGCTTAAAAAATGTAGGGTTTTTTTCAGTTGCAACCTTCTGCAGAATACCTAGGGGCCCTAGGGTTACAGAAGATCCTGGTTGAGAAGTTTTGATCTATAGCAAAGGTAAGCAACCATCACAGGGGAGGAGACCACATAAGCACCGAAGGAGATGTTAAGAGGGCCTCATCCCTCCACACACAAAAATATTCAATTTTTTGTCTTGCTCCAAACTGCCCTTTAGGGTACACGGGGGCATTTTGCCATGCTGGGAGGGGGGCAAGCCATCTGAGGACCAAAAGTGGCCTTTCTTGCAACAGGAAATGATGCAACAGGAAGTGATACAGTCACTTCCTTTTTTTAAAAAGGCCTAAAACAGGCCAAAGTGATCTCCAAAATGTGGTGAAAATTCCCCCCACACCCCCTAGAGTCCATTTGGGGACAATAATGTTTTTTAAGAGATGTTTTTCATCAAAAATATTTTTTGATCCCTGAGACCCACATTCAGCTTTCAGGCTGCATCTTACCACGCCTGATGCAGAGGATGAAATAGTCCCCACCTCTGTAAAAAGGAAAGGCTTGTCAGCATCCTTCTCCCTGCTAACCAACAGGTTTTCAATTGCTGCTCCAAGAGCAGACCAGGGAAAATACAGCTGCCTTGCAAATAAAAGAAATATATCTATAAAAAAATGTTGTAGTAGGGTTTCAGCCAGTGAGCAATGCCTCTTTCCAGGATAAGCATTCCCTCCTCATTTTCCACGTACCCGGCCAAGTCAGCCAGCAAGCCCATTGGGATTTGGAGGGAGGGGTTACTACCTTCAGTGTTGTTTTCTCCAATGTTTTGTGTGTGTGCATGCACATGTGTCTCTGCAAGCCTTGGGGTTTCCTCAAACCTAACAATATTTCCTTCATGAGCTGATGGGGCCACATTGGTTATATACGGATTGGCACTCTGAGAATGAGTTGACTGCTAGAAATAGGACACGTACAATTTCCACAGAAAAGCAAGAACGTGGGAATCGTTCATCTTTTTCTCCCCACATTCCGGTCTAGAGAGCAAACCTTTCTTTTAGATGCGTATTTCAGCTGCGCATTGCAGCGAATTTGCTCCAGATGTTCTTCTCGTTTCTTCCTCTTGATTTGTTCCTCCTAAAAAAAACAAAAATCAATTGATAGTAAAAAAATGCAACCGCATTAAAGTTCTCAAAAAGAGAACTATGGCTTCCATGCCCATTGTGATTTTCAAGCATGTTATTCCAGCCTTCATAAACTGCACAGGTTTTTAAATCTATCTAATACATAAGATTGTGAAGCAGCAGCTGTTATACAGGCTAAAAACAAACAAGTAACAGACAATTTTTGGAAAGGTATCCCAGAAACATCTTCTGATAGGAGCTTCAGTTCAAGAACATCTGGAATACCCCAACTGCCCAACCCAAGTTTAGAGGTTTTCTATAGCAATATGTAACTCAGGAGGCACTAACACACATCTGATTCCCATGCTTTCCTTCCTTATCCTTTGTCTCTTGCGTAATTTTTTTGGCTGTTCTTCTGTGTCAGTATGTGTGGATGAATTATACATAGCAGAATTAACTTCAGCTATATGTATACTGCTGAGAGTGAAGAGGGATGAGAAAAGTGTGGGTGGGTTACAGATGTAAACATATAAGTGTTCTACATTTAAACCATATTTCTTTCTTCTTTAAGTAGGAGTAGTCAACTTCCTAGGTCAGGGGCAACCACACCATCTCTCCCAGAATCCATCAGGGGGTGCCACCTCTAACCATCACTACTGAAAAACCGCTACCAGTGTTTCCAACTGTAACAATACTTCTGAGCCTTGCCAAATACCAACAATTCTGCTGGGAGAAATAGGGTGGGCAAGGAGAGACATGTGACACATTTTCCACCTCTGTTTTAAAGAGATGGCATGTGCAAAAAGTAGAAAGGTAGTGCTAAATGGATGTGGTTGAAAAAGAATGGTTGAAGCTATAATGTCAACAGCTAAATGAGAGTTTCATTCTGTTTACACCTTCAGTTTACACCTGTTTACACCTACAGTTCACCATCTATGTTGATCTTGCTCTGCTCCACAACTAGCATATTTTTACCTTCAGCCGCTGTGCTATTTCCCGCTCTTCTTTCTTTTGCACAAACTGAGTTATCCAGTCTGGCTCCCCAGTTGACAGGTAGTTGGCTGCAGACTCTGTGTCGCCTTTCTCAAGCTGTTTGTTTGTATCCTTCTCATTAATTTCACCTGCCAGTAGTTGGGCCTCTTCCTGCCTCTTTTTTCCTCAAAGTCTTGGAGCCAAGTAAGGGCTCCACAAATAAGACTTAAAGATTTTCCCTGAAACAAAGAAACACATGCAGTTAAATCTAGATACGTGGGCAGAATAAAATATATGCAAAAACCTACCAATTCAACTGTTTCTATTACACTATATGCTGAAAAGCAATTACCCTGGAATGAATAGCAGTCACTACAGCCCAGACAGAAAAACAGCCAAGTGACAAACAACACTACCCTATCCTCCTTTCTTCTACTGCCCTCCCAGCTGGCTGCCAATTGAGTCCAGAATCCTTCTTCCATATTGCCAGGTATTTCTACCTACACTCACAGGCAGCTTACACAAGAGGCAGACAGAAGGTAGATCTATACGTACAGATACATCTCTGTAGGATTTTGGAATCCCAAAACGGCTCTCCTCAACTTCCTTTAATTAAGTCTTAGAGATGTGAAGGATAAGCAAGTGTTGATTTGGGTGTGGAAAAATTGTGCACTTCATTCAATTCTCTTATTCAATACAAATTCTCAGGTTAAGAATTCTGATATTCTATAAGTGTAGGGGTGGGTGTTTCTTTTGTTTGTTTGTTTGGCATTAGGCTCCAGTTGGTCAATGTCAGAATTTATAGTAAAACAGAGATAGACAACTGTGGTACTTCATGATTTTTTGGAACACAACGCCAATAATCTTTCATCATTGTCTGTATTGGCTAGGGCTGATGGAACTATAGCACCCCCCCAAAAAAAACAGAAACTGGAGGACCACAGCTGGCCATCCTACAGTAATCTAAGAAAGTAGATCCTACAAACTGGAAATCAGCTCATCTCTGGCTTGAGCAGTTATTCTGATGCTTTGATAGAAAAAAGGAAGCTTACAAATGTTTTAAATAAAACATAATTAGGGACTTACTGTGCCAGTTGGGCTCTCAAATATGCCAATCTTTCCAGTTTCCAAGACCTGATAAAGTTTAGCCATGAATTCTTCTTGAATAGGATATGGTGTATATGGAAAAGGAAAGTTCACTTTAGGCTTTCCTTGGATTTCTGCAGACATCTCCTGGAATGAAGGCATAAAACTCATAAAATCTTTGATTAGGTACCTCATGTCTTATAACAGCAGCCTCAAGGACTTCAGCATCAACATGGCTCTGGGAAAAAACACTACATGACTACAAGAGATTATATGATGGATTACCAGTCTGGATCTCTTCCATGATTTGAAATTTTCTAATAAATCTAACAGTGACAGCAAATGCTTTCAAGGTTTATACAATTCCTATGCCATCTTAGAATTGTTCTGCAGAGCTTGCTTTAAACAGGTCAAGAATGGGGCTAAAACAAGGCAAGAGTGGGGCTAAAACAAAGATCTACACACCTGCCTGCACATCTAAATTCAGCTTAAATGACACTACACATCTAAACTAAGCCTAAACTGCTAAGCAAAAATGGCAGAAATTCAGACTGTATTTCTTTCTGCTGCTAGCAAGGAAATTGGCATTTTAAAGTACTTATCACGGGTACGGTGGACACATGATGTTCACAAGTTCAGCCTTCATGAATTTAACCCTATGCAAGGTAAAATAAAATAAAATAAAATAAAATTTAAATTGCCTGCCATCCAGTGCAGAAGCAGCCCAAAGGCAGCAGTAAAGTCCGGGCGCCCTGCAAAGCGGACATCTTTCATGCTTCCTGGATGTGGGACATCAGGAAGATAGCTTGCCACTCTCTCGCCACAACTCAACCATTGGAGAAGCCAGGAGAGCGTAGGCAGGGAGACAGCAGCAGGGGTAGTGCGTGTGCTTGTGTGAGAATGAGCAACCAGCATCGGGAACATCGCAGCTCCCAACAATGGCAGTGTAGCAGAGAGCTTTGTCCAGGAGCTGCTGGCCACCCTGCGACTGTTGCGGGTGCTGTTCCTCATCCTGGGCCGTTTCCGCACTAGCCTCTTACAGCGCGATGATTCCACTTTCAACATCCTCTGGAATCCTAGGCCTTGAGGCTCCTCCCTAAACTGCAAACCCCAGGATTCCATAGGACACTGAAAGTGGAATAATAGCGCTACAACCGCCTAGTGCGGAAATGGCCCAACACTCGTCGTCTTCGCAAAGAACCACTTCAAAGAGGCTTACAGCCCCCTCCCCTCCTTCACTAGCCACCAACCCGAAGGAGACTCACGCAAACCGGGCTAATCCAGCGCCGTCGCCACTTCGAACCAGGCGCCAAAGCGAGACGCCGCTCCTCTCCCGGCGACGCCAGAGGCTTCTGGAGACCGGCTTTCCCCCAGTTCCCACAGCGTACTCAGAACATTCCGTGGCCCACGCGCGCTCAAATGCCATTGGCCAAAATATCTCCAACCAAAGAACTTCAGGCTTGCCCTAAGCCAATGAGGAGGGAAAGTAGGAGCAAGAAGTTCAACCCGTTCTCTTAGGCGTCAAGGGGAAGCAATCCAGTTGCCTTATTAAACGTCGCTTTTCTATCTGTCCAATCGCGAGTGCGCGGGCCCCTCGTAGACGTTGGAGCAGCCAATGGAGAGCGGGAGGTGGGCGGAGAGCGCGCGAGGAGGAGGGGCGCAAGAACGCCGGTTGGAACTTTTGGCGATGAACCCGATGGTGGGTTTGAACTGCGAGGGCGGCGCGCGCGCGCGTGAATGGTGGAGAGTCGTTTTATCGCCTGGAAAGAGAACGGCAGAGGCCTTGGCTAGCGGGCTATTAGGGGCGCCCGGGATGGGAGAGAGAAAGAGGAAGGTCGTGCAAATCAGCTTTTGGGGGTGAGGCCGGCTCCGGGAGTTAGGGCTGGGTACCGGAGCTCGCGGGGAGTGGATGGGGCGGGAGGAGGAGGAGGAGGAGGTCATAGGGCCTTTCCGCCCTACACTGTTATAGTGCAGTCATTCCACTTTCAACATCCTGTGGAATCCTGGGGTTTGCAGTTTAGGGAGGGGTATTTAGAATTCTCAGCCAGAGAGCTCATTGGCCTCAAGAAACTACAAACCCCAGAATTCCGCAGGATGTTGAAAGTAGAATAATAGCACCGTAACAGTGTAGTGCAGAAATGGCTGTGGTACTGGAGGGAGCCGTCAGGGAAGGAGAAGAGGGGGAAGTTGCAGAGGCGGAGAGAAAAAGACAGTTCAGCCCTGACTGGGAAAAAAAAACTGTTCTGTTGAAGGCCAGAGAATCCCACCTCCCTTTCCCACTCTGGCATCCTGAGAGCCTCAGGCTATGGCCATTTCCACCCTAAGCTGTTATAGCGCTGCTATTCCACTTTAAACATTTTGTGGAATTCTGGGGTTTGTAGTTTATTGATGCCAAAGGGCTCTCTGGCTGAGAATTCTAAATGCCCCTCCCTAAACTACAAACCCCATAGGAGGTTGAAAGTGGAGTAATAGCACTATAACAGTGTAGTGCAGAAATATCCTATGTTCTGTCATCAGCTGCCAGCTCAGTTAGGGGAACCTCTACTGATTTTTTCATCTCTAATTAGAAATACCAGGGATTCCTCTCTTTCCAGAAGGCATGGTGGGCTGGATTAGACCCCCCTTCCATCCTGCAGTCCCAAATCAAGCCAGAAAACAGAAAGCAGTTTGTTTTCCATTTATTACTGTCTTACTGGCTTCTTGCTAACTGCAAGAACTGTGTCTAGATAAGGTAGTAGTAAAAACTATTTTGAAACAGAGTGTCCTATCCTGAGATGGAATGATGATGTTTGTGCTAAGATGGTCAGGAAGGCCCCGTTCTCTAGACCTTGAAACATACATTGAACAATTTTCACTTACAGCAGATTCTCTGATGTAAAAGTTCCATTGAAAAGTTGATGGCAAAACTGTCACAATCGCCGCATCACTGCTGATGTTTGCAGACTCAGTGCCCTAGTTGTCTCTGAAGCCTGCCACCTGGAATAATGTTCCCTTGCAGACTTCCTTCATTTCTGACACCCCCTCTTACATGCCACTCTACAAAATTTCTGCTAAGATGGTTTTGTTCAGGGCTGTCCACGTGGGCTCAAGGTTGCCTATTGGCAGGCATGGTTGTCTGTTCACTCACAGTTCTCTCTTCCTTGATTAGTACATCTGTTTCATCTACAGTCAGCCGTCCACATTTGCAGATTTCACTTTTGCAGATTTGATTATTCACATATTGTTATCACCTCTGCTGCCTTGCTATGCCATTTTTAATAGGGACTGCAAGCCTTATGAGACTGAGAAACTGCAAATAAGGCTTGTAAATCCCTATTAAAAATAGCGTGGGGCAGCAGTGGAGGTGACAATAAGCTCCACCAGCCACCCATTTCTGCCTTGTGAAGGAACCCTGATGGCCTCAAAGGAATCCATGGTGGGTTGAACATGGTGATCATACTTTTTGTGTGTGCTAAATATGGTTTGGGAGGGCCTAGAATTATTCAGTTTTTCCACTTTCATGGAGGTCCTCACACCTCTAACCCTAACGAATGTGGAGGGATAACAGTAGTTCCTGAACTTCATTCATCTATTGGTTGTGAACCAGTAATTCTGGGTGAGCTTTCCACCTCTAAGGGAATTAACCTTGCTTGCTCCAGCTACTCCAGATCCCAGTGCATCATCTTCATTCTCTTCCAAGGTTCTTCTCAACAGTTTTTCTTTAGTGTTTAAGGCATCTGTTTACATCACGGTGAGGGGAAACATTCGTGTTGGTATCTTTAGGAGTTAAGCCTGCTGTTAATATCATTCTCTTCAATTGTAATTCAATCACCAGTTCATTTGCTCTTTGCTTCTCTGTCTTAGTTCCCTTAACTTTTTCTCATGTTCAAATCTAGCCAATTTGATTCTTTTATTTTCCTTATTTCCACACCTCAGTTGTGGTTGCATCTAAAGCAGTGGTTCTCAACCTTCCTAATGCCGTGACCCCTTGATACAGTTCCTCATGTTGTGGTGACCCCCAACCATAAAATTATTTTCGTTGCTACTTTGTAACTGTAACTGTAACTTTATAACTAACTGTAACTGTAACTTTATAACTGTAATTTTGCTGTTATAGTTACTGTAACTGTAACTATAACTTTATAACTGTAATTTTGCTACTGTTAGTTATAGTTACTGTAACTATAACTTTATAACTGTAATTTTGCTACTGTTATAGTTATAGTTACTGTAACTATAACTTTAAAACTGTAATTTTGCTACTGTTATGAATCGTAATGTAAATATCTGATATGCAGGATGTATTTTCGTTGTTACAAATTGAAGATAATTAAAGCATAGTGATTAATAAAAAAGATATGTAATTATATATTGTGAAATATTTATTTCTAATTACAAATAAATGAAATTTTGTCTTGAAGCATGGGTAACAGGCTTAATATATCAACAGAAAACTACATTTCTACATTTTGCAACAGTATGCGTAAAAAGCCAACATCAGTGCGAAGGTTGAGCTTGCTTGCTTCTCACCAGATCAGAAATTCTCGGGGCAGTCTTTGCAAGAGCACAACGAGATCATCTTCCACAACAAGTCTACTCCTGTATTTCGACTTGATAACCAACAAGCTTGAAAACCCTATTTCACAAAGATATGTTGTTGGAAATGGAAGAAGAAGGCGCAACACAGTCTCAGATAGAACAGGATATGACTGAAAACACTTGATCCAGAATTTTGAAACTGGCATTGTAGAGAAAATCAGTTCTCGCTGCATCGCTGTTAATAAGTTCAATGAACTCCTCTTGTGCTGTCTCAAGAACATCTTCAACTTTGACTGTGAATGGGCTTCTGGCAAGTGCAAATGGGGTGTCAGGTAGATTTGGAAAGTACGAAGAAATTTCCTCTGCAAGCATGTGCAAGTGTTCTTTCACAGAAATCATCATCGGAATCCTTTTGTCTGGTTCAATGTCATGTTCCTCAAAGAAAGATAAGGTAGGAAAGAAAGTTTTTCTTTCATCCAATTTTTTTTGCCAAAGCTGAAGTTTCATTTGGAATGATCGGATCTTTTCAGACAAATCGAGGCATGTTGCATTTGGTCCTTGCAGTGATAAATTTAACTCATTCAAGATGGTAAAGATGTCAACCAAGTAAGCTATTTTCTGCAGTTCACTTTTATCACTGAAGAGTGCTTCGAACTGCGGTCTTGCTTTCTGATTAAAAAATGTTTTGAGTTCATCACGAAGCTCAAAAACACGTTTTAAAACTTTTCCTCTTGACAACCATCTCACTTCAGTGTGAAATAGCAGAGTATTGTTCGGCGCATCCAGCTCGTCGCACAGTTGCGAAAACAGTCGACTGTTTAAAGCGCTCGCCTTTATGAAATTTATGAAATTTACAGAACTTATGAACTCATTACTTCTTGTAGCTCTTGTGGTAGCGTCTTCGTTGCCAATATTTGCCGATGAATCATACAGTGAGTTCCAATGACTTTTGGTGACTCATTCAGTACCAAACGTTGAAATCCAGATCGACATCCTAGCATGGCTGGAGCACCATCTGTGCAAACACCAAAAACCCTTTTTCCCCAAAAGACCCCTGCTCTTCCAGAAATGAACCAACTGTGTCAAATACATCACGTGCAGTAGTTGTCGTTTAAAGAGGTTTGCAAAAAAGAACCTCATCTTTAAACTCGCCATCATTAACATACCTCACGTAAACCAGTAACTGTGAACAGTTTGCGACGTCTGTAGATTCATCAAGCTGGATACTAAATATTGGAAGTGGAGCAGAAATGGAAATGAAATGAAATGGCTTCTCACAGAAGCCTCACACATGTCAGGTTTTTATAGTCACCCAGCTAGGCCAAACTTAAAGGAAACTGGCACCTTTAAAAGGAGTAAGAACCATTGTACAGAATTTAATTAATTCCTACAGTTTAGGAAAAATAAAAAACAAGAGAAGAACAATTATCACAGGCCCTGCTACCTTTCTGGGGATTGAAAAAACATATGGTAGTTCCTAAAGATTCAGAGGCCAACTTCTTGCCTCAGATAAGGAAGCGTACAGAAAATATAACTGTTTTAATCATAGAGGCCATGCTACAAATAAATGTAAAAGACTGCCCACTGAAGGGGGATGGCAAAGAGATAAGGGTAAAGCACTAACCTGGAATTCTGCAAAATGCAAACAATTGGTACACGCTGGGGAAAAATAGGGACCCAAAATCCAGGTGAAGGAAGAGCCAAGGCTGAGAGAGAGAAGATGACCATATGTGAAGGAAGAAAGATAGGTTTTGCTTAATGTGTTCAGGCTTGTTCCTGCTTCCCACTCACCCCCCCCCCCGCAACTGAGTTCTTAAGTCTGCTGTCTGCAGCTGTGTTTGACTGGATTTCTTTGCCAGGCTTGGCACCAACATTACCAACAGTGAGGGGGAAGAGCTAGGGAGCGGCTCGAGCAGGCCATGCAGCCCCACGCTCGCCTCCCCCCGTCCCGCCTGGGTCTCTCGGCTGCCGAGCCGCTCCCAGGGCCGCCTGAGAGCAGTGAGCCCGGCAGCACTGCCTCCTGCCCCCCGCCGCCGCCCAGCTCCCTCTGCCTTCGCCCAGGGACGCCCCCGCCGCCCCCCGCTACCTGCGCTCATGGCGGCGGCAGGGAAGGCGGCGGATGGCCAACTCCTGCTCCGGCGGCCCCTCAAGCCAGGGAGCGGCTCCAGCAGGCCATGCAGCCCCATGCTCGCCTCCCCCCGCCCCACCCCGCCCGGGTTCTTGGCTGCCGAGCCGCTCCCAGGGCCGCCTGAGAGCAGTGAGCCCGGCAGCACTGCCTCCTGCCCCCCGCCGCCGCCCAGCTCCTTCTGCCTTCGCCCAGGGACGCCCCCGCCGCCCCCCCGCTACCTGCGCTCATGGCGGCGGCGGGGAAGGCAGCGGATGGCCGGCTCCTGCTCCGGCGGCCCCTCAAGCCAGGGAGCGGCTCGAGCAGGCCATGCAGCCCCACGCTCGCCTCCCCCCGCCCCGCCCGGGTCTCTCGGCTGCCGAGCCGCTCCCAGGGCCGCCTGAGAGCAGTGAGCCCGGCAGCACTGCCTCCTGCCCCCACCGCTGCCCAGTTCCCTCTGTCTTTGCCCAGGGACGGCCCCACAGGGAGCCCTCTCGCCAGCCAGCTGCCTCTCCATTACCTGCGCCCGTGGCGGCGGCGCAGAAGCCGGTGGCTGGCTGGCGAGAGCGCCGTCTCCTGCTCCCCACCGCCTCTATGCTGGCTCCTGCCTGCAGCCGCCCAGTCCCCCTCCGCCTTCCACCCGGTTCCACTTGGCCCGCCCCGGAGTCGCTGGGAAGCACGGCCTCTACCTACCTCGCAGCCAGCCACTCGTCCCCCGGTGTCTGTGCTTCGCTCCAGGAGGGAGAAAGAGGAAGGAGTGAGCACAAGAGCCCACGTGGGCCGTCCACTCCTCCCCTTCTTCCCCGCCTGCCCCGCCCGCCAGCTCCACAGGGAGGGTGGAGGAGGAAAGGATGGCGCCAAGGAGGAGGTGGCCAAAGCGAGAAAGCCCGCTGGTGGCGGCGGCGGCGAGGGGAGCGGCGACCCCCGTGAAAGGGTCATGCGACCCCCCCGGGGGTCACAACCCCCAGGTTGAGAACCGCTGATCTAAAGTCTCCATTGTCTCCTCCTTTACTTCTTCTCTTTCTGGTACAGGATTTTCCCCTACAAGGGACTTTACTTTCTTGAAAGCCATAGTCTCAGTACAGTGGTCCCCTGACTTTCACAAGCATTCGGGGTGCAGAACTCTTGCAGAAGTAAAAAACCTACAAATAATTCCCTCTACCCAAAGGAATGCTCTCCCTTCACATTCTGTTGCCTTTTGCTTTGGTGGGTGTGCCTTCTCTATGCCCAAGCAAAAGGCAAGAGAATCAGAGAGGCAGCTCTGCACACAAAAGCCTTCCCCTCATTCCCCTCTCCCATTCTCTTTTGCCCAGGTGCAGAGAAAGCAGTATGTCTGGGCAAAAGACAAGGAAATGGGAGGGAAGGCATATGCATGGATAAGGCATGTGTGCACCTTTTACCTTCCTATTCCCTTACCTTTTGCCCAGCCATGGAGAAAGAAGGACACACACCCGGGCAAAAGGTAAGGGAACGGGGGCAAACCTGTGGAGAAGGCGTGTGTGCCTTTCCCTCTTGCCTTTTGTCCAGGAATGAAGAAGAAAGGTAGAATGCCCAGGCAAAGAGCAAGGAAATGGGGAGAAAGGCACACACACGCCTTCTCTGCCTGCAGAGATGCCTCTCCGATTCATTTGCCTTTTGTCCAGAGTTGGAGAAGAAAGGCAGCGTGGCCAGGCAAGAGACAAGGGAATCGGGGGAGGCAAGGAGGCATCTCCCAAATAATCAAATTCATGAAGGTCAAACCTGCAAAAGTAGAAGGAGGATTGTATTTTCTTACCTTTACCAGCAACTTTTATCTCAGGAAATAATTCTTTTTGTGATTTAAGTCATTGCTTTTCACTTTATACCTGCTTTTTTGCTTATTACTTTGGTGATTCCTTACTTTTCTTCAAAACGTTTACCTGAAGATCACATTACTTCTTGTTTCCTTATTAGTTAGGTGATTCCTTATTTTATCTTAACATTTTACCTCAGGATCATTTTCCTGTTTATTTCCTTATTATTTAAGTAAATCCTTGTTTTACCTTCAACTTTTAACTCAGGATCACCTCACTGCAGTCAGAGTTTCTGTCAGCTGTGGATTCTTACTCATTTCTTGTGGTAATCCTCTATTCCACCCCAGCTTTCTTTTATCTCAGGGATTCCACTTTTCTTTAACCCTTCACAGTATCTTTTCCTCAGGCACTTCACTTCCCCACAACACACCACTTCTAGCAGAACTTTACCAGCTGTCCTCTCAAGATCTCTCTTTGGCTTCCTCTCAACCAATAATTCTCAAAGTATCCCACCACTTGGCACCAAGTATATGTGACGGATCCATTTTCCCAGGTTGCCCTCGCAGTTCCAGCCCTAGGAATCTTGCCACTCACTCTGCCCTTGTTTCCCCATTTAATCCCTTTCTGGGACTGGGTTCCTGGGCCTTAGGGTGGCCCTTTATATGTAGACCTGTGGCTGTGTTGTTATTTAGGCTCTGTATTGGCATGGATGGCCTGACTCCAATGCAGACTTGATAGAAACAGCCAAGAATAACAAGCCAATAACAGCCAACAAGAATAGGCTTATTAAACACAGTAGAATAATATATTAATTTCTAATACTCTATTCTTCTAGGCTATCCAAAACCATAGTTGTGGCTGCCTTCACAACTTCTGCTTAGTGCCTTCTTCACACCCTCAGTACTATAATACCAGGGAAAACAGGATCAGAATGTTTGCACAGAACCTGTAAAACACAAGAAAAGCTGTGATGAATCAGATCAAAGATCTCTCTGGTTTCAGATTTTACTTGGCAAAGGTTGGGAACCTTTGCTATTCTAGATGTTTTAGATTTCAACTTTTGTAGTCCCATACCATTATCAGAGATGGGTAGAGTTGATGGGAGATGAAGGCCCAAACATCTTGAGGGTCAAATGTTCCTCACTGTGATAGATGATGATGCTGTGATTGAAGAGCAACTAATTGTGCAGGGGGCTGAGCCAGTGACTGAGCAAGTCAACCTGCAAACTTCCCCTGCACTGGAAGGTCAAACAGAGACTGAGTTGCCCCAGGCAGTTCATGATGGAGACGGAACCAGCAGTGATGCAAGAGGAGTTGCAGCAAGCTGTGCCCATCAGCTCTCAGTCACGCAGAAGGCTGAAACACGTTGCGGAGAGGGAGGTTGCTTGGCCCAGGCTGAAGAAACAATGACGAGCAGCACCTGCTCACAGGGGCTATTAAGTCTGCCGGCATGGCTGCCCCTTGTTTGTAGCAAATTATTGGCAAGCCCGAACAACCTTTGTGTCTCCTGCTCCCTGAACCCTCCGGACGGATCTCTGCATCCTGAACCTTTGGACTGGACCTTGACCTGGCTTGGCTTGTGTTTTCCTGGTGTTTGGTATATTCGGACTCCCCAAGTGTTCCTGGCCTCTCTCCTCCCTTGCTGGCTGCAGCCCGGCAGGGAGAGATTCCTGACCCTCACCACTGTTGAGTGGCCAATCACATGCCACTAAAGGAAGCTCCAAAGCAGGACAAGAGATCAACAGCAAACTCCCACTCCTGCTCCCCAGCAATTGGTATTCAGCAGGATATTGCCTTAGATCAGCATTTCTCAAACGGGAGCCATATGGCCCCCTGTGGGCTCCCAGGATATTCTAAAGGGATCACAGGTGAAAATCACATAAATAGGGGTCCATGACACAAGACTAGGGGGCCACAGAGGGAAGTTAGAAGTGAAGAAAACAGAGAAGTGACCGAGAAAAGAAAAAAGAAGACGGAAGTGAAGAAAACAGAGAAGTAGAGTGAACAGAGAAATGGCCATGCATCCCAGTGGATGGATTGCCATGTGCACTCTGCAGCAACATCGCTTCTGCTTCCTTCTCCCTCCCACTTCTGCACTCCATTGCTGCATGGACTAAGCTGTCCACATCTCATTTATCACGGGCAAGGTGGGTGGCTGCAGCAGTGTTAGTGTGTAGTGTGCTGTTTCTTCATGCAAGCACTACTGCAAAAGGAGGTATGTTGTTGTATACAAGAGTTCTGCATGCTGTCTTCAGGTATTTTTAGCCATTGTGTTTGCCATTCCTTTCACGGTTGCTGTGACAAAAATTTAATTGCATCTTGTTACTACTGTGTGCTGGCCTGGCCTTTGGTGAACCAGAGATATCATTTTAATATCATAATTCGGCCCTACTCTGCCACCAGCCAAGTGTTTGCGAGGCCCGCTGAACAAGCACAAATCTAGGCATGGCTATTCTCCCACCAAATCAAGCCAGATATTGCCAGATCTGCTTTAGGGGACCTCCCGAAAGAAACACCTTCATTACCACAAAGGGACCCTCTGCCCTGAGAGGACACCCCGGTGAGCTAGGTACCCAACTGCCGAGCTAGCCGTATTTACATACCGGCTACTATTGTCAATTTGGACTTTAACTTAATCATGCAAATTCTGACCTTTTGGAGGCTTTGTCTCCAACCCAAAACCTATTGTTTTTACCCAAGACCAGACTAGCCTGCGGTCGTTCTGTCCCCTATAAAAATCCCCCGCTCAGAGAGCTCTTTGGAACTCTCGCCGGATCGTCTGAACTTCACATTGCCTTGCTGCCACTTGGTTCAGCAGATTCCCCTCAGTCGCCATACCGGGTTTCTTCCTCTTCAGTTGGCTTCTCCAGGACTGCAGGACAGGTGGTGTTATCACCCATTCCCCTCAAATTCTATTTTCCTTTTCTAGTTAGGAGTGTGTTTGTGCTTTTCTTTAATAACTGTTTAATAAATCTTAATTGTTGTTTGAACCAATTGCCTCCTCACTGACCTGATGCTGTAGACAAAGGGTAAAAGATCCTGCTGCGTTGCCCTGCCTCTCGTTAGCCAAGAGAGTGCTCCAGCTAATTTCCCCATCTTTGCTTAGGTTTGGTTTCTTGTTTGGGCACCCCTCCTGGGACCCCCAGTTCACAGGGTAACAATCTGATGAGATATCCAAACTTACAGCCAAGGAAGGAATCCACACGCTATAGAGGAATCAGTATGTCAGGCAGGATGGGAAAAGGAGGATCCTCTGTTTCTAAGCGAGGTAAATCCCAATATTGACAAACAGGAGCAACTTAATGTGCATTAGAGCAATAAAAGGGGTGCCTTCGAGTCAGAAATTTTCTGTAATTTATTCAAATTTTCTTCACGGTTCCCAAGAGCAATGAGAAATACAGAGCAGTTTTGAATTTGAGATACCTTAATGGATTTGTGTGGTATCACAAAATTAAAAATGGAAACCTTTCAGATGATAAAAGACTATTCATCTGTGGAGAAGTTGCATGGCATGAATGGAACTCAAGGAAGTGTATCTTCATGTTCCAATGACAGTGAAAGATAAGATGTAGTTGAGGTTTTGTTATCAAGGTTATCACTTCCAGTTCAAGGCACTGCCATTTGGACTAACATCAGCCCCTAGAATGTTCATGAAAATATTAATACCTGTAGTGGCCTGCCTTAGGGTTAGGGGGTACAATTATACCTTTATCCGGATGGCATTCCCGTGAAGGCTAGTACAATACACAAGTTGCAAAAGAGTCTGAGGTTGCTAATCCAGACCTTGCAAACTTATAGGTTCCTACTAAATTATGACAAAAGTCATCTAGAACTGACAACCAGATTAGTGCATTTGGGGGAAACTATAGACACAGCAGTGGGAAGTATTTCTTCTTTGTGGACTGTGTGACTCACACAAATGGGTCACCTGTGCTTCTTTGTGGTCTCTGTGCCTCACACACTAGGAGCTTTTGCGCATGTGCGGTACCATTTGGAAAATTCTAGACTTAGTAGCTTGGCGGGAACCCCTCCCCCATGCCTCTACTGAGCATGCTCAGCCCGCCGAGCAACAGTCTCCCTTCAGTTCTTTCTCATCCACTGTCACGTATGGAGGTTCTGAGCTTGGTGGCATTCTTGGCCTTTCTTAGCAAATCAGTTTGTTCTGGGTTTGCTTTTTGACTCGGATATTGGTTTTCAGACTTCGTCTCTGCCTTTCGGACTGGATTTGGCGCTTTGGTGATTTCTTGCCCGGTTTCGGGACTTCTAATCCCCTCTGACTTGCCCCCCTTCCCCCCCCATCTTCGTCTTGTCTTCTCCACTTCCCTGCTGGACTTCTATGTTGGCTCTCTTCAAGCCCTGCGAAAAGTGTGGTTGCAAGGTCGCCTTAGCTGACGGGCACAGTCAGTGCCTTCTGTGCTTGGGCGAGGCTCATAACACCAAGGCCTGCCCAATCTGCAGAGACTTCACCTCACAGACTCTCAGGAACCATCTAGCCCGCCTCAAGTCTCACTGTTGGGAACAGTCTCTATTGGCACAGGAGTCAGTCCCGTCAGTTTCGAGGATGTCTAAATAGACCTCAGGCAGACCTGCGACCACTCTACCGTCGGCATCGGCGGCTGCCGATCCGACTACGTCAACAGTACCGGGCTCGGTACTGTCACATTGGGCTCTGACATCAGCCCTGCCGAAGATCCTGAAGATCTCTTCAGTCTCAACTTCGAGGGAGGCCCCTGCGGGCTCGCAGGGTGCTAAGCATCCAAGCCACTGACTGCCCCTCCGGCGCCTACGAAGGAGAAGAAGAAGAGGAGGAATAAGAGAGGTGCGGTTCTCCGGCAAGGCCGGCTCCTCCTACACCTCCTCTGACCCAACTCCATGAGGAACCAGAGGAGGAATCAGAACCCCAGGAGGTCCTGGAGGTTTCTGATACAGAGGAAACCGCTGGCGTGACGGTGCCTTCAGACCCGCCTGTGCTAACCGCCGCGGTATCTCCTCCTGGATGCCCTGAGTTGGCGGCTCGCCCGGAACCTGTTCCGGTGGCACCCCAGGCCTCGCGTCAACGCAGAGGTTCCTCGGGTAGAAGCCCATCCCAAACACTGGAGTGGAGGATCAGACATGAGTTCCCCTGCCATCGGGAGGACTATCCTGAATGGTCTCGACCCTCCTTCGACTCGCTGTATTCTTCCGCTTCCCACACTGCGAGGTACGGTCAAGAGCATACCTGGAGGGAGTATCCAGCCTCCTACCACTCTTATTCGCCATCCTACAGAGACCAGTATCACCCCGATGTGAGGCTGTGGTCACCATACCATCACTCCCGCTCTCCATCGCGTGGAGCTCACCACTCATGGTAACAGCGCTCACCCTTGCGCTCCTATTCAAGATTGCCACGTCATAGCCGGTCCAACGAGCGCACGCCTCACTATTGAGCAGCTTCGCCTCCACCGAGGGTTACCTCCACAGTCTCCCGCCCATATTCAGAGGCTCTTCCGGTGTAACCCTTGACCGCTGCCGCTACTGTCACCCAGGCGATTCAATGCTCGGTGCCAACAGTGGCACCGATCATGAAGGACACTCCACTTCAGCCAACGGACAAGGCGCTTCCATCCACAAGGCCTACCACCACTGCTGTCTCTACCATTACCCTGACGGTACCGTCACGTCACCCGTCGAGGGAGAGATTGCCAGACAGATCCTCTTCTGGGTCTTCCCAGACCTATGAGTCTGACTCGGACTCCAACGAGTCGACACCGGTGTCACATGAATCCCCTCCCCTGGCCTTCGGAGATCCGGCACCAGAGTCGGCACTGGAGGATGTCAAACAATTCTCGGACATCCTCCTCCGGATGTCAGCAGCTTTGGGACTAAAAGTCACGGAACCAGCCCCGGCCGTGCAAGACCCGGTTTTTTACTATGTGAATACTCATCCACCATCGACGGCTCCATTACCATTCCTGCCTGCCCTGATGGAGGCCCTAAAACATCCATGGGCCCAGCCGGCTTCCGCCCAGCCAATCCCACACTGGCTTGAACATCTCTACCGGACCCAAAAAGAGGAGGCTGAGTTTTTGTTCACTCAGCCACTGCCGAACTCAGTGGTCGTCGAATCTGCCCAAACCAAGTGAGGCAACAGGGCACATACCACCCCACCTGACAGGGAAGGACGCAGGCTTGACACCTTTGGTAGGAGGTTTTATTCAGCCTCCTCCCTGATAGCCAGGGTGTCCAATACCCAGGCCTGCCTGGCGGCCTACCTGCAGAGCGTACTGGACAGGTTTCATCCTCTCCTGTCCAGCGTCCCAGAGGAGAACCAGGCGAGTGCTAACCAGTTTTACAGCGAGGCGGTAGCACTCGCCAACCGACAGATCATCTCCTCGCACTCGGTCGAGGTGGCCGCACGTGTTATGGTGGGCTCCGTGGCGTTGCGCTGCTGTGCATGGCTGCGCTTGTCAGGCCTCCAGGAGGACACCAGAAAGAGGATCAAAGACCACCCCTTCAACGGTAAGGGACTCTTAAATGCCATGACTGATAAGGCCATAGACCACATCGTCAAGGCCCGATTAACAGCCAAGAAGATGGGGATCCACCAGCCTCCACAGTCGCGCCGCAGCTTTGGCTCCCAGCCCTCCTGGCACAGGTCGTTGTCGTCCAGCCGTGCTTGCCTGGGTCGGCACCATCACATCCATTGACCACATCATCCTCACAGAGACCTCTTCGGAGACGTCAACCCTCTTCAGAGATGTCTTCGTCCAGGACGAAGTCCTGCTTTTGATGTGTTGTGCAAGTCGCCTCCACAACCAATCTTCCAGCTGCCAGCAGCCCTAGAAGATTATCCCAGCCTGGCCAGACACCTCGCCGAATGGCGCTATATCACCATGGACTCTTGGGTTCTCTCCATTGTCCGTCTTGGTTACGCCATCGAGTTTTCAAGTATTCCACTGCGAGGCGTCTACATCCACCCGGCCGGCCCAGCTTTGCTGGAAGAGATCCAGTCCCTCCTACAGAAGGGAGCGATCAAAGAGATTCCGTCCTTGGCCATTACCACCGGCTTCTTTTCTCGGTACTTCTCAGTACCGAAGTTGGAGAGAACCTTGCGGCCTATTCTGGACCTCAGAGGGGTGAACAAATACATCCGCCCCAGGAGGTTCAAGATGGTCACACTGTCGTCGATCCTTCCTTTCCTTCGACGAGGGGACTGGTTCATATCCATTGATCTGCGGGACGAATATTTTCACATCGCCATTCGCCCGCAGCACAGACGATACCTTCGGTTCGCGATCGATGGCACCTGTTATCAATACAGGGTGCTGCCGTTCGGACTATCCACCGCTCCCAGGGTCTTTACAAACTGCATGGCCCCAGTGGTATCCCACCTGTGGACGAAGGGTGTCTCCATCTACCCTTACCTCAACGATTGGCTGTTGGTCGTGTCCTGCAGGCACAAACTTTACATGGACATCCACAGGACTCTATCTCTCTTGACTCGTCTTGGCCTCCAGGTCAATCTGAAGATTGGCAAGGGTGCTCAACTTCATCGGAGTGACCCTGGACTCAGTCTCTGCCAAGGCTTATCTACCCCTGGAGCGTGCTTGTGCCCTTCGTCGGGCGGTGTCCACCACCTTCGAGACACCTACGGTATCAGCGAGAAGGATCCAGCAGCTTCTTGGGTACATGGCCTCCACCACGGCAGTCACCTACCTCTCTCGACTCCATGTGCGCCCGCTCCAACATTGGTTCGTCAGAGCCTTCAACCCGCTCTGAGACGACCAAAGGCGCCGACTCCGAATTCCTCCACAGGTGCGCTGCTCCCTGCTATGGTGGCTTTCCTACCGCCACCTCCTGTCAGGGATGCTGTTCCGGCAACCAACCCCTCAACTCACGGTAATGACAGGTGCCTCCCTGTTCAGACGGGGAGTGCACTGTGATGACCTCAGAGTACGGGGACACTGGATCGGCGACGGGACCGAGCTTCACATCAATGCCCTCGAGTTGCTCGCCACCTGGAAGGCTGTGGGCATTTCGCAGCCTCGTCACAGGACGCACAGTCCTGATTTTGACGGACAACATGACGGCTGTCTGTTACGTCAACAGACAAGGTGGGACCCATTCGACCACACTCCTCACCATTGCCCTCCAGCTGTGGGACTGGTGTGTGTCACTTCAGGTCCACCCGATCACCGTCCACCTGGAGGGCCAAGAGAACACTACAGCGGATGCCCTCAGCAGGGACACCTCCTCCCACCACAAGTGGTCCCTCTCGGACGAGGCGTTCCAGATGGTATGGGAACGCTGGGGTGAGCCCATCATCGACCTCTTCGCCACCATAGCGAGCACGAAGTGTCGTCAGTACTGCTCGAGAGCTGGCCAAGGACCAGGCTCTCTCGGTGACACTTTCCAGTTCCAGTGGACCAACGGGCTCCTATATGCCTTCCCACCGTTTCCCCTCCTGGGCCGAGTGGTTGCCAAGATCCTGGCGGACTGAGCCGACGTCGTCCTCATAGCCCCGTACTGGCCGAGGCAGCACTGGTTCGGGCCCCTAGTTGAGGCCGCTCAGGGTCGACTTCTCAGGCTCCCAACAGCGCCCAACCTGCTGTCCCACTCAGATGGTCTCATGTTTGCACGCCCCTGCAATTCCCCACGAGGCGCTGTGACGGGCTAGCGTGCGCATTTCATAAAGACCACATAAAATGAGGTCTTTATAAAACACGCGGCGCCACCCCTGCGGCCACACGAGGGCGGTTTGAGGTGGAGGAACTCCACATTTCTAACCACCCTAGCGCACTCCACGGTTTAGACAACCTCTGGGTGAGGTCGTCCTATCCCGTGTTTTTCCCCCGTGTGGAAAGGGCCTATTGCTGTGACCCTGTGTGTGAAGCTAAGAATCTGTCCCTCTCAACGTTGGTTTCTAGACAACTTCAATTCTCTTTGACATCATCAGTCAAGGTTTTTCACAGTACCGAGACCAATTCTTCATTCCTTAGTATGGGGGCAAACCCCCCTAATATATTAGCAGGAATACCTTTCCTTTCTCTACCTTCCTCAGTGAAGATAACAGCAGATGCATCTGTCGAGGAATGGGCATCTACTTTCAGGACCTAACAATCAGAGGTTGGGGGACAAAGTCGGAGGTGATGTTTCACATCAACACTCTCAAGTCATGAAGGCATTTCAGACATTCGAGTATCATCTTCATGGCAAGTCAGTACAGTTTGTGACCGACAACACCACAGTCATGTTTTATGTCAACAGGCAGGAAGGCACTCAGTGCTGCACACTTCTTTGTCTTGCTGTTCAGTTATGGAATTGGTGTCTATGATGGAGCATCGCCCCATCAGTGGTTCACCTACCCGGAGAGGAGAACCTTCTTGCTGACGCTCTAAGCAGGACTCCACTATCATGTCACAAGTGGAAACTTCACAATTGTCTCCTCAAAGAAATTTTTCAAGAATGGGCAGTCCCTTCCATCTGTTTGCTTCTCCAATGCAATCTGTACTGTTCTCAACATGAGACCGACAAGGGATCAGTAGGAGACATGTCCCTATAACAGTCGGGCAGGACTGACGGTATATGCTTTCCCTCCATTTCAGTTTATCACAAAGGTTCCCTCTAAGGTATGTCAAGACAGAGTGAGTGCGTTCTTTTTTCTTTTCTTTTTTCTTTTTCTTTTTTTGAGGATATATGCAGTGGGGTGGAAAGACCCAACATTTATTAGGCATTACAAAATTGATAAATACAAGTGAGCACAGGCAGTTTTGGCCATACTGTGTTACAGGAAGATAGGAGTTTCAGATGGTTTTGAATCCCAACCAGATTATAGGGCTTGGGAAGATCCCAACAGTCATTGGTTGATCCTTCTGTCATCCCTAGAATGAGAAGTTGGTACTTATGTGAATGTTCATTCTGGGATGACAGGAAGAACAACACGCACACAGAAAAGAGAACATTCAGTAAATAGGGGGGGATGCAAGCTAGGAAACAGAACTGGTCAGGTAAGGCAGACTTCTGCATGGACTGGTGTGAGGGATACAACCCAATAGTCATGGATTCTCTCTCCCGTCATCCCAGAATGAACATTCAAGTTAAGTACCAACTTCTCATTTTTCTGGCAGATTGCAAACTAAAATCCTAAACTGCAACCTTCTAACTTCCTGCCACTTGGAAAAGTGGGATGTGCATAACAGTACAGTGTAGTCTTCAGCTGGAATTACTTTAATGTTTGGCCAAACAATGGAAGGTACTGGAGAAGTTCACGTGCCACCTCCTTCTCAGCAGTTGCCATAGACGATGAAGATACAGTGGTGATTACCAGTGCTGTTCTGGAGCTAAAGATTCCAGGATCTGGCCCCTGGGACTTTTTGGATTGGCAGAGTCCACAAGGTCATCAGCCACCCCAAACACTCCAAATGGCATCTAGATACAAATATTTGCCCACACAAAAGAATACTGTCCTCCAGCCAAAAATGGCAGTCAGAAATAACATGACATCATTTCCATGTATCAATGTGGCCTGTGAGGGGCTGAAAATGTCTTCCACCCTGTTCAGTTGTTCACTTTGGCTCTACACCAGGAATAATGATAATGCATGCAGTGTGGAGTTGGTCAAGATTAATGGGAATAACTAGTAGGTGTCAACATTCTCTCACTCTCAACCTCTCTCCATCCTCTAGGGCAAATGTGTTCCAACCTGACTGAACAGCTCACCTTTCCTGATTTTTGCAGTCTCAGTGCCTTGAAGTCCTATCACAGCAAAGTGGCCCGGAAGGTGACCATTAAGCAATTTTATTGTAAATTGTTTTAAACTGTTTTGGAAGCACCTTGGCCCCTGCTTGGGGAGACAGAAGGCATAGAAAGGCATTAAATAAAAAAAATTCTATTTCTATCATTTGCATCTTTAATTTTTTAAAAATTTCTCTTTACAGAGTTCTCTGCCCAACTGAGATCAGTGAGATATCTACAGCTAAACAAACTGTTGACTAACAAGCAGAGTCTCATCAGAGCACACTATCTTCTACATAGACGATGTAGGTCTTTGCCTAAGATATTTTACAACATCTCCATTGTAGCCACTACTGTCACTTCCACCACTACCAAGTCATTTCTTGAATGGCTTGCTGATATAAACACAGACACACAGACACACACACACACACAGGGAAGCTGTATAGCTCAGTCAAAGCACCCCTCCAAAGGCAAACCTGCTCTCACATTTTGCATTTGCCCTTGATGGTTTTGCAACATCTTCTCTTTCCTCCTCCACCCCGCAGTGGTGGGAGAGGAACTACGAGAATCCCTATGCAGTCAGTAAGCTACCAGTAAGTATAAAAGTTATGCAACCCATGTGAATTTTTCACTAAGCTGACAGTTACTGGACCAATCCATTTTCAAGGTGAGAAGGGCAGTGCACCACACTCACTGTTGAGTGAAAACTAAGGAGAGAAATCTACTTGCGTCAGCATGATTTGTTCTGGCACAGAACGGTGGTCCTTGACTGTGCAGAAATCAGTTCTTATTTAAAGTTGCAGAAAATTGCAAATGTTTCTATTTCATAAGCCATGTCCCACAGGCATTGCTATGACATAGCATTTAAACTCAATCCAGTTTGCAAACAAAAATGCCAATTCAGAACCAGAAGTTGTTGTTAGATACATCAAAGACCAGTTAACCATCTTAAAGTCTGCACTAAGTATGGCTGGGGAGAATATGCAGGAAGCATAGAATAAGCAGAAAGCCTGGTATGACCAAAAGGCCAAAGAAAAAATCTACCATCCAGGGGAGGAAGTACTGCTTCTTCTTCGTGGTCCCTGTGCTCAGTAGCTTGGCAGGAAGCTCTCCCCCATGCCAGTACTGCGCATGCTCAGCCCGCCGAGCAATGGCCACTCCTCAGTTTGTTCTTGTCCGCCGTTGCGAACAGAAGGTTCTTTCGGTAGCTTGTGCTTCTTGGCTTTACTCTTGGCTTTTTGACCCAGTTTTCTGGCTTTTTGGATTACGGTTTTCGGATTGCGATTTGGCTTTGGTGTTTTGGCTTCTGGTTTCGACCCGGTTTTCGGCTTGACGTACGATTTTTGGATTTCGGACTGGTTCTTTCGATTTCGAACCCCTGCTCTCCCCCTCTCTTCTTTACTGGCTGGACACATTCTATGTCGGCATTGTTCAAAAGCTGCGTCTCCTGTGGAAGGAAGGTCGCACTTTCGGACAAACATCGTGAGTGTCTCTTCTGTTTGGGCGAGGGCCATAACGTCCAGGCCTGCCCTGTGTGTAAGCAGTTCACCCACCAGACCCTCCACAACCGCTCAGCGAGACTGAAGTCTCATTGTTGAGAGGAGTCCCTTTGAGCACAAAAGCAGACCGGGGCCCACAGTGTCATGGTCGAAAAATCCGCTCGTCCAGTGACCACTTCATCGGCAGCGGCTGCCGTACCTTCCACCTCGTCAGTACCGGGCTCAGTACCGACCCTGAAGCTCCTGAGGATACCAAAGGTATCAGCTCCTCCAGCTCGAGAGGACCCTGCAGGCTCGCAGACCTCGACCTTCTCCAAGCCACTAACACCGGCACAGAAAAAGTGTCCTCCAACCCAGGACTCCAGTAAGGAGAAGGAAAAGAAAAAGAGAAGGAAGGAAAAGAGACGCTCTCCTCAGAAGGAGACTTTTCTCCCGACACCTCCACCCACCCAGCTCACTGGGGAACCAGAAGAGCTTCCGGAAGACCAAGAGGTCCTTGAGGTGTCTGAAGAGGAGCAGACCGTGGAGGTCCTGCCCTCGGAACCGCCCGAGCTGATGGCTGTGGTCACCCCGCCGGATCACCGTCCATCGATTGACTGCCGGGAGGAGGCTGTGGTCCAACATTGGCCTTTGCCTACCCACAGGCCAGCCTCTAGACGGAGTGAGTCCCACTCTCCTGACCAGAGAGCCGGGCCTCCATCCCCGCGACATCGGGAGATGTGCCTGGAGAGAGCCTACTCTGGGGACACCATCTACACCTCCGCTGTTAACCTGTTAAGGAAACAAATTGCAGTTCATTTGGTCTGGATCTGTTACAATTGTGCAACAATATAATGAGGTGAACTATTTGATAGTCCTGGGGGAGTGATCAAGGAACTATAGTAGTACATACTAATATGCTCAAACCCTCCTACTGAAGGGAGTACTTAGTATGTTGTGAGACAGCAGATAGTGAGGAGGAGCAAGCTTGGCTACCTTGCTGGGAGAAAAGAGATTCACCAGGGGTAACATCCAGGAAGTTCATCTGGATGAATCCCTTTTGAAAAGCAGAGGGAGGAGGTATGTATCCTATTATCCAAATATGAGGATGTGTTTTCCAACCTCCCAGAAGAATAAAAGGTGTCCAACATTGTATTAAGACAGGGAATGCTGCACTCATTGCCAGTTCACCTTATTGTGTGACTGGGAAATTCGCTGAAAGTGTTGACAGAGAGGTTAAAGAAATGCTGAAATTGAGAATTATAGTTCCATCTGAGAGCCCTTGGGTATCACTTGTGGTGTTAGGAGAAAAACCTGATCACACTATTAGATTTTGTGTGGATTATAGGAAGTTAAACACTGTGACCCAGGCAGATGCATTTCATGCCCAGATTAGACAATTTAATTGAGAGAATGGGAAGGGCCAATTTCATCACCATTCTTAATTTAAAGAAAGGTTACTGGCAATTCCCTATAAGCCCAGAGTATTGGGCCAAGACTGCATTTGTTACCCATGTAGGACTTTGAATTCACAGTGTAAGCATTTGGGTTAAAAAATGCTCCTTCCATCTTTCAAAGATTGGTGGACAGGGTACTACAAGGTTTTTTATGTCTTTACCATGGTCTACATTGATGATATTGACGTCTGTAGTAATGATTAGGGAGAACATCTGGAACAAGTGTTGGAATGGATTAAAACTGCAGGTCTTACCATAACGGCGCCAAAATGCCATGTAGGTAAAAGGGAGGTGAAATACCTTGGCTATATTGTGGGCAGAAGGGATGGCAAAAAATAGAAGGTGCTGTTTCTCTAGGAAGGGAGCATTCAAAGCAGACCTGAATTATCACAGAGCCTGGCTAGTCCAGATCTCCATGCTTTGACTATCAATTTAGTGTCCTTCACGATACGCCAAATCTGTTCTGCATTGAGTTACTCAGATGTAGCCACAGGGGTCTCATCATAGGCTTTTCAAGGTAAAAGCCTTCAGGAGTAGTTACCATTGCCATTTTCTGTGTAGTACTAACAACCATTCATTAAACTAAACATGCCCAAAGCAGCAAGAGTTTTACATAGCAGTACCAGTTTAGTACCCTTTTCCAAGGTGCCAGTCACAGTTCATTCTTCCCTTGCCTCTTTGTTTCATAAAGCTCTCACAATGGCCTTTTCCCAGTGTACGCACACAAACACCACTATCGCTAGCTTTTAGATGATGAATATGAAGATTTTTTTCAAACAATTAATAGCCCATGTTGAACGGAAATGGTTTGCTTTTTAAGATCTTCCTATGGCTGTGAACATTTGTTAGTGAAGAAGTTGGATCAGTATGAAAACCATGGTGTCATTCCTAAAGGTACAGTCATTCACAATGCTCCCATAGACTGAATGGTCCCAGCCCTCTGTAAACTCATTAAAACTGCATAGGGAAAGTCTGAGCTAGTAGCTCAAAGCTGAGCTCCTTGCAAAGATTCAGCTCCTCTGTAAGTTAATTGATTTTCTTCAAACCTGCCAAGTAGTTTGTCGTGCTAGTGGTTTTGCTTAGATGAGGTTTGAATTAAAATTTACACACAAAGCACACTGAAGGAGAGTTACTCTCCAGTCTTCAAACCTTTTCTGTGAACCTTTTTTCTTGGTAGATTGCAAATCTAAGTCCTCCACTGCACCCTCAAACTTCTTGCCATTTGGAAAAGTGGGATGTGTGTAACTGGACAGTGCAGGTCTTTCACCTGGAATTACTTTATTATTTGGCCAAATGGCACCACTTTATTGAGATGAAGGAGGAGAGGATAAGTAGAAAAGGAAATAAAGGAGCATTCCAGGCAAAGTAGGGTATGAACCCCCTTCATTCATGTGACTGAGGAACTCTGGCACTCTGAGAGCAGGGGATTGTGTCCTGTCACCTGCTCTCTGTACCCTTAGAGAATCTTTATTGTTTTCTCTTATCTCTAATGAGAATGCCAGGGATTCCTTTCTTTCCCAAAACGATTGTGCGCTACATTAGACCTCTCTATTTTATAGTCCCAAACCAAGCCAACCACCCTCAGCCTTGTTATCTTTTAAAAGCTGCCATGTGACAGTTAATGATATGACTGTCTAGTTTGGCCTTAAAAGACAGAAAGCTGTCTATTTTTCCCATTTATTACTGTTTATTACAGGAGTGAAGCTTTTCGGGGAAGAGACACAGGCAGTGCACAAGTTTTAAATGTGCTAAAGCATTCCTAACCATTGCAGATAAACACCCAAGATGCAAACCTGAGCCTTCCAGGGAGAGTGTAACCCCATCCAGCATAGGTTGTATCCTGATTCTCTGATTTGTCTTTCAACTGATCGAGAGCATCAGGAACCAGATCTTCAGACAAAGTGGTAGCTGAATTAGGGGCCGAGAAAGCGATGCAGTGGTTGTGGTAGTAGGAGAGCTGGCAACAAGAGTAGGGGTGGAAGGAAGTTCAAGACTGACCATAGCAGAAACAAGCATGGCAGGCTGAAGTGCAGGAGACGGCTTTAAGGTGGTGGTGGTGGTAGCTCTAGGGGTAAAAGCCTGTGCAGTAGACTATAAAATGCTTGAGCAAGGATCTTTTTTCAGTGACTCTGGTCACTACCACTATCACTACCACCACCACCCCTACACCTACCACCACAAGTACAACCAGAACAACTAGTTCTACCGCCACACACTGTTCCACTTTGGGCGACAAAAAATAATCAGAAGAATCTTCCAAGTTAGAACAAATTCTGCCACAGCCACAACCAGCAAAACCCCTTCTGAGATTCCTACACATCACCCCATTGCTGCTCCATCTAGTGCCACTAAGATCAGTGCCAGTCATCTCCCCATGCCTTCCACTGTTTTCAGCCTGTCCACCAAAATTACCACCCAGAAAAACACTGACACTTTTTCCCCCACTACTACTACTTCTCAAGCACATGCAGTCCCTGGCCCCAATCCTCTCCAGAAACTCACTCCAGTCCACCCCTAACAGGAGCACTTTGCTCTTACTTACATTCTTCCATCGTAAGCCTGGAGATGCACCACAGCTCATTCTTCTGTTGCAGATGAGAGCAGGGTCTCCTGACAGCCAGGAGAAAGAAATTACCCAGTTCCCTGCTTTTGACTTGAAAGATCTCTTCTTCCAAATGCAAGACAGCACAACGTGGCAGCTCACATAAGACAGGCACAATCTGAAGGCTAAGGACAACACGTAAAGAATAATTGTAGGCCACCCCTCTGCAACTGCTGAGAGCACTAAACTTTGCTAGCCTGCAGAAGAAGTCTAAGTGCTCACAAAAGCTGAAAAAGTGAGCTTCAATCATGACACAGAAACAAAAGGAACAAGGACTCTTTTACACAGAAGGCAAGAGTCCACTGGAAAGCCTCTGATCTGGCCCTTTGCAGGTGGAACAACTCTAGAGCTGTCAGTAGGATTGGTTACAGCAATTCACCTGACCCAACTGTCAGCATTTTATGACCTGTTCCTAATCACCTTGAAACCAGAAAGACCAACTAAGAAAGGCTTATTTCCAAACACTTGAAAGAGAGCAGCTGAGTGACTTGGAATTCTACTGAACTTGCATTAAGAAGGGTGTTCCCAGTTCTCAGTTAAATGGCCTTCCTTAAAATGGATCCTGAACAGAGAAGAAGAGAAAAAAATGACATGATTTTAAAAGAAAAGAAGAAATTCTCTTTTTAAATTTCCAGACTGGACAGGAAATCAATGGGGTGCCCTGCAGAACAAGCTAGAACTCAGTGAGATCTGGAAGAATCTGGACTGACCATCTCTACATTGCTTGAATCTCTTTCCTGCCCCTCTCCCCTCCCCCATAGAAGTCCTTAGGAGAAAATGAACCATATCTCCCATAGCCTTCCACTGTTAAGCATGCTGCCAGTCAGCATGACATGCCAATCAGAGAGGACAGGATGGAGAAGATAGCTTTTGACCAAGCCAAAGAGCAGCAGAGACAAAGAGGGGAGAACCTGGGAATTCTGCTGACCAGATATTGTTCTGAGACAAGAGGTCTTTTGTTTCAGTTAGAGTGGGTAGGATTTAGTTTAGTTTAGCTTTAGGTATAGCTTTGTTTCCTTTCCCTTTCTTCTCCTTTTTCCTTTATTGTTGTGAATTAGTCTCATCTCATCTCTCCTTTCTAAGTAGGTTTCATGAGGTCCTGTATTAATCACTTTAAAGTATTAATCACTTTAAAACATGGAATAACACAAGATAGAACTTGCATGTTGTGATGAGGAAAAAGATCTTTTGAACTCATTCTCTGCTCATCCAGTTGAAGAACAAAATAATATTCTGAAACAATTAGACAACTTGAGAACAACTCTAGTAACTAAACAGTCCTCAAATACATACCAGTTAACTGTTGCAGAAGAGTCTACAAAAGCAGAAATTTTACCTCCAACTGAGGAGATAGTGAATAAGCATGAAGGAATATGTGCTTCAATCCATCAGGGAGAAAGGCAAATAACTTTCTTGGCTATAAGACCCAAAGACTGCACTACTTGGACTGATGTATCTGTGCAGTATGACCTGGGGTCAACAACTCTAAAGAGAAGACCCTCTTCATGGATTGATATGTGATCCTAGAGGACCATGAACTAGGACAAACAATAGATCATGGTGACCCCGTATATCAACCACAGGAAGAGATTGTGCCAATAATTTCAAATGTTAGTAGACCCGCCCATGAGCTGGATTTGACTGAAAGCTTGGATAAGGAGTCCCATTCATCTGGACTAATACCCCATGAGATTTCATCACCTCCTGTAAGATCACATACTCAATCTGTGTGTGATAACATATCTGCCTGACAACGAAAGGGTCAGAGTAAGATTTCTCTCCTAACTTGGAATGTGGCAGGATGGATTGCATCCACCAGTGACCCCAGTTTTATCACCTCCTTATCTTGCCTTGATATTCTTCTGATACAGGAAACTTTTATGGGAGAGTTGTCATTAAATGGGTTTCATTCTTTCTCCCTAAGGGAAATTGCAGGGTCCAGGTACAGTAGAGCGAATTCTGCAGCTAATTACCGTATTTGCTGGCATATTAGATGCACCGGCATGTAAGACGCACCCCAATTTTCAAGGTGTATTTTTCAGGAAAAAATTTTTTTTACTTCTCTGGTGAGCAAAATGCACAAGAAAGGAGGGGAAGGAAAAGCATGTTGCACCAAGAGAGGAGGGGAATGAAAAGCGTGCTGCACCACCACCTCTCTCTTCCTGTTTGCTTGGGCAGAAACTCCTGGCAGAGTCATAATGCACAGGAGAGAAGAGGAATGAAAAATGTCTTGCACCAGGAGAGGGGAATGAAAAGAGTGCTACACCACCACCACCCCTTCCTGTTTTGCTTGGGTAGAAACTTCCCATAGAGTCAAAATACACAGGAGAACATCTATCTATGTTCCTATAGATCAAGGCTTCTACTACCTCCTCCTTTCTTGTTTTGCCTTGGTGGGAAAATGCCTTTCACTCCCCTTCCCTTCCCTTCCCTGTGGTTTTAGCGTTACTGTATTTGCTGGTGTATAAGATGTACCCCATTTTCAGATGGTATTTTTTAGGGAAAATGTGTCTTATATGCCAGCAAATACGATAACAGTGCACAAGAGCCTCATGTTGAAGACCTTCACTTAATTGATATTATCCTTGATGAAAGAACCTATCGTGATAACTGATTCTTTGTCTACCCTTCACCTTTCAGAGTCTTCAACTTGCAATCCTTTCTGCAGAACTCCCTGAGGTACTCTTTTCTTTGATAAATATAACATATTGATTCAGAAGTTACATCCGTTGCTTTTACATTATGGTAGCACACAATCAAGACCAAATAGATTTTACTCAAAATCATAGTTTGATAAAGACTGTTTCAAGGCAAAAAAAGATCTTACTGCTACCTATCAGTCACATTTAGCTAGTACATCATTACTCACTACATTAGAGCTGCTTCAGAAAAAGAGACAATACAAACTATTATTGGCACATAAAAAGAAAGAAGGTATGAAGACCAACTGGTTCCAGCTTATTTAAACCGTTAAATCTAATGACCCATCTGTCTTCTGGCATATCACATCAGATATCCAAAGCAGAAATTTAAACAAGATAGATTATTTAATCATTCCCAATATTTGGGAAATGTACTTCCAAGATCTACATTCAGACTCCAGTGTTGGAAAAGATGATTGCACTCAATCTATTGAGACCTTCCCACCGTGGTCTCCTGTGACGGTGTCGGAAATAAACAGCCTTGCAGCACAGTTAAGAACAGGGAAAGCCCAGGAGAGGACTTGATTCCACCAGAAGTCATTAAAAACAAGTTGGACTTCTGAGCTCCTCTCCTGGCTTCCCTTTTCACTTGTATTGATTCCAATGGATGTGTTCCTCTGGACTGGGGACTAGCAGTCATTGTGCCCATCTTTAAAAAGGGGTCAAAGGATGATCCAGCAAATTACAGACCAATTAGTCTGCTTAATATAATTGGTAAGCTGTATGAAAGGCATTTACACAGGAAACTTGTGGACTGGCTGGAACAAGTGAATATTTTAGCAGATGAACAAGCTGGTTTTAGGGAAAGCCAATTGACTATCGATCAATGCTTAGTTTTACAACACTTCATTGGGAAATACTCCTCTGGTAATATTACTGCCTTGTATGCTGCCTTTATTGGTTTTAAAAGGAGCATCTGATTCAATTTCACACTCCATACTATGGGAAAAATTGGAGGTATTTTCAACTGATCGACAATTACTCCATCTAATATGAATGCTGCATGAAGGGACCTCCCTTAAAGTATGATGTACCTTACAGGGTCATCTTACTAGAGTAATTAAAACAGAGAGAGGAGTAAAGCAAGGCTGCATCTTGGCTCCACTTCTGTTTAATCTCTATATTAATTCAGTGGTGGGTCGCTTTCATAATACCAACTTCCACTCACCAAAGTTAGCTGGAAGAACCATTCCCATACTGCTTTATGCAGATGATGCAGTCATCCTTTTGAGAACACCTATCGGCCTTAATAATGCTCTGAGAGAATTGTCCCAGTTTTGCAAAAAAAATCATTTAGTGCTTAATTATCAAAAAACTAAAATTATATCATTTGCCAAACATTCTAGGTGACTCTTCTGGTTTACAGACTCCCAGAAGATTGAACAGGTTTCCTGTTTCAAATACTTGGGTGTAGTCTTTCATTCCTCAAGAAGTAGGAAAGCACATGGGGATTACGTTGTTAGCAATGCACAGAGGAGCTCAATGGCTATTCAAAAATTCTTTAGAGTAAAAGGTGGATATTATGTCCCAGCAGCTCTAAAATTATTTGAGGCAAAATCCATAGTCCAACTTTTATATGGAGCCCAATTAGGCCCTTTCCCTAATGAGAGATATAAAATATATTTTAGTTTCTGCAGTATTATTGACATATATGTATTAGCCTATAAGTGTGACACATTTCAAATATATTTACACACGTATGCTTTGGTATATTTTGTATTTGAGCTTTTCTGGTACAATGAAGTCTAGGAGGCATATTTTTGGAACTGGCAGCTGAGCAGAAGGAGGGCCTCCCAAAGCCTTGACTTTCCAGATGCAGGGAAAGAAATAGAGAAAGATAGATAAAATAGATAAAGATGAGGTCCTCCTATCTTGGGAGGCAAGTCTGAAGGACAAGATTGTGAGGAGTGAAAGGTTGACAAGAAATACAAGGCAAGAATTTGGACTGCTTAGCAAAATGGGAGGTTAAGATCTGTTTGATGGGCATTTTGGAATTACTTATGAGAATTAAGAGACCATGAGGGAAAAGCGTGATTATGTGCAGGGAAGGGGGCATGTAACTTGTTAGGCGATTCTGATAGGTTGTGGCCTCTAGGGATCCTGGCCAATTAGGTCCCAAGAGAGGGGGAGCTTGCGTCGGGGATAAAATATGGGTGATTTCATGGTGGGGGTGTCCTCCTCTCTTGAGATGCACCCAGCTCTGCAGAGATGAAATAATAAACATCTGATGCTTCAGCCGATCCTGTGTTAAATTGTTTTATGAGTCTTATCAGCTATTTCTGACACCTAACAGTGCCTCTTTGAAGCTGTGATAATGGGGCTTCCCATTATCTAGATTTAGCTGAAGGAGAATACTTCCCTCTTCAGGTAAACCAAGGGTTAATGGGGTGTTGAGGTTAGGTTACACTTTTTATTGTGGGTCAGCCTCACAGGTCATGGGGAGAGAATTGTTCAGTCAAGGGGGGAAAGGTGAGCATCTTCGAGATGTCTTGATGGAGAAGTTATAAAAATCCTTGAGAGACCATGTGGGACACAGACAACAAAGAAGCATCCTGGAGATGAAATCTGTGCCAGTAGTAGGCTGCAAACCCTAGGCCTCACTTCCTGGCCTCACTCTTCTCTTAGACCATCTAAGCCTGTAAACCCCAATGTGAGTAGCTAGAATATTAGGTAGTCAGTCACATTAGGGCTTTTATTATTTTGGAGGTTGGCTGATCTTAAGAATATATCTGTTTTTTATAACTACTTGCAATTTAAGCCTCTCATGAGTATTATTGTCTTAGTTACTTGCATGCCTGAAAATAAATATGTTTCTGTAGAACCTCTGTTTCTTCTCCAGTCCCATGCCATTCTTTGGCACACGCTTAGGTAGGACTTCTCTCACTCAGAAGGGAGAGGTAAGGGAAGAGAAAGGTCCTTAAGCATAGAGATTGGCAATCCACTGAGGAGGGTCCCACTATACTGTTCAGTTAATTCAGAATTCAGTGGGTGGTGGCAGTATGAGGAATTAATAAACGCTGGGGACCTTCCTGCTCCTATTCGAGGGCAGAAGTCAGTCTTGGAGGCTAGGGAGTTAAACCAGTATGATGGGAGCGCATTCAATCTAAACTTCTGAGGTCAGTCTTTCAAGTCCCAAAATGTGTCTCCAACGCCACTCTGCAGTTAGAGGCAGGCTTTTTGAGCGTAGAGTCCAGAAAATGGATGACCATACTTAACTACTGGCTTAGGTTAGCCTTTTTTCCCAGTGGGCTTGCCTCTTTTGTTCTGAAGGATGAATTCTAGTCCTCATGGAATAAGGCAGTTTCAAGTAAAATCTTGACCTTGGGCTTTTCCCCAAATTTTTTATTTAGTTTGGGGTACGATCAGGCTAAAGCGGCCATAAAACAGTGTATCACTGACATAGAACACCAAATGGATCTAGTTTAGATCCCCTTTGTTCATCATCAGTGAATATAATAAGTATCTTAAAATGCCTATGGCTTACATAAGCAATCTAGAACTGCCAAAACACTTTAAGGCCTTCACCTTGGCTCAATGTCGCACTCTCCCATCAGCTGTTCTTGCAGGTCACTATAGGAAAATTGCATTTTCAGAGAGACGCTGCCCATGTGATTCTGGCCAAATAGAAACTGTAGAACATGGGCTCCTTCAGTGCTCGTTCTATAGAGATTTACAGTCTGATCTTATTTTGCCAATACTCTATAATTACACTGGTGGGTCTGATCAGTTTTATGTTTCTCTGTTGCTCTCAGATATGAATCCTAATATACCATATAGGGTAGCCAAATTCTGTGCAGCAGCTATTAGAATGCAGCAGGTGATGGTTAGCAGCATAGTTTAGCAAATACATGATCCAAAGGCCCACCAAGGTCTATTAGGGCTCTTCATCTGACAACTAAATGCTGTTACTGGTACCAAATTTTTAGGTATATTTATATCTAATTTTATGTACCTGTTTTTATAAACTATTTTATTATTCCTCATCTATTTTACATTGTTATAGTTTTATACCAGTCTATGGCTGTAACACCACTTTTAACTCTGCATTTATACTGTTTTAAATATTTCATCCTATTTTATTACTGTTTTTAATGCCTTTACCTTTTATATTCTGTATCCCCTTTTGTGCTGGTCAATTACCATAATAAAGGTATCTACCTAACTGAGTCAGTCTGGGAGGGGGATGTCCGGCGAGGCATCCACCGTCTACATGACTTGCTCGCTTTCACGAAACGGCTGAAATCTGCCATTTCGTAACTCTTGTTCTCATAGCTTATCGTGAAACAACCCATTTGTATATCCTGCTAATACCATGTCCCCCTCAGCAAGTATCTTAGTGCAAACTACTTTTGCAGTTTGAACTCAGTTTGCAGCAATTCAAGTAAGCTGAGGACAAAGAGAAAAATGGGAGAGGAGAAACTGGGGCATTTTAAAAGCAGCTGAAAAACAGGACAGGATTAATCAGGACTGTCCCTACCAAATTAGGCTACTGGCATGTCCTTCTAGGCCTGCTTACACAAAAGTAAGGCCTGCTGAACAAAATGGGACAGGCCTGAGTAGCCAAGACATGCAGATAGGCTCAAGTTGCAATAACCACAATGTTGTGTACGGTAGCTTAAGTTATTCATAAACCATCTTTTTGCAATACTTTTGGCCTCAAATCAATATGCATGTTATTAAAATCAGTGAGTCTGTGGTCTTCCTCTGTTGTAGAACCTTGCTGCCATTTTCTAGTCTGTTTATTCCTGTGATTTCACATTCTAAAATGAGTGTTCCATGTACCTCGCATTATTCTATCATCTGTTTTTTAATGTCCCAGGGTACACTCTTCTATTCAATTTGGCAAATAGAGAATTTCTGTCGGAGATTCACATTCTGGCATGAACTGGATTTCTAACAGAGGTCCTCTGTTTGGAAAAAGGATTATTTTAATGGCAGGCTGGTTTAACTGGTTTCATTTCACTACAACGAAATTACACAGAAAGGAGCAGTACTGCCACCGTAGCAAGTACAGAACAGTGACAGACCACAAGCATTTATAAAACAAACGGCAGGTGCCTTCCCTCGAGCTCGGATACCAGCTTTCCCAGCTAAAAACTGACTCGCGCGATCCCACTCTCTCCCTGGAGCCCAGCCAGCCAGCCAGCCAGCCAGCCAGCCAGCCAGCGTTTCTGCCAGCCTCCACTTTTCCCTGCGGTACCCACCGGCCCGGCCCGCGGGTCTCCAAACTAAAACTTCACCCTTGAATACATTGCAATAAATTCCGACAGTCTTTGCTCCCTCCGCCCACCTCCGGAACCCCATTGGCTGCTCTGCGTTTCAGGGCGAGCAGGCGCGCTCGCCGGTTGGACAGATGGCCCTCCCTCATGTGGGTACTACACAGCATTCCATCGAAGATTGGCAGCAGGGCCGTCCATCAGAAAGCAGGAGCGTCCCATCTCCCTTTCCCGCCCAAAGTGTGAAGGCTGGGAGGCTCCTTTTTATTTTTTCATTTTTGCCCTAACCAGTGCGGGCGCCTTGAGGGGAAGTGGGGGTGGGGGGAAAGGCTGGGGGCTACCTGCCCTGTTTTCTGTTATAATTTCCAATGTCCACGCAGTTACAGGTTTACCTGGTAGCTGAGTTCCTGCTTTTCTATACCTGTAGGCGGAAACACACTCCCTTTAAGAAAGAGGAAAGCATCCATTTTTCTTTTCTCTTTCTTGGGAGCATTTTCGTTTCAAAGTGAAGGCTTCTTTTTGAACAGCTCAAGGCAGCAGTGATAACAAGAGATGTTTCCCAAAGGACTAGTAAAGACTTTAGAGGCCATGCAGTGGGAAGGTGACAGTGGAAAGCTAGAAGTAACCTAAGATTATCCTCATGTAAACTTGACAAAACAAGAGAGGAGGTTGAAGAAAGCAGTTATTTGCATCAGCACACACGGAATCCAGAAAGGACTTCAAGGCGCACAACAATATCCCAAACTGTCAGAGCAGTGTTCATCAAAAACACGTGGGATACACACTCATCCACTGCAGAGAGATCAACATAATTTTGGCGTGCAGCATCCAGAAACCCACCCATCCAGGACAAAACAGTAGGAGAGTTGTTCAAAAATAACTCTTCCAGTTGTGCAAGTGCATGGCCCCTAGAAGAAAGCCTGAAGATCTTAATGAGAGTGCAACTCACATTGTGAGCAGTGTCTGTAAGCGTTAAATTTCTCAGCACTGAGTTTGCCTTTTCTCAGTTTCAACTGAGAAAACGACCAAGTGAATGGAACACTTCTCTTTTTCAGTGTCAGGAAATATTTAGTTGAAAAATGTTTTGTTCTTTCAAATGTAAAGCACCATGTACAGTGATGGCATTATATAAATCATAATAAAAATTGAGGAATGTATCAATTTTTTTAAAAAAAAAAAGCACAGTGGTGAAGTTTGAACCCCTAATGAGAGACACCCCCCCCCCCAAAAGGTCCTTGCTCTCAGAAGTCAAACACAGTCTCAGATTATCACTAAGGCAGCACAGAGCAAGTAGATACAATAAACAGGGAGCAGTTGCAGACTTCTAATATACCACACATGGAACTTTCAAGAACGTTCTAGCAGATCCTTCCAGTAGCTGTCAATCACACGTTATTTGCAATACTGGCAGGCAGGCTCAGCAATAAAAAGAACATTTGCAACATTAGCTCAGGCACATACGCCACCATTTTCCAGCACTACTCAACTGACTCCAACCTTATCAGGATTCCCCCTCAGTGGCTTGTGCAATATTCAGTTAAACTAGTCAGACTGTTTTCCGTTCTTTTTAAAATTAACTTTAAAGAAGACAATGTACTATATGACGACACAGATACAGAGCAGCTGTGCATATGATTTAGTAATTTAATGGTGTAAATTTAATTTTGCTAGTTGTTTGTGTCACTACTATTGCCATTACATTAATTGATATACAAGAATTATGATTTATGAAGAACATATAGTAAAAAAAAACCTTACTCAGAATTCTATATGGTCTGGTATGAGAGGAAATCCATCAGCATTATGCAAGTGACCCACCGTGGTCCTATACATACTTGAGTGTAAGATCCATTGAACTTACTTGGTCTTACCTGTGGGGAGAGATATAGATATATATCTATGTAAGGCTGCTCTGTACATTTTAGTAGGCATGCCCAAGCCACTACTTTTCTTATGATTTATATTTTGGTAGCAAAACTTAACACATTAGTACTTTTTTTAACCTGCTGGGATATAGGTGGTGAGACCGGCTTTTCTGCTGCCTCCTTTCCTCTCTGTCTTGCTGTTCATGCACACCCAGTAAGTGACATTAGAGCCAGCTGCTGTTTGCTTTTTGTAGGCAAGTACAAGCACCTACAGTAGGATCAAGTAGAGCAGTGGTTCTCAACCTGTGGGTCCCCAGATGTTTGTGGACTTCAGCTCCCAGAAACCCTGAGCATTGACCATAGTGGCTGGGGCTTCTGGGAGCTGAAGTCCACAAACATCTGGGGACCCACAGGTTGAGAACCACTGAAGTAGAGCTTTGTTTATTGCATTGTTTATTGCAGACACTGCTGTAACCCAACACTTGATGTCTGTGTGTTACTAGCCCTCCTTTACCATCTTCCCAAAGTTGATGCTGCCAAAAAATACTCCACCAGCCTTCTACTTGGAGAAAGGGCAAAGAGGAAAAAGGGCTGGGTGAGCATAAAAAGATTTTGTAATATGGAGTTTCTCTATCAGAGGTTTCATTAACTGAGGTATGCCTGTAAACACAAAACCACACACCTGCGGTATTATGCAAAGCCTTGGAAGTATAGCATATCTCCCTAAGAATGGTGGGACATGGTTGTAAGTCAATATGTATGGGGCTGAACTAAGCTGAGTTAGGGGTCTACAACTCACAGGTTTTAGTAGGTTTAGGCATGGCTAATTCCATATACGCTTAGACTGTGAAACCTTTCTCAAAATCATTGAGTGGAAAGGAAGGAAACAACTCCACCTTATTATAGGACATAATCATGACTGGCCTACATTTTAATTTTTTTGAGATTTACTTCTTTTAAAAATTATTTCTCTCTGAGCACTGAACCTTGTGATTTTTCCTGCTATAATTCTGATTTTATTTAACCCCTTTACACATATTAAGATCTCTTCTTTCTGTTCTACTCTTGAAATGGTTTATTCAGAAGTCATTTTCACTGATTGCAATTTGGAAGTAATTCTCACTGATTGGAATCACACTTACTTTCACTATTGGCTTGCAACGAAATGACTTATGTCTGTTTGCTACCTCACTCACACAGATTGTGTCACTCTGCCTTCCTAGTCATTTTTGTCCCTTTGGCAATAAAAAATTGATGAATTTCAGTGTCACATGTGACAGTGGGTATTGTCCAGTATAGAAAAGATAGCCACCTCTTGTACAACACCTAGCACTTTTGGGCACTTTACATATTAATACATTAGTAACACATAAGTGAGCCATGGTTTGAGCACTGGACTATGGCCCTGGAGACCAGGATTCGACTTCCTGCTTGGCCACGGAAACCCACTGGATTATTGGGCATGTCACATACTCTCAGCCTCAGAAAATCCTACGATAGGGTCATGATAGGGTCGCCATAAATTGGAAACAACTTGAAAGCACACAACAGCACCATATAAGAACATTATCACATAGAAAGCCGCCTGCATTTGAAATTCTAGTCCTAAAAGTAGACTCATACAAATATCAGAAAATAGTAGGATTTCAGGAGCTTACAAATGGGCTCAGAGTTCAGACAGTCTGTTAGCAGCTATTTTGTGTAAAATCATTGGTGGCATAATTTGCTGGGCAAATTAACTACTATTGTCACCTGTGATGGTTTTGTAAAAACAAATAAAAAATTTTGGCTGGAAATTATTAGTAAGCTGGGCCTCTGCCACCAAGCAGGTAAATGCTGAAGTCTTTGTTAGTATTATGACCAAATGTAAGCAGCTGTCCAATGTAGAGAAAGAGTCCATTTGCATTAGTGACCTTATCTGATACTTTTTGCATTTGCTTGGCAGTTCCAGGCTGGGAAAAGATAAAGGCTGACAAATGGCCGGGGGAGTGAAATTTCCTCCATTACTAACCTACTCGTAGAGTTCTCATTGCTAATTAGGAAGGAAAAGAGTCATGCTTGCACACTTTGATTTTCTTTGCTTTTGTTCCACATAATCTTTGTGAGTCCCTCTTGCGAGTCTCTGGAGGGAGGGTACTCCAGCCCAGAGCCTCTTGATTCAACTAGTGATGGGGAATTTGATTGCTGGGCAGGAATAGCCTGGGTAGAATTTGTTTGGTGGATCAGTTCTACCATTGGGTTTGAGGGGATGCTGGACCCACTTAGTGAAAGGGTGGGAATGTTTCTTTGCTGTGTATCATTTGCTGCATTGTTTACCAGTAAAGCTTATCTTACAGCAATAATGTGTCTCATGACGTGTTTGGCACCAAAAGAACTCTTGGGAAGGCCTGGAACTACACCCACTTCTGGCACAGAACATGAAGTTAGGAAAGCAATAGGTCAAACAATTAAAATGCCACCTGAAGTTGGCCCTCTGTCCATTTATTGAGGTGAAAGTAAGCATCACACAAGATACTGATAAATTTCATGTGCCTTGCCATGCACCTAGAAATAATGCAATACTGGAAGTCTGCTGAATAGCAATTCTTGTTTCAGAGGAGGTCAACTGTGACCCTAAACCTTCCTACAAGAATTCACTTCCCAGGTGCAGGATGTAAGAAACAACCAAACTGACTCAAACTATTATACAATATGGTATCTATTTTGCTTGCAAACAATGAGAGTCAGCTGTTTCTTTCTTGGTTCCCATCTTGATGATGTAGTGATAAATACTTGATCACACTGTCTTGTCACGACAGCCCTACTTACTGCTATTAAACCCTTGGACTATGGTTTGAACCCATTCCGTTTTCATTGTAGGACATATCTCATCATGCCTCACTAAGATATTTGACTAGCTGAAGTAGTTTTCAATTGGATGTGTGCTTTTCTTCCTGTCCTTAAGTGTTGTAAGTCAGACCTCCTTAACTGACACAATGAAATCTGAAAAGATTCTAAGTCTATAATTTTTCAGGTGCTTAAAACTATTAATACTTGTTTATTTCTTGACTGTTGGTTTTTTGATTATCAGTCCTTTGAGTCAAGTCTTACAGTTCCTTGTATATGTATGTGTGTGTGTTGTTAACATCAGATGTATACCTAACCATCTTCCATACTTCTTCCACTGAATTTGGCATTGCTAGCACTGTCAGTCAAGAGAAAGAGCCATGCTAATCCACTAAATGGTACAGGCAAGCAAACTCTTTTGCCAGAAAAAATGACAAGGAAACCATCTTACAACCAGTGATGTCACAAGGAGCTCTGTGCCCTATTCCCATGTAATACCTTTGCTTGAGTTTTCCTGGGCTGCTTTCCCATTTCTCCCCAAGAAGTCTGAAGAGAAGCAGTGTGAGGTGAACAGAAGAAAGTGAGGATTCAAAGAATCCAAGAACTTCATCTGTGCAACCTACTAAGTTTCTTGTTCAGATCAATCAGCCCAGTGTCAAAGCCTCAAACACAATGAGGTGGCAGACAGCCACACAGATTCTCCTGTTTGCTGTTGGTGAGTGAGAATATTTATTTCTTCCCTCCTTCCCTCAATAATCTATTCAGAAGATATACAGCCCATGGCAGAAAAATCTTCCCTCAGAAAAGAGAGCTGTGTTTGGTACTTCAAAACTTGTAAAGAAAAAAAATCCTCTTCCACAACATTAAGTACCAAAGCCTAAAGCAGGGTGAGAAACGTGTCAGGTGTTATTGGACTGCAGCTTCCATCATCCCTTACCATTGGCTGTGTTGGCTAGTGAGGCAGGAAGTGATTTCCAACAATATCCAGAGGGCTGCATGTTCCCCAAACCTTACCCAGGTTTTCCAAATGGTAATGATTGAAACAGTCATTTCCATCGCAGATGCTTGTGTTGAGAAAGCGTTCATAAAAAGAGGTTTTGTATACATGTACTCTCTAGAATTTCCAGAACTGGAACAAATAGGTATTGGTTCTAAGGCCTGAAGTAGATCTCACAATGCCTCTTTTTACTGCTAGTTAACAAATCCAACCCAAAACATTTTGGTGCTTCAGGTGGAATAGTAAATACAGCCCCTCCCAAGTCAAGATGCAGAGTACAAAATTTCAGGCATGTTATGCTGGCAACTGAGGGAGGAAATCAAACAGGCATCTCTTATTTTCTCGGGAAGTAAAAATACAATAATAACCAAATAAACAGCTAAGCAGAGTCAGTTGTAATTAGTGCTTGGATGAAAGATTGACAATGAGCACCAGATGCCACAGCATAGGCTATATTTCAGAGGAAGGAACTGGCAAAATCACCTCCGGGTATTTCTTACAAAGAAAATCCTATGATTCATGGTGTTGCGGTAAGTCAACAGGCAACTTGAAGGCGCACACACAAAGCTAACAGTTTGGTGTCTTTGCATGATACGCCAATATTTTATATAGAATTACTCAGGTGTAGCTACAGAGGCCTCATCATAGCCTTTTCAAGGTAGAAGTCTTCAGGAGTAGTTACCATTGCCTTCTTGTGGGCAATCCAACAACCATTAACTTTTTTTTTTTTATTCATTCATTCTTCTGAGACATCCTTTGCCAGTGTCACTCCTCACAACTGCTCCTGTCCAGAAGCCGTTTGGCACATTTCCTCTGGCTCTTCAGCAAAAAGAATGTCTGACATGGGAGACACTAACTACACCACTGCTGCCGTCAGCATAGCCTCTTCGCACCCAAGGCCACACAATCCCACCACCACAGAAAGGTGGCTCCCTGGTGCGTACTACCTGCATAAGCTGGGTAATGCAGCACATCAAAGAATTTCAGAAGAAAATCAGCCTGTGCTTCATAAATTGTAGCAAAGCTTTTGATTGCATAGATCATGGAAAGCTATGGAATGCTCATCAAGAAATATGTGTACCATAACATTTGATTATCCTAATGTGTAATATGTACTCAGCACAAGAGGCTACGGTCAGATTAGAATATGGAGAAACAGTGTGGCTTCCAACTGGCAAGGGGCTCCAGAGTGCTGCATTTTATCGCCCTGTCTAGCTTGTTTAACTTGTACATCGAATGTATCATATTCAAAGCTGGACTTTGAGAGAGCAATAGCAGGTGCATTTCTATATCGCTTATCAGCTAAGTGCTCTCTAAGCGGTTTACAATGTGTTTTAGCTGATTGCCCCCAACAAGCTGGGTACTCATTTTACCGACCTGCAGAAGGATGGAAGGCTGAGTCAGCCTGGAGCCAGGCAGGATTAACGCACAACCTTGTGGCTGCAATACCAGCCACCAGAAGGTGTGAAACCTGGAGGAAGGTGCAACAACAATTTAAGATACATAGATAAAGACTTGGAACAACTGCTGAAGAAAGACAAGGAAGAAACTGAAAAGGCAAGTTGACAGTTGAACATTAAGAAAAATAATGGCCACAGATAAGCTACATAACCTTAAAGGAGAGATTGAAGACATTAAGATGGTCACAGATTTCCTCTACCTTGGCTCAGTCATTAATCAAAATGGAGGCTAGGACTTGGAAGGGCAGCTGTGAAAAAACTAGACAAGATCCTCACGTATAAATATATATCACTGAATAACAGAGTTAGGATAGTTCATGACATTTTATTTTCAACTGCTATATATGGTTGTGAAAGCTGGGCGGTGAAATATCTGAAATATTCCAGTAATATCTGGAAAGATTCTAGAGCAGATCATTAAACAGACAGTCTGTAAACATTCAGAAAGGAATGCCACGATCAATAAAAGTGAGCATGGGGTTCTCAAAAACAAGTTGTGCGAGAGTAGTAAATTATGAGCTAGACAATGCTACTGTTAGGTGGATTTGTAATTGGTTGACCAGCTGAACCCAAAGGATGCTCACCAATGGCTCCTGGAGAGTAGGGAATAGTGGGTTACAAAAGGGTTCTTATCACATTTGCAGATTACACCAAAGTAGGAGCAGTAGCTAATATCCTAGAGGACAGGATCAGAATACAAAATTACTTTAATAGATAGAGAGCTGAGACAAAATTAATGAAATGAATTTCAACAGGGAAAAATGTAAGGTACTACATGTACGCAGAAAAAAAAATGAAATGCACAGGTATAGGGTGGTTTGACCACAGTACGTGTGAGAAGAGATCTAGGAAACTTCATAGACCAGAGGCCTGAACATGAGTCACCAGTGTCATACAACAGCTAGAAAAGCCAGTGTGAGTCTAAGCTGCATCAATAGGAATATAATTTATAAGTCAAAGGAATTAATAGTATGATTTTATTCTGTTTTGGTCAGACCTCACCTGGATTCCTGTGTACAGTTCTGGGCACCACAATTCAAGAAAGATCTTGACAAGCTGGAACAAGTCCAGAGGAGAGCAAACAAAATAGTAAAAGCTCCCACCATTGGTAAATTTCAAAATGTTGATTGTAACCCATAAAAGCTCTTGCATGCGAAAATAAATCACCTAGTATTATGAAGGCCGCTAAAGCTAGGAGAGGCCATATCAGTTTTTTTTTCTTTTGTCTGAGCCTCCTGAAAAGGGCAAGACTTTGTCTAATCCTGACTTCTCCCCCTACCCCACATAATTGAGTGTAAAGTTCTTTTGCATTTTGAACTCAGTTGGCAGCAGCTGAAGTAAGCTGAGGAGAAAGGGGGAAAGTGGAACGATGTAAGCCCCCTAACCCACCTAAAAACTATGACCTGAGGATCCTAATTATTTTATATCAAACATAGTGAGCCACAGAGATATACTGGATGGACACATAGGCAGCAGAGCTATGGAGATAGATCAAAAGAGTAGCCGGTTTTCTGTCACGCATCCTAGGTGAATCTTGCAAATGGCTCAAAGGCTATTGGAATGGATTTGCAGCAGTGATCAGGAGACAATAAGTCTCTGGGAACAAATAAACAATGCAAATAGCCTGGAATGTGACACCTTGAAGTATGCATCTGTTATAGATCAGAGATAGAGACCCACGGATTTAGGAAAATAATTTTATTGTAGCCAGCACAATGTCTCAGTGGGATCGTTCCCAAAAGTCTGAGCCCCGCCTCTTCATATTCACAGAGATTTATACATTTTCCAGTACAATCATCACATGCTCAAGAAAAGGAAACAGAACAAGAAAGAAGACAGATCTGTTGTATGCAGGTTCCCACCAGTGTCTACATATGTTGCAAATCTTCTGTAGCGAAGCCAAAAGCTAGCGAGCCGAGCCAAACCGATAACATTCCATTATACAAGGTTCCATTGTATTCCCACAGTTCTTTACAAACACAGAGAGAAATAACTGTTTTTCCCTCACATCCAGAGGTCATCTAGACTGACCCACCACACATCCCCGGATGAGAAACTCATCTTGCAGGAAACTACAAGGATGCTTGGCTGTATTTTCTTTGAACTACAAAGCTGAAATCCGTCTGCATAAAAATGCAGCCATCTGTTCCCCAGGACATGGGTCAGCTCTATAACTAGGCCCTTTTCCTTCTCCATTTCAGAGTTCGAAGTTCTCTCAGATCCACAAACCATGAAGCTGGTAAGCTCCCCTCAGCCTCAGAAGGTGTGGCTGAGATCATTTTCTCCCAGCTGAAGACTTCTGGATTGGTACAGAATTAACTCAAACCCTTATGTCTCTCTCTCTCTCTTAATTTTCACCTCTTTATATATTTCTATAGTCTTGTATGCTTGTTGGAGTGAGTGCAGCTGAGTGATTGTGAAGCAGAAACCAGAGGTATGACCCTTTCGGTTAGGAAATAAAGTTTTTATTTTGCTGGCAAGCCTCAGCTGGGATATCTCCCAAAAGAAACTGAGCCCCCTTCATTGAGCTTACAAGCATTTATAAATTTCTAGTTCAGTGTTATCTCATATTCAGAGGTGAGAGAACAAATGTGCTACACAAGAAGCATTAGTTTCGTTTTTCCCCGTACAATAAACAATGAGCTTTTCTTCTGTGCCTGCAAATGTTTCAACAAATGTAACAGTTCTACCTAAGCTAAAGGCAGCAAGACATTTTTTGCATTTCATCTTACAGAGTTCTATTGTATTCTTTTCAAAAGCAGAGGGACTTCATCTGCAAAAACAATTAACAGCTTTCCCTCACACCTAATGGTCATCTAGGCTGATCCACCTCAATTGTATGGACTTTAACATCTATGTCAATAAAATACTTAAATTTGAACAATTTGTGTGATTTCTTACTGGGCCTGACCCCGTAAACATTGGGTTAAAGATCCTTAATTACCCTGCCCTCTTTGCATTGCTAAAGCAGTGCTCAGAGCTAATTTCCCCCACAAGAGACGATTTTGACAGCCGTTGGGAAGCCCCTAAGGGAGCCCCAAGCAAGCAGGGTAACAATGAGAAGAGGAAAAAATGGCATATTTAAAAGCAGATGAAACAAGTGATGACAGAGGATGTATCAGGTCTGTTCCTGCCAAACTTGGATAGTTGTGGGTATGTATCCTTAGATTTCAGCACTCGTGCAGTAAATATGGTGAAGACTGATATCCAAGAGTTGCATGGAAATGAATAAAAACATGCCAAAGCATAAGCAACAAGAGTTTTTTACACCGCAGTGCCACTTTAGTACACTTTCTCAAGGCATCAGTCACAATTCTTTCTTCCTTTCCTTCTTTTGTCTGTTTTATACAGCGATCTCACAACAGTCCTTTATAGTGGTCACACAGAAACACGAGCCATCGCTAGCTGGCATGCCGCTATCGGAGGCAGAATATGAAGAATTCTTTCAAATTATTAATAGCCCAAGTCGAATGGGCATGATTTGCTTTTTAAGATCTTCATACGGCTGCCACCACTCCTTGGTTGAGAAGTTGGACCAATATGAAAATCATGGAATCATTCCAAAAGGTAAAGTCAATCACATAGATATTCACATAGATTCAATTTCCTCAGCTCCCTGTAAACCAATTAAAACTGTACATGGAGATTTTCAGCTAAATAGATCAAAACTGACCTCTTTGCAAAGCTTCAGCAACTCTGCAAGTTAATTGATTTTATTCCAACCTGCCAAGCGGTCATTTTTGTTAGAAATTTTGCCTAGATGAGTTTTAAATTAAAACTCATACACAGGGAACATTGATGAAGATTTACTCCCTAGTCTTAAAACCTCTTCTATGATTTATTGTCTTGGAAGATTGCAACCCAAGTCCTGCACTGGCAGATTGCAAACCCAAGTCTCTCAAACTTCTCACCACTTAGAAAAGTGGGATGTGTATAACTATACAGTGCGGGTCTTCTGTTGGAAGTACTTTATTGTTTGGGCAAATGGAAAGTAGCAGAAAAGCTCAAAGACAACTTCTTTGATTTCTCAGCAGTTGTCATATACCATGATGATATAATAGTGGTTACTAGTGGTGTTTTTGCACCAAGATTCCAGGATCAAACCTTTGGGACTTTTTTTATTAGTATGGCCAAAGAAATCACTGGCTATCCCAAAGGCACCAAACTGGCTGCAGACAGAATGGTTTGCCTCCTCCCTCACACACAAAAGAATGCGATCCTCCAGCCAAAACTTGCAATTGGGGGTAATGTGACTGCATTTCCATGGAGCAGTGTGGCCAGTGAGGGGATTAAAATGTCCCCCCCCCCCAATTATTCCCTTTGGCTGTACATCAGGAATAATGATAATGCATGCAATGTGGTTCATTGAGGATTAATGGAAATAACCAGTAGGCATCAACATTCTTCTCTAACTCTTAACCTCTCTCCACCCCCTAGGACAGGTGTGTTCTAACATGGCAGAACATCCCACTTTCCCTGATTTTTGCACCCTTGCTCTGTATCGTTGTACCTTGAAGAAATATTTTGTGAAGGTGAGGAAAAAGGACATACACTGGAAGCACTATAGGCAGAAAGAACCAAGAAAGGCAGCATGTGTTTGAGAGAGAGGAAGGAGAGATAAAAAAAAAAAGAAAATAGAGGAGGATTCCAGGCCAAGTAGGGATTGATCTCTCTTTGCACATGACTGAGGAAGTCTGGCACCCTGGGAGCATGGGACTATGTCCTGCCATCCACTCTGAGCACATTTGGGGGAATCCGCACTGTTTTTTCCCTATCTCTAATGAAAAATAACAAGGATTCTGCTCTTTTCAGTAGGGATAGTGGGCTGATTAGACCCCCACCTCTCCATTCTACAGTCCCAATCATAGAACCATACAGTTGGAAGAGACCACAAAAGCCACTGAGTCCAACCCCCTGCCATTCAGGAATACACCATCATTCCTGACAGATAGCTTCCAGTCTTTGTTTAAAAAACTCCAAAGGAGGAAACTCCATCACACTCTGAGGCTGTGTATTCCAATGTCAACAGTGCTCTTACTGTCTGGAAGTGTTCCATAATGTTTAGATAGAATCTCTTTTCCTGAAGTTTGAAGCCATTGCTCCACGTCCTAGTCTCTGGAGCAGCAGAAAACAGGCTTGCCCTATCCTCCCTTCAAACATTTACACATAGCTATCATGTCACCTCTTAATCTTCTCTTCTTCAGGCTAAACATACCCAATCTCCTCATAAGGCAGGGTTCTCAGGAATTCTACCATTTTGGTCACACTCCCCTGGACACGTTCCAGCTTGTCAATATTGTTCCTGAACCATGGTGCCCAGAACTGGACCCAGTATTCCAGGTGAGGTCTGACCAAAGCAGAATAGAGTGGTACCATCACTTCCCTTGACGTAGACACTATACTCCTATTGACAAAACCCAGAATCACATTGGGTTTTTTATCTGCAACACCGCACTGCTGACTTATGTTCAGCTTGTGGTCTACTAGGACTTCTAGATCTTTTTCACATGTACTATGATAAGCCAGGAATCGCCCATCCAACCACCCTGTGGCCTTTAAAAAAAAATGCCATGGAACAAATATTGATGCGACTGTCTAGTTTGCCCCTAAAAGACAGAAAACAGTTCATTTTTCAGACAGAAAACAGTTTCATTTTTCCATTTATTACTTTTCCTTCCTCAAATTTTCCTTATAACTAGTGAATTTTAGACCACTTCTCCATACTTTGTCCCATTGTTCCAATGGTACAGGGTATCCCACATTGTTCTTTTCCTAAGTCACTTCCTGGTCTGTTCCTGTTTCAAAGAAAGCCTCTTAGATGCCAATATTTGCCCAGGTGGGCCCCAAACATGGTGTAAATGTTTCCCACATTCCATACAGGTTCACTTAGGGGGAAAAAAATGGAAATTTTTGTAAAAATATTATTAAAAGATTGCCAAAAACTTATACATTTTTATTTAAAAAATTGTTCGACCTAAAGAGGTTAGGAGCCTCCAAATGTGACTGAAATGCCCTCCACATCCCAGCGGGCTTTAGGGGATGTTTTGGAGCCAAAAAAAATATATATTTATAAGGACTTAAATGCAGCCTGCAGGTCGCATTTTGCCCACTCTGTTTTATTACCATGGGCAGTACCTCAGGCGTCTGTGTCTTTGGGCCATTTCTATTGGGAACAATGATAGAGATACCCCATTTTTCCGTCATAGAGTTCCTGCGTTTGTAATGGTGACACAGCCAAACAGAGGTTCTGTAAGGGAAATATTCCCCATTGTGGCAGGAGCTGCATCTGTTAAGTTCCTTCCTTTCAGCCAACTGTTAATACTATAGGAATCTCCTCTCTTATATTTCCAAAAAACCAAACAACTCCATGGGTGTTGAATTGAAAAGATTATAATCTGCCCCATAGTTGGGTGCAAATATGAAACAAAAAGGAATCAAATATTCCATGATTAACTGCTGGCCAGCTCAGTCTGTTTGTCACAGAGTTGGACCCAACAGACAGAAGTATGCTGAGATCTTGTTTTGTTCAAATAAAAGAAAGTAAAAATAAAAGAAGGAAAATGCATTATGCTTAGAGATTAAAAAGATTACAGTTAAAAATATGCAGAGTCAACATTAAAACATTAAAAATTAAACTATTAGCCCTGTTAAAAGCATACATAATTAAAAGATTTAAGAAGTTAAACAACTGAAATTAAAACAATTAAAAATCAACAATTAAAACCTTGCCTTGTTATAAAGCAGCATTGACTATTCCCTTCTCCCACTCAGCCAGTCCTCCTCTGGCCTTTTTAATGAGCCAAGAAGGGCAAGGATCTAGTGGGCACCTGGTGGCTCTCACCTCTCCAAGGATCCTGTCCTGTTTTGCAACCTAGTAAAAGATTTCTATTTCTATCATTTCCATTTTTAATTTTTTAAATTTCTGTTTAGAGGGTTCTCTGTCCAAGTGAGATCAGCGCAACATCTACAAATACAGAAATCATTGACCAACAAGCGGAGCCTGATGAGAGCACATCATCTCCTCTACAGACTTTGGCTGAGATACTTGATCATGCCAACGCTGCTGCTACTACTGCCATTTCCACCAGCACCAAGTCTTTTCTTGACTGGCTTGCTGATATTTTCTCAACAACCACCACATTGTATCAACGACAGTCTCCTGTTTCCACTGTCCTGGCTGCTTCGACCACCACTGCAGTGTCAGCTTCTGAACTTCCCACAGAAAGAGTCACAGAAAAAAGATCCTTACTCAGCCTTCTGATAGAGTCTACTGGTCAGCCTTTTACCCCCAATGCTACCACCACCACGCCAATGCCATCTCCTGAGGCTAGTTCTGCCGTGCTTGTTTCTGAAATTGTCAATCATGAACTACATGGCACCCCAGCACCACCTCCTGAACGTCATCCTGCTGTGCTTGTTTCTGCAACTGTAACGCCATCTCCTGAGGCTAGTTCTGCCATGCTTGTTTCCGAAATTGTCAGTCATGAACTACACGCCACCCCATCACCACCTCTTGAACTTCATTCTGCCGTGCTTGTTTCTGCGACAGTAACACCATCTCCTGAGGCTAGTCCTGCCATGCTTGTTTCTGAAATTGTCAGTCATGAACTACATGGCACCCCAGCACCACCTCTTGAACTTCATCCTGCTGTGCTTGTTTCTGCAAAGGTAACGCCATCTCCTGAGGCTAGTTCTGCCATGCTTGTTTCCGAAATTGTTAGTCATGAACTACGCGCCACCCCAGCACCACCTCCTGAACTTCATTCTGCCGTGCTTGTTTCTGCGACAGTAACACCATCTCCTGAGGCTAGTCCTGCCATGCTTGTTTCCGAAATTGTCAGTCATGAACTACGCGCCACCCCATCACCATCTCCTGAACTTCATTCTGCCGTGCTTGTTTCTGCGACAGTAACACCATCTCCTGAGGCTGGTCCTGCCGTGCTTGTTTCCGAAATTGTCAGTCATGAACTACATGCCACCCCAGCACCACCTCCTGAACTTCATTCTGCCGTGCTTGTTTCTGCGACAGTAACACCATCTCCCGAGGCTAGTCCTGCCATGCTTGTTTCCGAAATTGTTAGTCGTGAACTACATGCCACCCCAGTGCCACCTCCCGAACGTCAGCCTTCCACGCTTGTTTCTGCGGCGGTCAATCTAGAAAGTCACATTGCCTCTACTTCTGTTGCCAGCACCATAGAATCTGTTCCCAAGCTGCCAGTTACTACTTCAGCCCTTGCAACTACTACAGAACCAGTGCTTGACCTCCTGTTAGAGCCTACAGTTGAGCTTCTTGCTTCCACTGCTGCCAGAACTGAAACAGAGTCTGTACTCAAACACTTCACTGTCTCTGAGGCACTTACAGCTGCCACATCCACTGCATCTGTTTCTCAACCCCACACTAATTCAACTACCACAAAGTCTCAAAATCTTCTTCTTAAGTTTTTCAGCAGCATGGCTTCTGCCATAACCAGATCTCATCCACAGCTGACTGATACCACTGCTGCCCCAACAACAACAGAATCCTCTTCTGAGATGATCACCAGCAGCAGCACTACTACCACTACTACCAACTCTTCCTCCTCCACAACCACCACAGGAACTAGTTCTACCCCCATGCACTCTGCCACTTCAATTGGTAAAAAAATAATCAGAAAAGTTAGAAAAAGTGCTACCACAGCCACAACCACTAAATCTTCCGCACTTCCTACACATAGCCTCATTGCTACTCCATCTAGTACCACTAAGACCAGGGCCAATCATCTCCCTGTTACTTCTTCTGTTTCCAGCCTATCCACCAAAGCCACCACCCATGAAAATACAGTCTTTGTTTCCTCCACTACCACTTCTTCTCAAACAAATTCAACTGCTGTCCCCAGTCCTTCCCAGAAAAAATCTCCCAAAGCCAACTCTAATATAGGCATTTTCCTCTTCTCTACATTTTTCCATCGTAAGATTGAACATATACCAGGACTCATTCCTCTGCTGGAGATGAGACCAGGGTCTCTTGATGCCCAACAATGGAAAGCATTCCCACAGTTTCCTACTTCTAATTTGAAGGACATCTTCTTCCAAATGCAGGACAGCACAGTGCAGCAGCTCACGCAGCATATGCACAATCTAATGGCAAAAGACAAAATGACTAATAAACAACAGTGGCAGGCCACATCTCTGCAACTGCTGAGGGCACTGAAACTGGGCAGGCTGCAGAAAAAGTCAAAGCGCTCATTAAATCTGAAAAGTGGGGCTTTAACCTTCATTTCTCAATCTGTTCCACATCCTTTTGAAGCCAGGAGGACTAAATAAACTTTATTTCAAAACACTTGAAAGAGAGACAAAGTGATATAAAATTCTATAGAACTAGCATTGAGAAGGGTGTTCCCCATTCTGGCATGTATCTCAGTTAAATGACCTCCTTTAAATTGGTTCCTGAACAGAGGAGAAGACAGAACAATGAGTTAGTTTAGGTTTCCAAACTGGACAGGAAAAAAAAAACGAAACTGCTGAAAAAGCTGGAATTCAGATCTGGAGGAAGCTGGAGAAGAAGCTTCTTCTCCAGACCAGATTTTGTTCTGAACTAGAAAATAAGAGGCTTGTAAAACTCATCTCATTTTTAGGCAGGTTTCATGAGCCTTTAATTTACTCTAGGGAAAAATTTTGCTTTTTTCTGTGGACAGAATCAGCTATTTTGCAACAAAGGTATTGTGTTGAATTCAGGCTATATGTATTTTATAAGTGTTTATTAGGTCAATAACCAAGTGTCATGGATTCCATAGAACATGCCTGGTGTGTGGTGTTATTATTCTTTGACATCTTTACAAAACCTACAAATTACCACACAGCAACTCCAACGTTTCGTGAATAGAAGGGTTATTTATATGGCCACTTCTCATATGTCAGTGCGGGAGATTAGAATTGTGCTTGGCAGTCATGCTCCTGTTGTACCAAAATGCACATTTGCTATGCTTCTCTGCTATCCATACATTTAACCATCAATGTGAAAGAGTTCTATGTGCGTGCAGACCAGGGTGGGCCAGTGTGGTCCTTTTGTGGTTATACTGCAACTCCCTGCAGCTCTATCCAGCATAACTAATGGTGAGGGGTGCTGGGAGTTGCCATTCCATATGCTTTGGATTTTAACTTCTGTAGCTCTAACACATTGGCTAGGCTGGGTGCAGCTGAAGGGAGTTGAAAGCCAACACATCTGGAAGATCAAATGTTCCTCACTACCAATGATGCCCCAAAGAGAAGATCAAAAGCAGGACAAGAGGGCAACAGCGCACTCCCACTCCTGTTCCCCAGCAATTAGTATTCAGCAGCATATTGTCTTTGATAATGTAATGTATGCACATTCAAGTTGTCTGGAGACTTATAATGATCCCATTGCCTTGTTCTGAATGCAGCCTACAGAACCTGTTATTACCTAGTGGTCTGCCTTCCAAGTACTGATCTGACCTTGCTTAGCTTCAAAGATGAGATACAGGGCTTTGGAGAAGTGGTTCAGCCTCACCACTCTTGAAGGTGACTCATTGACGTTTCAGTGAGCCCTCCTGGATGGGGTACATGGCCACCAATGTGGAACAAGTCAGTGATACAGCTAAAATGTATCAGGCAGGTTGGAGCCATTGAAGTAAGCTGAAGAGGGAACAAGATGGTGATGAAGGCAGACGCGTAGTATAAGAGCTCCCTTTTTTTTACACAGAAAACTTCTGTGCTTCAGATTTTCACACCAAATTGCTACACAGGAAGCTAAAAAAGAAAGAACTACAGCAAAGAAAGATTTGTGACCTTGCTAACATCTCCTTAGAATACAAGAGGGTGATTTACCAAGGATAGAAGATCACCAGTAAGCATTTACCATGGGGGCTGGAGGCAAAGAAGTTAATCAAGAGTGGAATTTGTTTTACTAGGAGTAGGAATTTGTGGAGGCTTAATGGTATTATTTTTACGATATGCAAACTTGCATAGACTGATAGCACAAACTTTGACTTTCAAACCTTCACAGAAACCTATGGAGCAGCTTAAAAGTTGTTTAAACAGCCTGAGTCCCTCTGCAGTACTCTGAGGCTGAATTTCTTTGGTTTGATAGCTACAAACTCAGCAAAGTCAAATAAGAAGTGCTTCAAATTATCTAAGAATAGAAAGCTGCTAATAATCTGAAGAAAAGTAAAAATATTTAAAAAATGCATTCAAGGTGAATTTTGAGAGGCTCCTTGATTTATTAATCAAGGAGGTAAATTCAGAAACAAAACAAAGTTAGGAGTTACTGTGGTGGAGACAGTTTCGGGTCAGTTTAAATGACCTCTGGGTATGAGGGAAAAGCAGTTAATTTCCTCTGTAATTGAAATCCCTCTGTGTTTGAAGGAAAGAAAGAAACTTTGTATAATGGAATGTTATCGGTTTAGCTTGACGCGCTAGCCCTTGGCTGCGCTACAGAAGATTTGCAACATTTGTAGACGCTGGTGGGAACTTATGTATAATAGATTTGTTTTCTTTCTTGAGCATGTGATAATTACACTGGAAATGTATCAATTGCTGTGAACATGAAGGGGCGGGGCTCAGTCTTTTGGGAATGATCCCACTGAGACAAATAAACGATTTTCCTTAATCCATGGGTCTCTATCTCTGTTCTGCAACATTACCCAGAGGAAACTCTATATTAGTAGAGTTGCAGAGAAAGATGTTTCCCAGTTTCAGTGTGGCTTCTTAAAAATATGGCTGACTTGAAGTAGACAAGGCAGACAGCAGATTTCAAATTTAAAAACATTTACTAAAAAAATGTATAATGATATATCCATCAAAGAAACCTGATCCCTAGAACCTGATCCACTAACTACTGAAGAAAAAATATTTGAGATAAATATCTTCATTTAAACTCATCAGCCGATTAGTTGAGAGGTATGCTTAGCACATTTGAGAACTTACAGTAGCGATTAGTTGACAGTTAACAGCAGTTAGCTTACTATATAGTGTATATATGAGTGCTGTCAAAGAAGAACAGAGATATTAGACAGAGTGAGAGGCACTGTCTGCTAATCTAACCCAATCACAGACAGCAAAGTGTAATGGCTAGGTGCCTCAGCCAGTAAGTTTAAACATACACACAGACCAACTGTAGAAAGGCCACCACAGCCAAAGAGGCGGGGAACAGAGAATGCTGTATTTTTTCCAACACAAACCTACCCCAGAAGAAGAGCTTGCATACCTTGCTTTAACTGTGACAAGACTGTTAGAAAAATCAAGCAGCACCACTGTGTTTAAAAGAAGGCAACACCAATCATCCTAATCACAAAAACTAAAAATTTTATGAAATTTTGATTGAGTGAAGGTATGGCCACTGAAAAATCCAGCCCACTTAGAAAAAAAAGAGAGTGAGAATAACTTTAAATTCATCAAGAGTCAAAATTATGCTCTCAAGGTAGAGGAAATATGTTCTGATGAGTAGAAGGCTCTTCTGAGTTCATTTTCTGCTGTACCTCCTGAAGACCAAAACAATATTTGAAAGCAACTGGATGCTCTGAGATTGACTTTACTAGACAAGCAGTGCCCAAACACACACTTGGAAAAGAGTTTATAAAGGAAGAAACTGCTCACCCAAGTAAGGAGACAGTGTATAAGAATGAAGGAATTCATGCCTTAATTCATATGGAAAAAGGCCAAACAGCTACTTTTCTTATAAGACCAAAAGAAACTACTAGTCTTGAAGCAGAAACCAGAGACAAGACCCTTTCGGTTAGGAAAAAAGTGTTTATTTTGCCGGCAAGCCTCAGCTGGGATATCTCCCAAAAGAATCCGAGCCCTCCTTATTTGAGCTCACAAGCATTTATACATTTTCCAGTACAGTCATCACATGTTCAAGAAAGGAAACAGATGCATACAAAGGTTCCCACCGTTCTCTAGCGTAATCTTACAAATGTTGCAAAGTAAAGGAAGCATAAGCGTAGTGTGCCACATTCCAGCCTCCCTAGCATTTTATCTTACAGAGTTCTATTGTATTCCTCTCAAACACAGAGAGAGAGACTTCATCTGCAAAGATGAAGATAGCAGGGTTGAAGCCTTGAGTGCATTACACTAGGATAAAAAGGCTCACTCTGACTAGACTGTTGCCCCAAACACAGGGCAATCTCTGAAGCTGAGAATTACCAGAAAGCAGTAAGAAGACCGAGACTAGGCCCTGCTGTGTTCACATACTGGGAAGTTGAACACCCAGCGCACGGCCAGATCTCCATCTGGAGAGGAAAAAAGATTGGGACTGGGCCTTACTGCAGGGCTACCAGGGATGCATTGTTCCACGTACGGCCAGATACTGAATGTGGGAGACAATATTACGAGTTGTCACAGGCATAGGAGGGGCAGGAAGCCTGGGCTACCTATTTTACCACTTCAGACGGTGGTTCTGTGGGGTTGGAAGATATGTGTATATGGGGATTGTTGGTGCTGATGAGGATGATGCTGAGCAAGGGAGGCTGGGAGATGAATCAATTTCACCAACTGGTCAACCAGATCTTGAGCACCCTGGATGTCAGTAATTGCTGGGTATGTTCTCATGGGCCAAGCTCAAGAGACTATCCCAATTGTAATGTAACATTTGAAATTCCTGAAAGTATCCCAATATCGACTTCTTCTTTAGTTGTAGCAATGGTTTCATTGAGTTATATGGAAATAAGGGGTGCTGGTCCTCCTTAAATAAGTTCCAGGAAGAAACCAGCTTTCACAATGGTAAATGGATATATGGTCTACCTCCAGGGATGAATTGGTTTTGTGGAAATTGGGCAGGGAAAGTACTTCCCCCAGTGTGGATTGACACCAGTGCCCTTGGGAGTTTGGCCCACTGTGGGTATCACCTTTCACCCAATGCACCAACCAATGCAGTCATGGGACAATTTACTGCTTTTCCTTTACACCTAGTGGTCATCTAGGCTGACCCACCATAGTCTGATTGATACACCTGGGCGGTCTAATCTAGAGCTTGAGATTGTGTCAAGTGTTCTAAATGTAAGACCTCCAGCCATGGAGTGATATGACATTCTTGGAGGATCAAGAACTAGGACAGCTAACAGAACACGGGGAACTTGCATATCAACCATCAAAGGAATCACAGAGCTGGAAGAGACCACCAAGCACAAGTCCAGTCCCCTGCCTTGCAGATATACACAATCAAAGCACTCCCAACAGATGGCCATTCAACCTCTGCTTAAAAACCTCTAAAGGAGGAGACTGCACCACACTTTTGGGCAGCATATTCCACTGTCAAACTGCTCTCATCATCAGGAAGTTCTTCCTAATGTTTAGGTGGAATCTCTTTTCCTGTGGCTTCAAGTCATTGCTCCATATCCTACTCTCTGGAGCAGCATAAAACAAGCTTGTTCCATCTTCCCTATGTTGTTGTTTGCCTTCAAGTCATTTGCAACATATAGTGACCCTAAGGCAAACCTATCACAGTGTTTTCTGGTGCTGAGAGTGTGTGATGCACCCACGGTCACTCAGTGGTTTCCATGGCAGAGTAGAGAATGGGACCCTGCTCTCCAAGGTCATGGTGTCTCCATACGACATCTCTTCAAATATTTAAGCATGGCTATCATATCACCTCTTAACCTTCTTTTCTCCAGGCTAAATATACCATAAGCCGCTCATCATAGGGCATGGTTCCAGGACTTTTACCATTTTGATAGCCATCTTCTGAACTTCTTCCAGCTTGTCAACATCCTTCTTGAATTGTGGTGCCCAGAACTGGACACGGGATTCCAGATTAAAATTCCTAGATCTCTTTCACATGTACTGTGGTCAAACCAAGTGCCACCTATCTTATATCTGTACATTTCATTTTTTCTGCCCTAGTACCTTACATTTCTCCCTATTGATATTCATTTTGTTAGTTTTGGCCAGCTCTCTAATCTGTTAAACTCATTTTGAATTCTGATCCTGTCCTCTGGGATGTTAGGTACCCCTCCTAATTTGGTGTCATCTGCAAATTTGATAAGCATGCCTTCTATTCCATCATCCAGTTCAATTATAAAAATGTTGAAGAACAAGACAGAATCCTGTGGCACCCCACTAGTCACTTCTCTCCAGGATGAAGAGAACATTGGTGAACATCCTTTTGGATCGGTCGGTCGGTCAAGCAATTGCAAATCCAATTAACAGTAGCATTTTCTAGCCCACAATTTACTATCTTGTTTGCAAAAGTATCATGAGGGACCTTGTCAAAGGCCTTACTGAAATCAAGATATGCTACACCGACAGCATAATTTACATCTACCAAGCTTGTAACTCTATCAAAAAAAGAGATCAAGTTAATCTGGCATGACTTGGTTTTGAGAAACCCTGACTGACTTTTAGTGATCACAGCATTCCTTTCTAAGTGTTTACAGACTGTTACATCATCTGCTGTAGAAACTTTCCAGGTATCAATGTCAGGCTGACTGCACAGTAATTATTTTGGTCCTCTCCCTGCTCCTTTTTTTTTTTTTTTTTTGAAGATGGGGACAATATTTGCCCTCCTCCAGTCTACTGGGACTTTACTTATTCTCCAGAAATTCTCAAAGATTATTGCTAGTGGTTCTGAATGAGAAGGAACTGTCAGTCATGTCCTATTATATTGCTATTTCTACAGGGACATCTGTTCTACACTCATTAACCTCTATCATGCAGCAATTTCCAGGCAGGTGTGATAATTACAATTTAAAATATCTTAACAAAGGATAGGGAATCACAGATCACTTTAAAAGTGGCTAAGCTTTGTGCTGCTGCCATAAAACTAAGGAGAGAACTCATGAAAGATCTTAGTTAATATTTTATTTCTATGTACCATATGTTGTGGGTGTGTTTATAAAGATGATATTGATTTTGTTTTCTGCATATGTGTTTTGTAGTTCTGGTCTGTAACTGAAATAAATTGATTAATTCATATCAGCATTCACAGATTTATTGTATTATCTGAGTTTGTTAATACATATTATACCAGTAATTATGAAAGATGCTGACAGCAAATATAATTGAATACACATACTCAGATGTATCACTGGGTATGTATTTCAGTGATCATAATTCTTTCATCAAGCAGTACTATAAGGACAGAAAACAATTTTAATCTAATTCCCATCTACAAAGGTAAAGGGCCAGAAAAGTAAGAACGTGCATATCGAAGAACATCAGCCCTCTGGTTTCACCAGAGTTGCCTCATGATCAATTGGCAGTGTTTAAACATCCAAAAATGCTTCTCAGAAGCCGGTACTAAAGAACAATGAGTTTTTCTTCTCTTAGGCACTTCATTTAAAGTAGCCCTGTGTTTTATTTTGTATAAAGAAATACACAGTCTGCCCAGTCACTTTTGGAACTGTGCAGAAAGACAGACTACAGCAATGTTTCGTCACATTAAACTTAAAAAACTAGTTTGAACTAGTTCATATACTCCACCTTTAAGGGAAAAGGGTAATGAACTGAGGATCCTCTCTTCACAATTTTCCATTTGTGACCAATGAAATCCAGCTGCTGTAAGCAGAAACCCGTGTGTAGACAGTTGGCATGTCTGGATCACAGTTGTCACTTTCCCAGCTGACAACACCAACCACTTTATAATGGCCATCATTCTTGCATATCAATGGTGCTCCAGAATCTCCCTGCATAAAATTGTTAGAAGCAGAGGAGGAGGGAAGGAAGAGAAGAGAGACATAGGCATTCTCAGCCAAATTACATGGTCTGGTAACTATTAAACACAACTGATAGATAACCAGCTTAAAAACCAACCAGAATGATATAAGATCTATGACAAGAATAGTTAGATAACGAGGCATCAAAAGGCAGGGGCTTCCTGTACTTAGAACTGAAGCCTCAAGTATTTGCATTGTTCAAATAAGTCCTATTAATTCTAAGCCAACAGCACCTATGGATCATGCCTATCCATATAATACTGTCTGCATTTGCATCTTTCTCTTATTTCCTATTAAGCCAGGTATCCCTTTTTGACATTCCATTCCTTCATATCTTTAAGGCAGAGCTTTCCAGACTTTTCATGGTAATGACACACCTTTTAGACACGCATCATTTTGCAACACAGTAATTCAGTTTTACTAGCAAACCAGAGATTAAACTAACCCCTTACAAGAGATATGGACACATACATAAATTGTAATAATGAAATGTATGGGGACACATCTACACAGTGCAGACTAGGTGGCTTTTCATCAAGCGGCAGCACATAGATTTTCACATTCACTTCCACTGTTTCAACCCGATTACACATACTGTGCATGCATGCAGTACCTATATGATCCCTCAGCCATGGTGTGCATACATGGATATGATCAGGAAGGAGAATATACTAGTGCATGATACTAATCGGCACCGTTGCTATGTAAAAATGCATCCAAGTTGGTATTGCTTATTTCACACAGACTCACAGGTTTCTTGTTACATTCATGCGACACACCTACATACTGCAGCGGATACACTAACATGGCGCAACACACAGTTTGGAAAGCTCTGCTTTACAGGGTGGGCCATAGTTCAATGCAAAGTATATGACTTATATGTAGAAGGTTCCAAGTTCTATTCCTGGCATCTCCAGGCACAGCTGATAAAGACCTCTGTCTGAAAAGCTGGCAACCCATTCCAGTCAGTGCAAATCAGGAGGGCTGAGGGATACGGTGGCCTGCAGTGGACCTTGGAAGGCCACACGCCCCTATCTACTATCCAAAATGTGATTTTTGTCCTCCAATGCCCCATAGAGGGCTTGTTGACCTTTCCTGGGCCATTTTAGCTCCAGGAAAGCACCGTTTACCTACAAGAAATGACCTAGAAATCAACTTCTGTAGCACATCCTGTAGGAAAGTAGGCCTCTCTTGGTTCAGAAATGGGAGAGCAGCAAAAAAGTGCCAAAATTGCTTCTCACACCCTAGTATTTGGTATTTGGGGCCATTTGTGACGAAAAAGAAAAAAAAGAAAAGAAAATAGTGGGTGGGTACTAAGGGCCACAAAAATGGCCAAAGGGAGCCACATGAAACCTGTGGCCAAACTCTCCCCACCCAGGTGTAGGTGATATTGAGCTAAATTGAACTGGTGCAAGGAAATTTCCTGTATCTTCTAATGTTTCTGGTTTATACCATTTATAAACTATTTCAGTACCAGAGGTCTTTGGGTTTTAGGTATCTAACTATAGCCACCAAATGCAGGGCTAAATTTCTGCCATTTAATAACGTTTATTTATAACACCTTTTACACCAAATAAGAATACTCCTCAACAGTTACCTACCACACAAGACATGGATCCAGAAACAACTCCACATAGGTTGGTATTTTTAATGTCTTCACCCCAGTATCTGGCACAAGCTTCATGAGTGAGCAGCAGCATTTGGGTTTGCTGAAGCCTTATGGAGAATTCATCTTCTGCGGGATGGGCAGAGAGATTTGATATATGTAATAGTGGCAAAAGGAGATTGTTATGACATTTTTAGGAATCAAATACAAGTCAAGCGCTGCTATGAAACTGTATTTCAAAACCAAACAAGATTTTGATTTTGGGTCCTCTTCACACTATGTAGTTGCTGGCATTTTGTGTAACCAAAACCTCGTCTTAAAATGCATGTTGCTCGTTTCAATATTTTATCAAAGCTTCCCCCATTCCCGTTCCCAGATGCTTCCAATTTTCCCACTGGAAAAACTGAAAAATTGTGCGGGGGGGGGGCAACAGACAAAGACTGTTTTGTTTTTTCTGGTTTTGTTCTCTAGGCCTTCATAACTCTAACCAGTTTATGGTTAATAGGAAGAATCCCCTATACTTACTGCCAACATCTGTTACATCCCATCCTGCAGTCAAGCACGTTGCATCCATACCTATTTTTTCATCCTGATCAGGCAGGCAGATGACTTCTATGATATCTCCTAAACAGAAAAGGCATATCACTAGATTTTTTTAAAAAATTATTTGACCTCCAAATCAAAAACCCCAAAGTTCACTGACCATTACTCTTTTCTTTTGGTCCATGTGTGAAGCAACAACACTGCAAGGCAGCGATTCAAGAGATCCTAAGGAATTACAAGAATGTGAGCAGGAAGATGAAAGACCTTAATACACAGGTTGTCTTTTCTCCCAGTTGAAGGACATGGCCCAGAAAGAGAGAGAAAGAAAATAGTGGAGCTGAACTGGTATTGCCAGGAACAGTTTGGCTTCTTGGGCTTTGGTCTGCAGTTCCATGATGATAGATTTCTGGCAAGGGATGAGTTGTACCTCACAGCAGTTGGCAGGAACATTTTTGCTAAGAGTCCCACAAACCTAATTAGGAGGGCTTTAAACTGAGTTATGAGGGTGAGAGAGACAGTATTTTTGAGGGCAGGAGTTCATCAGGTGCTGCAGATAAACGTCTGAATCTTATAGGGAGGACTGAGCAAAAAGATCAGCTTTGCAGTTTCAACCCTTAGGTAGCTATCACTCACTTTCCCTTTTACCCTCACAGGATCCCTCCCTGGATCTGGTATACAAGGTCACCTCTATATTGGACAAGTAGCTGTGATTATTAGTATGTTTGGTATGGTAAAGTGCAACCAGTTTTCCTTGTTAATTATAAAACTAAAACATTCAGACAGAGATGTAGAAAATAAAAACAGTCAAGATTTGTTATAAAAACAAATAAAATGAACAACTAGCCTCAGGCTGGAAGCAGGAAGACCACAGTTTCAGACAAAGCAATATTTCTTCCTGAATTCTACACATTCTCAGTTCCTGTCAAACACTATTCAGACCTCCGCCATTCTCTTCTTCCTAAATGGTCCTCTCTCTACTTCTGAATGGCCCTACCTCTTTAACAGACAAATCTTTAAGTTACATTCTTTTCCCCACAGGCTCCTCCCACAGTGTTCCATACTGGTGCGCTCGACCCTGGCTCGCCCAGCTTCTTATTTCACATCCTATATGAAAATCCTTCTTTGACTTCTGTTATAGTACCTGTCTGGATGGGGTTTTCAAGTTCCAACAGAATAAGGTCATTATTGGAAGGAAAACCACTGAAGTTTGTGTGGACGTGCACAGCTTTCACAGTGGACTGGATGCCATGTTTTGCACCAGGCAACAGATAGGTTACCCCCAGGACAACTTTGTCTGTTTCAGCACTAATAAAAGAAAGAGACAGCACTTTCAGTTCACAATATGGATAATTTTTTGGTTCTTAACTTTTAGTAAAAGCATTTTTGATTTTACACATAAACAACCCCCACTCCCTTCTCTCACATACTCATTTACCTCTCTTCCTGTACATAAATATAATTAAACTTAAAAAAAGATAATGTTAAGTCAAATAATTAAATAAATCAAGTAAAAAAAGAATTATGCAATTAATCAAAGGAGGAAAAGATGCGTAACGATTAAAACTGTTGTTGTGTGCCTTCGTGTCATTTCTGAATTATGGCAACTCTAGGGAGACCTTTAGCACAGGATTTTCTGGGGCTGAAACTGTGTGACGTGCCCGGCGTCACCTAGTGGGTTTCCATCGCTGAATGGGAATCAATCCCTGGTTTCCAGAGTCATAGTCCAATGTTCATACCACTACACTATACAAAACTCCTGAATTACAGCTATAATTAACACAAATGACATTCTTCTAGTGCAGCAGTTCTTAACTTGAGGTCTGCAGACGTACAGGGGTCCCATGATGCCTTCACAGGGGGTCCATGAAAGGCTCAGGTTGCTTAGCTTGTCTCCTCTTCCACAATAGAGTGGCAGTGACTGGCACCAAAGCAAAAGGAGACAGGCTGGCTGGCTGGCTGGCCCTGCATGCTGCCTGTCATGTGGCTGCTCCACTGCGGGAGAAGGCAGGCTCAGCACCTGAGTGACAGCAGAGATGACAGACAGACAGCCATCGTTTGCCCTTCTCTCTCTCTCTCTCCTTGTCCTCCTTTCCAGCAGACAGCAGTTCAGTCTATTATCCAAAATGTTCAAACAACCCCACTTTTTTGCTTTCTTCACCAGGAGGAGAAGACACTGAGAAGGAGGGGAGGCAAAAAGGGGAGGTTGCTTCATCCCCCTCTTTTTTTGCCTCCAACCCCTCCCCTTTCTTTCCTTTTTCCCTCTCTCCCTCTTTTGCCTATCTTAGTCTTCTCTCCTGTGGGTGAAGAAAGCAAAAAAAAAGGGAAGTGTAATTAAGCATTTCTGATAGACTGGATGGCTAGAAAAGAGGGGTGTGAGAGAGTGAGAGAAGGGCAAAATAAACCATGGAGCCACTCGTCATGCCTGTTTACCTGACATTGCAGTGTCCAGCTGTCAGCACCCAGCTTTCATCTATCAAAATTCCTCCACAGAAATGCTGCTTCTCAAACTGCAGGCTCACAAGCCACGGCCAGGATGCTGGAGTTTCCAGGCTGCCATCAGCCACTCTGTCCTTCCCTTCTTCTCCCGATGAGGTATTTGTAGGCACTTCCTCGACAGAGGATGTGTCTTCCAGGGGAATTCCACATCTTCCTGGAATTAAGAGCTGCAGTTGTTAATAATTTAGAAAGTGCTGGGGTCCTACAATTCCATAAGCCTCTACAGCATGTTTGTATGTGCCTTCAAATAGCCTGTTGATATCTAAAACCATTTTACTGCCAATACTGCAAGAGAAAGGTCTGGCCCAAGACATTGTTACTTGAAGCAAAGGACAAAATTACAGCCCCTGCACTCTAATTCTATTCACAAAAAATAGGAAACAATTTTCAGACCCACCCCCTTTAGTTTCATATATTTTCATTTACTTAGATACATATAAGGTTGGGCATAAATGAAAGAACACAGCTAAAGCATTCCAAGGGACAACCAGACAACATCAGACTTTTAGGGAAACAGCCAGCCTCTTAAGATGTTCCCAAACCCCAAAACTCGCCACCCCACCACACCCTCTGTTCCCAGCCTTCTCTACCACTCTTTACACAATGTGGATGAGAACAACTTTAAGGAGAAGAGGGAAGATCCATTGAGAATATTACCTCAAGGGACTCCATAAAGCAACTGGCTAACCATTTAGATCCAACAGCAATTATCACCCCTTCCTTAGACTATAATTTGGCAAGTTTTACTTATACCATACCTATTTTTTTTTTCTAGATACAACACTACAGAGACCCCTTGAGAAATTCAGTGTTCTCTGCCTAGGAAAGGAGCAGTTAGCTTTGCACAGGAGAGGAACAGCTGGATCTCAAGAGAAGTTACTATTCTGTTGCTAATGGGGGTGAAATTTTATTACCTGTCTTTTGTTGCTCTTTGTCCCCAGTCCTCACAAGCCAATAAAGGGAGTGGTCTCCACCTGCATTGAAATCCCTCAACACCATCTTAACTGACAATATGTCAAGACAAAATGTAGACCTATGACTCTAACAACATAATCATTTTTCTTTTGTATGATTTTTAACATCTTTGCCTGATGAAGAAGCCAATGACGCTCTGAAAGGTTGCATAATGCATTTTCTGCTTCGATGCTGACCAAATAAAGGTATTGTTGCTTGTTGATTTTGTTGGATTTTGCTACACAGTTAACATGGCTAGCCCTGAATATTTTTTCCTGGATATCATCCCTAGTTAATCTAACAAAGGATGTGCTAGAGCAGACCATGCCTGCAGGTTCAACCCTCTCCTATCCATTCCCATGCTTATAATAAAATATATCTGTAGAATAGTATTTACTTTCTTCAGAAGCAATTGGTTTACCAGGTACACCTGCAAAGAAGAGAGGAAGGATATCAGATCTGAAAGTTCAGATTATCACCAATTACTCTATTTGTAGCTGACGTGCTTATTTATTTCAAAGAAGGTTGCTATTTTGTGCACTTTATTTCATGGTTTGAATGTGCTACTTTCCTACTGCTACATCTCCTTAAGTGCTCTATGACATTGCTTCTCCACCTTTGATCCCTCAGATGTTTTGGATTTCACCTCTCAGAATCCTTGACCACTGGTCATACTGGTCATGACTTTTGGGAGCAGAAGAAGTCCAACAATTTCTGGCTGGTCAAAAGTTGAGACCCATTGCTCTACGAGACAATATCACTGCTACTAAGCAAGCAGCCCCATACAAGCACACCCTCTCCTCAAAACACAAGAAGGGTAGATCTGGAGATATGGACAGACATGCTGCATCCACCCTGAAGTCCTTGTGTATGCCAAATCTTTTTCTCTTTGTCCTCCCTGTTTTGTGCAGAGAGATCTGATGGAGGTTCCACTTCTGTTGAATGTGAGTAGAAGGAGGTAAATTGGGGAATGAAGGAGCATAGGAACACCAGGATGGACAGTATAGATGCCCCTGTCCCTAACCCCATATTTAGCCCTCACACATTCTTGCTGTAGGGGACTGAGCTAAAACAGCAAAGAGCAGGAGTGCTCTTACATTTGTGTCAGAGGGAGAGGGGCATAAGTATATATACAACCCTCTAAGTCTTTGCTTGTTTCAGGAAAAATTAAATAGTTCTTAGAAGTCTCACAAAACAACATAAGCCTGGCCAAGTGGGGAGAACAGCTGTGGGTCTTACTACTGGTACTACACAAAAAAGTGGCTTTGTTACTTAGGAAAACAGGGACACAGCACACTGGCATGAGCTGAGACAGATCATTTATCCATCTAGCCAAGTAGGGTCAGCATAGATTGGAAGCGGCTCTCCAAAATATGCCAGATACACATGGAGGAGATGCCAAGTACTGGACCTAAGAAAGAGTGGGATCCTATGTGCATGCTGTGAATGAGTGCAATCCTATGTAAAATTTATTCCAATGTCACCCCAAGGATTTTTTCTAAGTCTACAGAAGTCTGAAACCAAAATAAACTGTATTTCCCTACAACTTGAGGACAGATGACTGGATCTGATGTGACAAATTTAAAATAACTGTATTTACATACTCTTCAACATTTCACAGATGAAAACAAGGACACATGTGGCCAAGCAACATCTGTGTGTGGTCAAGCTGCCAAAAGTATTAATGAGGAACAACAGACAAGCTAAGAGAAGCTGTAGTAGTTTGCTTTGGTCTGAGCTTCCTGGGGAGGGCAGGATCCTACCCCTTCCCTTCCTTTCCCCATGCTGAGTCAATTGAGAGCCAAACACTTTTTGAACTCAGTTTGCAGCAACCGAATTAAACTGAAGACAAAGGAGGACAGCGGGAGGAGGAGAGAAACAGGAACATTTTAAAAACAGCTGAAAAACTGGGACAGCAGAGGACTGATTAGGATCATCCTTGCCAAACCAGGACAGTTGGAGGATATGCCTTTAATTGCTGTTCAGCTCTTCGCAAAATACCCATAATGGAATCACACTGTCAAACATCTACTGAGCATATACACATTCCTTCAAATGAGCTTCTAAAATTATCTGTTCTAGACCACTTTTCATAGCACTGTTTAGTTTTGAGTTTTGCTTCCTTTTTCCCCAGAATTCCTCAAGTCTGTTACAATCAGATGATTCTGATATATCTCTGTCCCACTGTTTACATCGCCTTTGGAGGACACTCCTGTAAAACTGGAAAGGGCAACTTTGGTGGTACTGAAGACAAAATTGTTGTTCACAGTGTAGGAACATCAGGCCCCAAAACGGCGGGGGACAGAAAAAAAATCAAAACCAGAAAGGACTAGACATCCATTTTGTTGTTGTCCTGGTTTGGTTTTCAGGGATTTTTTCAAGTTGCCCCTCATCTGTTAATCTCAAGTGTGTTTTTGCCAGTGAGGTGCATCATGATGGGGTAATACAAAAAAGGCATTGAGAGCCTCATATGGCCTGTGGAGACAAGTTTTAGGAAGCATTTTCTGGGCTATTCCCAGGCAATGGAACTCTCTTCCACAGGAGGTCCAGTTAGCTCCTTCCTTTTTCACTGGCAGACTAAGACCTATTGATTTGAACAGGCATTTCATTTATTTTTATTCATACCTTGGAAGTGACAAGCTGTGTGTTTTGTCTTTTAAATTTTGAATTATCTATTAAATGCATTTTGAACTGTTTTTAACTATCTGCTTGTAATACTACTGTTTTATTGTTTTTTAATCTTGGCAACTTAACATTCTGGCTAATTTCTATTTTAAATTACTGTAAGCGGTCTCGGGTCCCATAGCAGGAGAAAAGTGGGGTATAAATTCAATAAATAAATGAATAAAGATTGAAAGTCTATAAAAGAAAAATTACAACTTTAAATTACATTGATTCTTGAGCTCTATTCTGTTCTTGCTTCCTTGCGCTGGTCCCTGATTGATTTCTTCAAAGAAGATCTTGAAGCCCCTGGCCCCAACCGAGCCATCTGTTTTGAAACACACCGTCAAGTAGCTTCCACTTGAAAACAGTCTGACATCTCCTTTTCGACCACAGAATCTACCTACAAACCACAAGAAAGAGAGAAACACTGTTTGTGGACAGAGGACTACTATGGCAAACTACTACTACCTAAGAGGAGACTACTGGTCACACACTGTGTCCTTTGCCACCATTACCTGATTATCAAGAAACAGAAATCCAAACCAAATACTCAAGTTTTTAATATTGTATTTAAAGTTTATGAACTCAGACATCTTTTATGCACATAATCTAATATATAAAAGTCGAAGTTTGTCTGTGTCAGGAGAAGACCTCATATGATTGGCTGCCTGAGAAGATTCTATGGAATCCTGGGGTTTGCAGTTTAGGGAGGGCCCTTTAGAATGCTTGGCCAGAGAGCTCTTGGGCTTCAGTCAACTGTGTCTGTCTTGAACAAGCCAGTTGCTATGGAAATGAGGCCTAGCAGCAAAGAGGAAGACAGCGTACTCCCTCAGAAACTCAACCTCTGTATGTAATAACCCTTTATACAGACTGGATTGGGAAATATGGGGGAAATTACACGTACTAGACAAGACAGTTTGGGGAATTAGAGACACAGGATCTCAAAACTTTCTAGCAAATATTACCTATGAGAACATAAAATCCCAGGCAATGCCGGGTACATACGTTAGTAAGTTATAAATGACTTGAAAGCATACAACAACAACAACCACTACCAAACAGCAACTACATAATGTGAAGTCAGCCAGCATGGTGTCGTGGTCTGAGTATTGACTAGGATCCTAGGAGACCAGGATTTGAATCCTCCTCAGCCATGGAAATCTAGTGGGTGCCCTTGGGCAAATCACACTCTTTCAGCCTAAGAGAAAAGCAAAAGCAAACTCCCTCTGAACAACTCTTGCCAAGAAAACCACACAACGAGTTCATCTTAAAATCACCATAAGTCTGAAACAACTGAAGGCACATAACAATAACAAACAACCTGCAAGACAAATGTGGTCATATGTCAATATAACATTCATCTTTGTATGTAACCTGAACATAATTTTGCCAAGAACGATTAATAATAAGTGCACTTGACCAGGGGTGGGTAACTGTGGAAGACTAGGGAACCATATTAGACCCCTAGGAGACCCTGGAGGGCCATACTTGTTCCCACCAAAAAAACTCCCAAAAAATCAAAAAAGATTTTTTGCCCCAAATAATTCTAGGGGGCAAAGCATTTTCACCATGTTGTGAGTTTCAAAAAGACCTCTCCTGGGCCTAACTTGGCCCAGGGGCCCGCAAAATGTGGTGGAAATGCATTCCATGTATTCCTACTGGACATTTTGGAGCACCTTAGGGAAAGAATTTTTTTGTTTTTGACCCTTAGAGGGCCCGAGGTACCTCCAAATATAGTGGAAATGCCTTCCACACCCCCTAGAGTGCATTCTGCATCCTAAGGAGCATTCTGGTACAAAATAAATATTTTTGGAATTAAACAATGCATTTTTTAAAAAATTCTGGGGCCCCTGAGGGCTGCATACAGCCTACAGACCACACTTTACCCCAGACTAGACAGTACCTGATAGTATAATGTCTAATGCACAACAGACTTCCATATTAGCATAGTATTTCCTGGAAGTCTGTTATTAAGCTGGAGTCACAAAGAACATTATGTTAGACACATATATTCTTCCAGTCTGGAGAGACAAGAGGCACCCATTATCAACATTACCTGTGTGCATCTCCTGTCAAGTCCCAGGAACTACGTCATCTTTGTTTTTACTGCTAGAAAGCTGAGTATTCTGCTACTGAAATTACAACACATAATCAAGTTGTTCCTTCTTTCCAGCATGTTTACCACCACCACTACCCCAAACAAATAGGTATTCTCATCCATTTCAAATGAAAATAGCTGATTTCTGGGACTAGCTGCCTAGGAAACAGCACTCCTTGCCACTGAATAAATCCCTAGCTGGTGATTTTTTGTCTTCCCCAGATGACAGGTTTATATGTTTAGGCAGCTACAAGCTTCAAGCATCAAGCCCTTATCCAACCTATTAAATTACACTTGCTTTTCTGAAACAGCTCTTCCCTGCAAGTTCCGCCTCAAGGGTAACAACTATAATCTAACTTTGCCTTCTATATGCAGCTGAAATATCTCTTCTGCCTCCCTCCAGAGCAACACTGAAGCACAATCATTTCAACTGTATTTGTGTGAAACTGCTTTATCTGTAACAAAGAGTTTTGAAACATTAGGAATGTGTTTGCATTCCCTAAAAGAAGCCACAGGGGCCCTCCCCAACTCTTCTTTTTATCTTAAACCTAAGTTCAGATATATGAGTCTGAACTTTTCTTGGGGAAGATTTTAAAAACTTGGGGGTAGGTAGAAGGAAGAATCTAATTATACATTGCTTCTTTAATTGGTCCTTTCAATTTTTATGATCCATTGTTTTAACTTTATTTGGGTTTAGCTTACATTGTGAGCTGCCTTGGATCCCAATACTGGAAGAAAGGTAACGATATTAAATGTTATAATGCCACAGGCAGAATATTCAGTATTCCAGCAGAGTAAAAATTATGATTCCATAGCTTCTGGACGTATAGATACCATGGACTGCCAGAAAGACAAAGGAGAGGGTCTCAGAGCAAATACAGCCTGAACAACCTCAGTCTCGTAGTGGATGTTGTCATGTGCTGTCAAGTCAGCTTCGTGTTACAACCTATAACAGATTTTCAAGAGACACTGTTATAAACAGCTCTCCTCAGGTCTTAAAATCTCAGGGCCACTGCTTCCTATGATCTTTCTTGGCTTCCTGTTGTATATCCTACCTACAGAGTACAACAGTACGTATATTCTGTACATCACTGTTGCCTTTTTGTTTTTTGGGTAAAGCACATGAATGCACACATAGCAGAAGAGAGGTGAACCGTAAACAGTGATGTAGCAGAGCCAGGACTCACCGGGCTGAAGTGGCAGAATACAATGATATGCCCACTCCCCTCTGAGCTTAGTTGCCATCTTTACCATTTTTAGGACAGCCAGCGTGATGTAATGGTTTGAGTATAGGACTATGACCCTTGAAACTATGGTTCTGTTCCCTACTCTGCCATGGAAACCCAATGGATGACCTTGGGTATGTCACATACTCTCAGCCCCATAAGCCAGAAATGATTTGAAGGCACACAATAATAATGTGGGTGAATTTTGGTTGAGCCACATATTTTCCATAGCAAAGTATGATTGAGAGCCACTATGGTATAATGGTTTGACTGCAGGACGAAGACTCTAGAGCAGCAGAGTTCAAACTCTCATTCAACCATGGAAATCCACTGAGTGACCTTAGTCAAGTCACATACTCTTAGCCTTTGAGAAAGGCAGTCACAAGCCTCCTGAAATAAATTTTGCAAAGAAAACACCAGGACAAAAATCACCATATTGGAGCCACTGTAGTTTAGTGGTTTGAGTGCTGGACTAGGATTCTAGGAGACCAGGGTCTGAATCCCTGCTCAGCCATGGAAATCCACCAAGTGATCTTGGGCAAGTCATACTTAAAGGATGGCAATGACAAACCTCCTCTGAATAAGTCCTGCCAAGACAACTTAGGATAGGTCACCATAAATAGGAGTCAACTCAGAGTCACATAACAAGACCAGAACATATGGCTACGCCTCTTTGTTATAAAGGAAAGCACAGTCAGCCTTCAGCATTTGTGGCTTTTATTTTTCATGAATGATTTTATTGTATTTATTCAATTTATTTATTAAAAAAATTCTTACTGTATTTGTCCTGTCACAAAAAAAAATGTTCTCTCTAGGAATCTCTAGGTTCTTCAGCATAATTCTGTGGTCCACTTCCGCTATAGAGAACACTTCTCTAGGCATTGCTAGATCTTTTATTGTGACTCTGTGGCCTTCTTCTGCTGGAAGCTGATCACAGAATCACACTGGAGGACCTAGAGATTTTTAGACAAGTATTCTCAGCTAAAAATATAATGCTCATGATCCTTATTTTTATTTGTGGTTTTTCCATTTTCACAGGAATCTTGTGTCTCTAAACCCCATGAAAGTAGAGGGCTGACTGTATGTTAGCATGGTTCAGTCTTGAATGAGCAATTAAGAGCCACTGGCTTGACAAAACACCTGTTTCCTATTTTTATGATTTCTAATGAAAATAGCCAAGTAGAGAATTAAGAACAGATTAGCAATATCCTTTACTCTGCATAATGAAAAAAATTCAGCTAGATAGGCCAACATACCAAGTAATTCTGAATGCTGATCTGGCCCATCATAAATACTCAGGGAGTCCCAAATACAATCTCTGGAGTCTTCCATTGCAAGATTTCTGATCACACTTTTCAGCTTGTTTCCTGAAGCAGAGTAGACTGTCCAAGTACAGATCGCTAAATCTGGGTAGATGTTTGGGTAGTTTGGAGATACAATCTCAGCCACTCCTAATGGTATCAGATCCAAAACTGGACATCCTTGAAGAACAGTGAAGAGACTGACAGCACTCTGTCACAGGCAAGTGATTTTTGTACCATGAAAAGGCAATAGTTACTCACTTAATATGATTGTATTTTTACTGCCAGGCGGGGGAGAAGTGCTCATGGGTCATTTTGATACCTGAGACAGAAAATCCACACTTCTAACCTTTTAAGGCTATTTCTCATTTAAAAAATAAGAGTGGAGAGAAGTGTGATCATGAATAATATAATCCTCAATCTAGCTATGTTTGTCTCAGAGCCAAAGGAAGCCTGGTCTTACATAGTGTTTCCAGCAAGCTATATAGTGTTGGACTATGACTCTGGAGATCAGGGTTTGAACTCCCATTTCAGCCATGGAAACCCACTGAATGACCTTGGGCAAGTTATACTCTCTCAGCCTCAGAGGAAATGTTGCCAAGAAAACCCTGTGATGGGTTCATCTTAGGGTCACCATAAGTCAGAAACAACTTGAAGGCACACAGCAATATAACAACCTTTCTGAATTCACGCTTATTCATAACGTTTTTGGAGCTAACCCTGCTTGGAGGGTTAATTTTGAAATACAAGCCAGATTGGGAAATGTTTAGCCTTCCTCCACGGGCTGGCCTTTGTCTGGACCGGAGCAAAAAACAAAAAGACTCTTCAACTGCATAGTATGCATTTAATGTAACCATGCTGTTTAAACCTCCCCCTGCCCATCATGACAGATCCAGAAACTGAGGAAATCTGATTATTGCACCTGTGCTTTCGTATAAAAATTACTCAACTTGGATAAAAAGGTCTGCTATTTGAGAAGCAGATACTTCTAAATATAATCAAGGTTAAAAAAATGTTTCATGGGAAACTCAGAGAATCATGCCAATAAGCAAAATATGGACTGCAGTCCTATACATTCCTAGGAGATCTGATTGAACTCAACAGGTCTTACAGCTGAGTCAACTTGCACTGGATTGCTCCGTCAGAACTCCTAGGAAATGATTTGCATGCTGATAGGTATACAGTGCAATCTATGCATGTGCACTCAAACCCAGTGAGTTCAGTGGGTCTCACTCCCAGGTAAGCATGTATAAGATTGCAACTTGACAGTTCTTCCCCCACCTCCACACACTTGCATTTACTATACAGGCACACAGCTATTTGTACCTTTTCCAGCATCTCTTATTCTATCTTGTATGGGACCTTATGAAAGAAAAAAAAAGTATGTTAGATTCATTAACAAGAATTTTGGTGGTCCAGCAAGCAACATATATGCTCAAGTGAATAGTTGGATTGAAGAAGGCTCCCTTCCACCACCCTAAGGGGCAACAGGGAAGAAACCACAACTTCAGTAGATGAATATCCACATATTGGTATCACTGTATCAGTATTAAAATAGAGGACTTCCCATTTTTAAACCCACACCACCAGGGATATGACATAAAATAAATAGATGCCCAGTTATCTAGTTCACCATATAAATATGGATACAATTGAAATCCTACAGAAGTCACAGAATTGCACAGTATCTGTAGTACTAAGTTACACAGAAATACCCTTTTCGTGAAATTTTTGGCATATTCCTATGTTCCCACGCCCTGTTGTAGCTAAGCCTGAGAAAAGAGAGCTGAAATAATTGCCACAACAAGCTCAGGTTCTGTAGGAGAGAATGAGATCACATATTGCACAACACACTGATTTCTGTTTAGACTCTTTACTCAGTGTAGATGTAAACAAAGATCTAGGATGGAGCAAGCCAAATAATAACTCCAGAATTTCTCTAAGACCAGGCTGGCAGACTAGGTGCCTATATAGTCCAGCAATTTGTTCTCAAAATAGCCAACCAGATATCTCTGGGAATGCAGTAAAGCAGAATGAGTGCTACCCGACACCCTCGTGCTTTTGTTCCCTAGCAATAAGTATTCAGAGAGTTTGTAGCAGATAAATATTGCCACCATGACCAGCAGCCATTGGTAGGCTTCTCCTTTATGAACCTAATCCTCCTTTCAAGCTTGATTGCTCATCACATCTTATGCTAGCAAATTCCTTATAGAAGAGCTTCCTTTCTTCAGTCCTGAATCCCTGCACAACTCAACTGTATGGAATGATATCCAGCATTATGAGAGAGGGAGATAGGAATTTTCTAGACTGAAACTGTGAGGTACACTCAGCTCTTAAACACACACCCCAAATTTAGAATATACATAAAAGGAGCCTCTCTCCCATGTTTTTCTTCATGAATATGGATCTGGATATACTTCCCAAATGGAAGAAGGCAAACCTAGAACAGTAGTCCTTTCAAAGATGGAACAGGTGCCCTCTTCCAAGCTGAGTAATTGTAGCCCATCCCTGCATACAGTTTGATGAAATAATTTATTCTTTTTGATTAGGTACATTTATAATGAACATGGCTACATAATCTCACCCCACATATTCTCACAACAACTGTGTGAGATAGGTCCAACTTAAAAAGAGATACTAGTCTTGGATCACTTAACGAGTTTTCACTGCTGAGAAGTGAGTCAAAATTTGATCACTCCAGTCCAACAGTGGTATCACATACTACATAACCCACATACCATAAAAACTCTGAGGTAGACAGTAGTTTATTTTTGTATGAGTAACACAGCACACTTCCACAAAAGTTGCCAAAATTGGAGGGTACATATACATACATACACACACATTTTTTAAGTTTATCAATACAAGTTTAGGCCTGCAAAGTATTCATTGGTCAAAGCTATAAATCCCTTCATGTGTCTGTCCCCCCCCCTTTACTTTCCCAGGGTGGTGCTTGCCTGAACCACATATGCCCTTGACCAGAGTGACCCTCTGTGCATCTCTACCTTCATAATACTTTGTTCTCATAACATCCCAGTGCTGCCAGCCTTACTTTCCACTTCCCATTCCACTCTTACGTGAAACACAATGTAATAGCCAGCGGCCTATGGATTACAATGAAGAATCCATTAGCAATACTTAAACCTGGACACAAAGTAGCCTCTTTTTGCAATCGTTAAACACAAAATAGCAGTTAGTAAAGAATACACATCCAACAGGTTAGTATTTTCATGGCAGGGAGTTTATAGAATTTAGCAACCTGACAATTGTACACTTTAACTCGTTACACTTAATACAGGCATTGAATTAGACAGAGATGCAGCAGGTCAAACTCCTCTGCGTGCCTGCTAGCTGGACACTTGGAAACCAATTCCTTCATTTCACTCTAGCAGTTCTCCTTTGGCAGAGAATTTGGAAACTGCTGCCCTGACTGGACAAACGTTTTCCCAGCTTACACTTCCCTTTACCCTTTGTTTGTTTGTTTTTAAGCATCTCAGTTCTTCCCCCTCCTCTTACATTTTTATATTGACTTGCCCAATTTGGGCACCTATTCAAACCCACAAACTTCCTGCAAAAAAGTCTTTTATACTTACTGAGCTGTATTTCATGGGTTCCATAAGCAAGAACAAACCCTTTCATATTTGTATCCACACCAGAAGAAAAGATCAGGGTCACCACTGGGCCACGTGACTTTAAAGGATAATGTGGAGACTCATTACAGAAGTTACCTGTCAGGTAGACATAGATGGACAGAAAGACAGAGGGCAGTATGACAGTTCAGGCTTTTCATGGAATAATTTGGGTAGCACACTAAAATATTTTGTGACTTTTAAAAAAAGCTCCTTTTTAACAGCAAGAGGACCCATCATCACTCATTTCTTATACACAGGCTACAGACCAGTGCAAAGTCTAACAATTCGTGCCAGCCCAAGATGTCTTGCTGTCTGAGGCAGAGTAGCAAATGGTGCTCCTTCCCAGAAAGAACACCTAAGTTATTTTGGTACCTGGGGCAGACAGACCCACACAACTTCTTCCTACCTCCCTGGTTGTAAAGGTACAACAGTAATAATACATGAATAATTCCCAATTTGTTGCATTTTTATGATACTCCAAATCTGCTGCTTGAGGAGACTGCTTCAATCTGCCTAAAGGTAGGGTTGGCCTTTCCAGCAGTGTAACCTTAGACATACCACTCAGAAGTAAATATGGCTAAGTTTAATGGGACTTACCTATACTGTTAGGTAAGCAGGCATAGGATTGCACCATAAAAATTGTCATCTTTGAGGAAGTGTTAAGAAACATCTGCTTGTATTTAACAGCTATTCCAGAAGCCCAAGCAGGTAGGAATCACCCAAAGCTGAGGCTAATATGACACATCTAGCCAAAAGTGCACATATAGCACTCTATGGTAATGGTATCCCATTCTTTGGATGCTCATGTGCCTCCTTATCACACAGTGCAGAGGTAAGGAACCTGTGAGTTCTTTACTACACTAGACTACAGTGCCCATCATTCCTGCCAAGCTGTAGTGGTTGTTCAGGCTGATGGGAGCAGCAATCTGTCAACTTCTCAGGTTCTATAGGTTCCCCACCATTGACAAAGCAGCAGTTTTATGCAAAGCAGTATTCCAGGAAACAGCTATAGCAACTCTTGATGGTACCTCGTTTCTATGATTGCTATTCCATGTGGTTTTGATTTTAGAGGACAGACCTTGCTTTAACCATAATAAAAGGAGATATACAAAAGCAATTATTTCAGCATTACCCTGACAAGCACTATACAGGTTCTGGCTGAAAGAATTTATGTATTTGTACTCTTGACTTTCAACGGTGGTATTTCCCAGGGTGCAAAACAATAAAATAGGATGCACGGGAAAGGCAGTAAATATCAATTACATCATAAAATGTAATTCTATAAAGGGAAAAGTAGTCTAATTATCTGTATGATAAAGTTCCAGGGTGGAAAGGTCAAATGCCTGGCAGAATAAACATGTTCTTAATGAAGACTCTTCAAGCTAAAGCAAAGAGTAGGCTCCTGTGATCCTCCCCATGCTTTTGGCCTACAACTCCCATCAACCCTGGCCATCATAGCCAATGGTGAGAACTCATGGGGGTTCAAGTCTAAAATATTTAAAAGTATTACAGTTGTCCAGCCACTCAGGGGAACAGATGAGACAGATGTCCTCTGGGAGATTAAAATACACAGAGATAACAAGAACCTAAATGTTAGAATCTAGAGATAACTAATCTCACTTCAGATGATGAGATCCAAAATATTTCCATACAGACCTTAACTCCATAGGAGCTCTATCCAGGTATTTGTCTAAACATGTTGTAGGCCTCAAACCAGGAGCAGAGGCTTGGGTGGAATATAAGCCCTACCCGCAATGTCTCCATGTTCCTGGAAGTAAGTTAGATTTTCCTGTTTCAACCACAAAAGGCCTGAAGATGGCTCTGTAATCACACTGGATGAACATAGTTACAGAACTCTCTCACAAGGTTCCTGCTCACAAGAGTTTTGTAACCATATTCCTCCAAATGTGGTACTAAGACCTCTTCAGGCCTTTGTGTGTTGACTGCAAACGTCTAACAGACTTCCATATGCTTGGGAACCTTGTGTTATTGGTTGTGGTTAAATGCATGAGTACTCAAACTGACATCTCCTGTGTCTTTGAGTAAATGTCTGAACAGAATTAGGAGAAGCAGGAGCAAATAAATAATGGGAGAAGAAAACACTCTCCCAGAAGGTCAAAGAGAGCTTTAAAGCAGTGGTTCTCAACCTGTGGGTCCCCAGATGTTCGTGGACTTCAGCTCCCAGAAGCCCTAGCCACTATGGTCAATGCTCAGGGCTTCTGAGAGCTGAAGTCCACGAACATCTGGGGACCCACAGGTTGAGAACCACTGCTTTAAAGAGTGTATAAGAGTAATTTGTTTTTGCTGTTATAGGGTTGCCACAGTGAAAACTGGAGAGGGTTCCTGCTGTTTTAATGGTTGTATATCAGTAGAAATTTCAGCAGGTGTTGCTTGTTACCTGGTTACATGACAATGCACTACCTGCTAAAACTCCTTTTTCTACACAACTCCCATAATCCTAAATGCTAAGTACTGCCTGCTCCCAGCTTCATAAACCTAAGCAAGCATCGAGCAGGATGAATGGGGAATGGGACTTACAGTTTCTCAGTTTTTCAAATTGATAAATTCTGTTCAAAAATGAAGCGAAATGAGAATCGTCATCAGCTTCTAGAAACAAACTTCACATGTTTAATGGAGTTTTAAGGTTTGTCTTTTGCAAAGAACAGCTATCTATGCCAGCTGGGAGGCCATGCACAAAAGGTAAGAACTTTCAAAGGAACTTTGCGATACAAAGGAGATTAAGGAATAGGCTGAGGAGGAGTGAACACTGTAGTTCTCTAGCAAAGCATACACTCTGGAAACAAAGTCTTGGGTTCAAATCCCAGTATCTCCAGTTGGGGTTTCAAAAGATCCCTATCCAAAGCCCTAGAGTGCTGTTGCCAATGCACACTGGTGAGCTAAAATGGATCAACAGAATAAGACAGCTTCCTACAGGCCACAGAGTGGTTAAAATCCAAGCTTCCAGCACATCTTTATAGAACTATGATATTTAATTTGTTGCTTTATTTACTTATTTATATCCCACCTTTCTCCCAGCATGGGACTCTGATAATGCTCCCAGAAAGATCTGCAGGCCTTTTTTAAGGTGTCAAAATCAACCCTTCTTGGAAGAGAAAGCAGCTATCTTTACACTGTTCTTATGCCAGATATTTTTTAACCCAGAAAAGAAATAGCTTCTAATGGGCAGAATGTCTTCAAGGTCCAGTCATGATGTTTTTATTTCATTGTGAAACCTTTGCTTCTCTCCAGATCCCTGAAGCAGTTACAAGGAAAGAAAGTTCTCTGTATTTCCTTTTGGCAACTTTTTAAGTCAGTCTTAATATTAAGAACAGTCAACTGGATTGCAATTTCACTATTAGTAGAAAACATCTCACCTAGAACTTCTTTTGCAGATCCAATTCCTTCATAAATTGTAAGCCCACCATGACATTTAGAATGAGATTTTTCAATCACAAAGTCCAAGAAATCCAACCGAACAATGGCATTTAATGGAGCAACAATTCTCCAGTGACAACTATGGTAGCAACAACAAAATAATTCAAATTATAGTTCAGACAGAATGAACTCAGTTTAATAAACCATGATTTATCAAGCCAAGAACAATCTTAAGGTCCACACCCCCTCATCTCTTTACATGCCTATGTTGAGTCCCTCCTCAGGAAACCATAGTTTAACCTTAGCTTACTAAATAGTTCATACATTCAGGATCAGATCTTTTTTTAAGTGTAGGGGTGTGGGTGTGTGTGTGTGTGTGTGTGTGTGTGTGTGTGTGCAGGGATCTTGAGCTATGCCTTTCAGATGCCTTTGACCATAATGGCCATCATTCCTGATCACTTGGTATGTTGATTACGGCTGATGGGTGTTGTGGTCCAGTTATAGAGCAGGGGCTACATCAGAAAGGTTTTTTAAAAAATTAAACTGAGTTTGCTATGTCTGAAATATCCCAGAGACATAAAGAAGAAAAGGAATTATGTACAACATTGTAATAATGAAAACATGAGAAGACAAACTGTGAAAGGCAAGCTGATTTGAAAGGGCATAGATATGGAGAAAGCCAAAATCATAGAGAAATTTAATTAGGGCAATGTGAAACCATCTCTCTGAAGCTTTAATTCACACAATTTTCTTTATGGATTTTCATTTATTTAATTTATATCCTGTCTTTCTCCCAATAGGAGAGCCAAAATATAGCTAAAACTATACATAATAAAAAATATTTTAAAAAAATAATCTGCAAATCCAATTAAAACTGTTAAAAACATTCAAAGCACAGTAAAGATAAAAACACAAAACACTCCATTAAAAGATCCTTCTGGCACCACCAATTAAAAGCTGAAAGCCTAGCTAAATAAAGTAAAACAATGAGCCTTTCCATACTATTTCAATCATTATATTTCAAGTGGACACTCTTAAAACTAAGCATATATGTTGCCCTTTCACCCTGTTTCGTGTCATATTTTTGGATTGTTAAATCTGAGTGCTGAGATTTGTTTTCTTTCTATTGACAGTAAGCCATTCTGGGAAGCTTTGAATCTGAAGAAGAAAAGAAAAATGTTTAAATAAATAAAGGTACCCACAGCTCCACCTCACTAATTGCAGTGAGATTAACATACAAAAAAGACACTTAGAATTTGCAGCTTCAGTTAAAATTATAATGAGTTTGAGCCCTCCCCAACCTGGCATCCTCCAGATATGTTGGACTACAACTTTCACCATCCACACACACACACCCAGCATGCCTTGGTGGAATTTGTAAGGAGACCAGATGGGGAAGACTGTGGCATACAAGATGGTCCTATAATTGACAGACAACTAGATTCCAGATTCTGCCAAAAGAGAAAACTATGCCCTCACCTGGTGGTGTGAGAATATCTATCAGGAAACCCTGGAGAACAAATTATTCCTTCCTGAGCTGTCAGGATGACATCTCTGCAGCGGATAAGTTGCTGGTTCACATCATAAGTCATATTGTAACTAATTTTGGGACCTGGTGGAGAGAAAGGGATTAACCAATAGAAATTACCCCTTCTGATATCACCCTTACTGTTCGGACAAACGTCAACAGCTGACAGTGTTTTATGTACTTACTGATTCACACATTACTCTCCCAGCCTATACTTGAAGATCTCATTGCAGGGTACAGTTAGTGAACCAAGTTAAAATCCATTTCGTCAGACAGCTTAAAACACTTCAGCAGTGACCTATGTCTAGCCCAATTGTAAAAACGAAAGTAGAGACGGGACTGAAATTTGGCTCTGTCATTCTCACTTTAAACTATGCTGAAGCAGGATCTCATGGATTAGTTAGATGAAGTGCAAAATAAAACTGGATGCACATTAGCAAAACGTATAAGACTTTAGCTTAAAGACACATACTACTTCTATACATGAGCTGTATTACATATTTGTTGTTATGTATCTTCAACTCAGCTTTGATTTATGATAACTCTATCATACTGTTTTCTTGGCAAAATTTATTCAGAGATTTACCACCACCTTCCGCTAAAGTTGAGAGAATGTGACTTGCCCAAGGTCACCCAGTGGTTTTCCATGGTTTAGTGGAGAGCTGAACTCTGGTCTCCCAGAGTCCTAGCCAAGCATTCAAAGAATTACACCGCACTCTCTCACTCTGCATAATATAGTGAGGAGCAAATACAGTTCCCAGCATCCCCAATACTTCAGAAGAGCAATCTGGAGCTTCAGTTTCAAGCCTTAAAGTTAGTCAGGAGCTTGGCAAAGTTAATTTTTGGAGTACAATTCCCAGCCAGCATGGCTGTGGGAGCTGTACTACAAAGTCTTTTTGCAAAGCTCTCTCTGTAACTCACTCTGGTACATTTAAAAACACTCCACATTACAATAGGACTGGGAGCGTACAATAATTTAATAGCTCTCTTGGCATGGCAGAAGCCAGTGCAGCCTTACCTTGATGTCTAACTACCAAATAGGCCAAAGAAAATGATCCATGAAGAGTAGAATGGAACTCCACTTTCACCACTGGACCAGGACTTAGGAAGGTCACAGGAGATTCCAAGATTCCACATAATTTAGCTGAAGAAAAAGAAAAAGGCCTGCTCAAAGTGAATAAGACTCAGTGAATAAAGGATGTCTGTTGTGTGGAAGCAGCCACCCTGTTCATTGAGCATAAATATAGGCCTTGCAGACAGAAACCCTCAGGCTCCATCTCCACCTTTTCCAGAACTCTTACCAGAAACTCTGGAGAGTCACTGCCAGTAAATGTGGATTTATCAACTGGAATGACTGCATTTACATATCACCTTTCAGGCCACCAGGGCCTACAAGATAACTTACAAAAGAAAAGAAAAAAAACATTAAAAGTGTGTGTGTGTGTGTGTGTGCGCGCGCGCCTTCAAGTCACCTGTCAACTTATAACGAATCCTTGACTTTCACAGAGTTTTCTTAGGCAAGCAATGCTCAAGATATTTCTCTGAAATACAGCCTACAGCACCTAGTATTTGTTGGTGGTCTCCCAAACACATAGATTAAAAACACTCCCTATATAATTTAAAACTAGTCACTTTAGAAAAATCAGAGAAATGTCAAGGATCGAAGGCAATGTGAAACATAACCATGTGCCTGCCAGAGGTTCAGAAGAGATGGAACTAGCTGCCTAAATTCTTTTGAGAGGGAGGTCCACAGTCAGGGTACTGCAACAGAGACAGCAAGTACACATTAACATTAACAGCAAGTACACATTAACATTAACCTGGCCTCTCTAGAAGGACAAGTGGCCTGATTCAGCATAAGACAACTTCCTGTGAATCACTTTCTCAGAACTTGGAAAACTCTCTCTGATTATAACTCACAGAACAGCCCCTTCCCCAGCATTAGCATGAGATTCTAGGATTCTAATATACAATATATTTTTAAAAAGTGTTGTACAATGAAGGCTGAATAAAGCTGGCTCTTCCCATTTATCTGACAACAACAGAAGGCCATCCAGCCTCTGCTTAAAAACTTCCAAAGAAGGAGACTCCATCACACTCTGAGGCAGCACATTCCACTGTTGAACTGTTCGTACCGTCAGAAAGTTCCTCCTAATGTTTAGATGGAATCTCTTTTCCGAAAGTTTGAAGCCAATGCTCTGTGTCCTTGTGTCTGGAGCAGGAGAAAACAGGCTTACTCCATCCTCCACATGACATCCCTTCAAAATAATTTACTGACTATTTGTTAAATATGGAAACAATAAGCTGCAAGAAATCCCACACTTACCCCTGTACATTTACCCTTGCACAAAAAACAATTTTCTACAGTGGCTCTTGGAGAAACAGACAGACTGTTGGGGCCTTAAAAAAAATAGAGGGAGACCATTTTTAAGTCACCTAGGATTTTTCTTCCTCTTTGGCTTTCTTCATAAATGGCAAGGAATTCCATGTGGCAGTTATCAGACTTTAGCACTGACAAGTGGCTTAAAGTCACTTTTGCCATTCCTCCTGGGGAAATTCTGAGCATCCACAAGCACTGCACATCTCCTGTATATGCCAGAGGACAGCAAAGGGAGGAAATATATCCCTTGGGCTTTTCCAGAACCATTTCAGGTGGGCATCCTGCAAAAAATAACACCAGACCAATGACCACAAGGGTTTCAAGGACAGCTCATATGTGGGGAGGGTACAGAGGAATGCTTCAACAAAACAGACATGGCACCAATGAGGCACTTAAGAACACCATAGCTACACTTAGACCACAGCATGGCATCTCTGTCATGCAGTCTGTGCACTATTGCAAAAAAACAAAGTCCAATCTAAATTTAAACTGATTTTATACCAGTTCCATCCATTCATTCCTTGGGGTTATCTACAGGCAGATATAGGGTCAAACTAGATGATACATTTTGCACATATTTAGAAGAAATGCACCCTCAGTTCATGAAAGATGTCTGCCTGTCATAGTATGGGATTGTCCTGACTGCACATCTTGCATTTAGCATGATTTTAAGACCTGACTGCTGAAGCAGGAAAACTTGCTGTCAGAAGGGAACATATTAATCCCCAAGAATCCCTTTACAGTGGAACCTCCACATTTGCAAGGGTTAGGGGCACAGGACCCTCACGAAAGTGAAAAAAATGCAAATATCATAAGGCACCATCCCCATAATGAATACAACAGATTCCTTTCCATCTGCTCGATTTCCCACTTTGCCACTGGGATGCCTCAGCCAGATTTGCAGGCCCCTCCCAGCAGACCCAGCTCCTCACCATGCTCCCTCTGCTCCCCCTCCTCCTTGCCTGTTTCTTGTCCTACCAAAAGTGCTAGCCCCCATTCCCTTTCCCACCTTGTCACCAAGCCTCACCCAGCTTTTAAACCCCTTCAAGACCATGGATTCCTTCCCTCCATTCCTCTTCCTCCCAGTCCTCCTTCACTATCCTTTTGCCTCAGTCACATTTTAAACCCCTTCAATACGACTGATTCATTTGCCCCACTCCTCTTCCTCCCAAAACTCCAGGAGACTGAGAGGAAGATTGGGGGGAAGAGGAGTGGAGGAGGAGTTGGATGGGATGATAGGGGGTTTAAAATCTGGCTCTGGGGAGGTGGGAAAGAACTTGATGGGCTGGAGCTGTTAGCAGGACAGGCAAAAGAGAGCAGCAGGGGTGAGGAGGATGAGCTAGTCAAACAGCAAATACAAACATGCAAATAATCAAATGCAGAGAGCCAAGTGTAGTCTAGTTTGATCTCAATTTCACAATCTGGATCATGTCAAGATCTTTGGAGGGTGGTGGGTGAAGATAATAGAAGATTTGAGGATGTTGTTACCTTGTCCATCAACTGCCCTCAGGTTCATAGGTGCCTCTGGTAACTGCACTGAGGTTTCATATCCTGTGTTATTTATTAAAATCTTCACTGATTCCCTTTCTGTTACAACATACAAGAAATATAAAAGGATGGGACACAGCGGTCTTGAACAAACAAGTGACTGACTATATAATGACTTACCTATATGTTATTTAAGAGACAGATATGAACAGATAAATAAATCTGATTCAATTCCCTTCCAAGTTGGCAGGAAAGAAAATTATCTGTTTCATCTGAGCACATCTTCAAAAGCACTGTGCACACAGAAGACATCTCAGTACAGTATATGGTATGCGTAAAGAAAATTATACTGTATTCCTCTTTCTGTATTTGAATTAGCTCTGTGTACCTATTTTGACATGGAACTATTTGGGTTCAATACTGGTATACCATGCAATTAACTTTGAGTTTCTCAAGAGTAGTTGTTGCCATCAGATTTATATCCTTCCTTTTTCCCTAGTCCAGGGTTCCAGATAGCTTACAAAAATTAACGCAGATAAAACTTAAAAAAAACCTGATCAAGCAAAAGTTAAATATATAAACTATCAACAGAATTAAAAGCATGACCTTTAAAAAGAAAAAAAGAAAAAGAATAAAAGCGTACTACAAAAGGCCCTGAGCAGTCAGCTGTCAAAGGCTTGCAGAAACAGAAATGTCTTCACCTGCCTACAGAATGACAGCAAGGAGAGCTCCACTCTAACCTCTCTAGCAAGGGAGTTCCAGAACCAGAGAGCAACCACCAAGAAGGTCCTGCCTTGGGTTTCCAACAGATGTATCTGTGCAATGGTGGGACAGAAGGAAGGACCTGATGTACCCCAGAATCCTTCCTGTACACCAAGCTGCCATTGCCATAGTTACTTTGGCTGGACTGTAATAAAGTGCTATGGAGATATCCAGACTGTGGAGCTCAGATATCCTGAGAAAGCAGAGTTCAGTAATAGGTCACATTTAGTTCCATGCAGGGGATTGGGGAAGAACATGAAGGTGCTTACCTTTCATTCTAGTCATGATCCACTCTAAGAAGAAGCTCACCCTTGCATAAACACCTGGTCTCTTTGGCCTGGGACAGCCAACACCCCAACTGACAATGCCGTGGAGTATAAATGGCTCCTCTTCATTTTGGCAAACCAATGGGCCACCTGCATCACCCTGCGCACACATCCCCCCCGCCAAAAAAAGTTTTCAGCCTTATGTTTACAGGATGCACTTCAGGTGGTGCCCAGTTAAGACATTTAGGAAGTGAATTTCAATATTTGAGGCCCAGTGCAGAAAAGACTCTCTTTCTGGTAAACTGCTCCTGAAGCTACTGTTTGCTAAACCTAGGGATTCAGCCACATTTGCTGTGACTCCCTGGAAGAGTCATTATTTTAGAACTGCTGGTATTACTGTTCTTAATGGGTGATGCTAGCAGAATTGTAAAGTTGGCTTTGTTGGTCCCAAATTTCCAGAATGTCCCAGGCAGCATTGCCAGTGGCCATGCTGGCTGGGGGATTCTGGGAGCTGTAGTCCAAAAAAGTAATGTGACCAAACTCAAGATTAATGAGGGACTCAAGCTTCAGTCTGAGTGTTTGCAAATTAATTTATTTAACCTGCTCTTTTACATTATACATTCAGTTTTCTAGGCTGTGGCCTAAGCATGATGTATATCTCCAGAAATTTTCTTTTTTTAAAAAAGAATTTTATTAAGAAAATTGATTTTATCGTATCTCAGTTTTCTATTTTTTCTCTATTTTAATTTCTGTAACCCTTAATGTATTTTCTAATGTACTTTCTAAGAGTCATCTTAGAACATTTCATAGAACATGTGTGGCAAATCAACAACGGAATGCAGTCAAGATTAAAACAATTATTAATAAAGACAGACAGACAAGCTAGGAGAGGCTGCAGGGGTTTGCTCTGGCCTGAGCCTACTGGGAAGAGCTAGATTCTACCCCTGCTCTCCTCTCCCCCTTGCTGAGTTAATTGAGTGCAAACTGATTTTGCACTTTCGCAGCAACTGAAATAAGCTGATGACAAAAGGGGAAAGTGCGGGGAGGAAAGAGAAACTGGGACATATTAAAAGCAGCTGAAAAAAGTGAGTTAACAGGAGATTAATCAGGGCTGTCCTTGCCAAATGAGGACAGCTGGGAGGTATGTCTCCCCTTTCTCTGCCAATGTAACTAATTCCCATTGCCAAACAGGGCATGAAAAGCTATTAGTTAAATTTCTCACAATATCACTGGCATTTTCATCTTGTCCAGTTTCAATTCCATATCTGCTTGCAACACTTTTTTTTCTTATACCAAAATCTGTGCATATTTTGGTATCTAATTTTCCTAAACATGGAGTTCTTTCTCCTACTGCCCAAAGTTTGTGAGCATTTTCAAGCATGCACATTTTTCAAAAATGCAAGCATGGATTTTGCATATTTTCTTCTTTCTCAAAATGCATCACAGGACTCAGAAATCCAGAGACTTTCTAGGAAAGATGCACTTTTTTCAACTTCCTGTTAGGGGAAGACTAAAGTGGATATTTTTCAAGGGAAATGTGAATGCAACAAGTTCCTTCTCCATCTCTAGTGCCAACTCACTTGACAGGTATCTTGACCTCCAAAAGATGCAAAACCAGCACAAAGCATTCTGGTTGTGACCCCTCCAGGGTGGTTAACATAATAGCTTTGCTCACAGATGTCATTGTTGAGAATGGGTACTCGAGCCTGCTGTAAACGGCTAGCAAGGCCCCCAACTGTAAAAGAAATCAAGAGGCACAAGAACTCTTATAAGCCATACAATTTTCTTTGCAGGGCTAAGTGGAGAAATCTTTTAAGGAACACACAATTGAAGACATCAAATGGACCCAGGTTAAGACTAAAGACAAGTAAACAAAAAAGACTGAGAGGTGACATGATAGCTATCTTTAAATATCCAAAGGAACATCATGTAGAAGACAGAGCAAGTTTGTTTTCTGGTGCTTCGGATACTAGAATGCAAATCAAAGGATCCAAATTGTGAGAAAAGAGATTCACCCTAAACTTTAGGAAGAACTTTTTTTTACTATAAAGGCTGTTCAATGGTGGAGTAGGTTGCCTCTGAGGATGGCAGACTCTCTGTCTTTAGACGTCTATACAAAGAGGTTGGATGCACATCTTTCAGGAGCGTTTTAGTTGTGTACCCCTGCAAGGCAGAGAGCTGGATTAAATGTCCCTTGTAGTTCCAACTCTATGATGCTCTTAGACTGGCCTGTTTCATAGCAATTCAAACAGCATCTGTGTGCTGTGAAAACTGAGAAGACAGTCCAGAGTCTACATCTAAATGGAATCCTATTGGTGCCTTGGGTCACCTGATTTTTGCTTCCAAACATCTGCAGTGCACCTAAGAATCAGGCTGGCTGCTTCCTCTAGCTCAGTGGTTCTCAACCTGTGGGTCCCCAGATGTTTGTGGACTTCAGCTCCCAGAAGCCCCAGCCACTATGGTCAATGCTCAGGGCTTCTGGGAGCTGAAGTCCAAAAACATCTGGGGACCCACAGGTTGAGAACCACTGCTCTAGCTCAAGAGTGGGCAATGTGTGGCTCTCTAGATGTTGCTGTACAGCAACTCCTAGCAACCACAGCTGGCACAGCCAATGAAGAGGAATGCTGGGATTCATGGTTCAGTAACATCTGTAGGACAACATGCTGCCTACATTCACTTTCTCTGAAAGCTGCCACAATGGTGCAGAAGGTGCCTTCATACACCATGCTCATTCTCTCCACTTGTGATCCCTGACACTTTGCCAAAAATGTAGGCATTGCACATACATCCAAGCTGCTATCCAGTGGTAACACTGCTATTGCCCTATCTCCTACCCAAGACCATCTAATAAATCTGTGAACAAAGTCACAAAAGAAGCTCCAATCCTGAGTTCCCCCTTGTATTTCTCTGACTTACAGAAGGACAAAAAAAGAAAGAACTTCCACACCAGCTTGGCCAATTTAACTAGGGGTGTATGTAGAGAACAAAACAGCTGTAGAGGGGAAAAACTGCAGATCCGAGTTGCAGAAAACTGTCAGTGTGTGTGCATATTAAGATGTGTGCATTTTTGGTAGATTTATACTCATTCTTTGCACACACCTGCTTAATGACAGCTGATGAGTTTCATGGCACTAAGGTGACAAGTTTGCTCAAGATTTTAAATGAGCTGTCCAAAGAGCTGAGCACTATCTCTCAAATAAGTTCAGTACCATTGACAGCCTCTTCAAAATTCTGACTAATGTCCACAGGGTATTCATTGCCCAGCTGAGCCACCCACCTTTGCACTCTTTCAAATATGCGTAATAGACAATATATTCACCAATGGCATTATCTTTCCACAGTGGTGGGATGATATGCTCCTAAGAGGCAAGAGGCTATGCTGATGGCAGCAGTGCTGCTTGCAGAGTCCCTAATGTCAGACAGGCTTTTGCTGAGGAGCCAGACAAAATCTGTCAAACAGCTATCGGGTAGCAGCAGTGGTGTGGATGACATTAGTGGAGGGTCTCAGTATTGTGCAGAAAGAGGCACAGTAAAACCCCTTTGAGCCCCATGAAACCATATGACGACACAATCCAAAAGGAAACCAAGGGAGAGTGACAGGAAGATAAAATTCCCAGGTTGGATGGCATTCAACAAACTACTGGGATACAACAGAGGATAATTATGAGTAGTGCTATGGATATGGCACAACTAGACTCGAGCTGAAAGGACTCGATTATAGCATTCCCCCCCGCCAAAAAAAAAAAATAGCTGAAAACAAACTGAAAAGCAAAACTGGGAGTGATGTCAAGGTTGTCCAAAATGTGCATGTGCAGCTTGGAGGTGAGAGTGAGATTGGACCCCAGCACAGTTGCCTACCCCCGCTATAAAGAAAATAACTATCGACATTCAACAGAGAAAACTGACTTACCTTCTTGAATAGTCCCCCAACCAGTCACAGTGCAAAGCGTGGAGGAAGACAAAGGCTCAGTGGAGTTGGGCAAGCATACTGGCCTCACCACAGCATTGTAGGAGAAAGGAGCTTGTACCTGGACCAGTACTATATCAGAATCATAACTTGTGACATTGAAGTCTTGATGCATTATAATGGTTTTTACTCTCCTTACCTGCATGAAAAGGATCCAGTCAGCAGCTTTGGCTCACTAGCAAGAAAGCAGCAGTCTCCAATTTTTCCCTTTTAATAAAAACAACCATATTCTTTTCCCAGTCTAGTTGCAATTAGGGTTCCCAACATTTCTGTCCAGCATCTCTTTGATAAATAATCTGCTCATTGCTCTACAGATTTCTTCCTAATCAAAGGGAAAAATTTAAAACATTTCTGCAACAATAGGAATCGCATCCACCTTTTTCTTAGGCTAAAAGCAAACCTCAAGCTGGAGTCTGAGAGCCTAAGTTGCTTCCAAGATTATAACTGCTTAAACAGTCCTTACTTTTCACCCACCCTTTCTACTCTGTAATTGGGTAAATTTCACCCTTGCTCTCAATTTCCTATCTTGCCTGTTTTAACTATGTTAATTGCAATCGCCTCAATCCTGCACCTTTAGACAGAATGCTCAGAATCTTGTCTCACTCACTCACCTAACTCACCCCTTAACCTCAGTGTTGAGTTAGAGTGTGAAGGGGGGAGATTTTTGGCCTGCAGCCCACTCTAAAAACTCATGTACCAAGGCATCAGTTTAGACTTCTGGGAAGTATAATCTAATGTTCCCGGGAGACTGTAATGGGAAGAAAGAAAAAGAAAAGCAGAGAAGGTGGCAAGAGGAGAGAGAATGGGTGGTCACTCATTTTTGACTCTAGCCTTCTTTCTTTGAGAGATGAGATATATAGCAGATATATGGCCCTGAAAAGAAAAAAAGGTTTCCCATCTCTGCTAGCAGTACTTAGTGCACACTTAAAGAAAAAATCTAGTGATGAAGTAACAGCATAGTGGAGTGGTTTATATGCTGCACTAGGACTCTGGGAGACCAGGGTTCAAATGCCTGCTCAGCTAGGCAAATCCACTGGATGATCTTCAGTAAATCACATTCTCTCAAACTCATAGAAAGGCAATGACAGACCTCCTCTGAATAAATCTGGCCAAGAGGAACCTGCAAGGCGGTTGTCATAAACTGACTTGAAGGCATACAACAACAAAGAACAGAGTGCTTTACTTCAGGCTACAGGGGGAGTTGTTGCTTGTTTCCCAAGTTGTTTCTGAGTTATGGGAACTCTAAGGCAAAACTATCATGGAATTTTCTTGGCAAGGTAGCCCAAGAAGCACTGAGTTAGCTGGCCTTCCCTGATGGTTTTCTGTTCATAGGACAAGCACACAGCTCATGGCCCCAGGGTTTTATAGGCCACCTCAAGTGCAACCTCCAAAGCTGCTCTGACTCTTCCCCTCCCTTAGAAGACCCCTTGTTAGCTTCCTCTTTCTCAACGACAGTAGGCCCTCCACATTTGCAAGGGATAAGGCCAGAGAACTCTCAAGAATGTCAAAAAATCACAAATGATTCCTCTGGCTGGTGCTCTCCTTCCACGCTCCAGCTGGCTGCCAGTGTGTGCTGGCAGCAGCCCAGGGGATGCAGGGGATGGGCAATCACCCACCCTGCATGTTCCTGTGGGCCTCCTCCGGAGTGCCTGTGCAGGGAATGGGTGATCGCCCATCCTGCACGTCCCTGCCGGCTGCTGCCAGCACGCCCTGGCAGGCAACTGGGGAGGAAGTGCAGGGAAGGGATGATCTTTCCCCTCTCTGCCCCTGGGCAAAAAGCCAGAAAATAGGAGGGGGAGAATGAAGGGAGGCAAGCCTCCACCACAAATAATCAAATCCGTGAAAGTGAAACCTGCAAGTGTGGAGGGCCTACTGTACTACCAACTTCTCTTGGCCATGATAGGGAACCCATGATGGCTGTACTCCACGATATCTAGAAAGCCAAGAACAGGCCTCCCATTAGGCAAAGTGAGCAAACTGTTTCTCACAGAGGCTTTACAGTAAAGCCCCACCAGTTGTTATTCAAATCACCCAATCCACTTCATTTGCTGAAAGCGAAAGCAGCTTACAGCACAATGCTTGCTTTACCCCGCTTGCCGCCTCACGTGCTGCAAAAGATACTCTCCTGCTAACTTCCAGTCTAAACAAACAGTCTTTCCAAACAAAGAGTAAGAGTGAGATGCCATTTTTCTCCTTCACCTTCGGGAGCAAATAATCCTTTGGGCTGGCCCTGTGGGGTGCAACAGAGCTCCAGGGTGTCACACGGGATTTTTTCCCAGTCCTAAGTGGAGAAGCAAGGAGTGGGATCCGGAACCTTCCACATGAACTGAGCTAGGGAAAAGGGGAAAGAGAGGCAGCACTGTATTAACAAACCCTCCTTGTTCTACCTGCTCAGTTGGTTCCTTCAGGGTTCTGTCATGATCTCCAGCAACAACAATCCAATGTGAGACATCTTTTGATCTAGAAAATGTAAAGGATTGCATTGCAATGAATCTTACATTTCTTATTTCACTTCACAGTACTAATATTAGAGGCAGAATGCCACATTTTGTACATATTTTGCAAAGTTTAAGGCCCTGAAGCCTTTAATTGAAGAAAGAATGGCAGTAAGTGTAAACTGTGACCAGTGTCTTTACAGGATTATTATTATTGTTGTTGTTATTTATTATTATTATTATTAATGATGATGATGACGATGACGACGATGTCCTTTACACCGAAGGGCGGATCATCAACATACACAATCAGGGACAAAGACAATAAAACAGAACACTACAACATATAATGAAGCCAGTGCTGGGCATTCTGACACATAAGTAAATGCATAAAAAATCTAGATGAGACAGAAAAATATACAAGGAAAGCAGAAAATGCCCATTTAATTGGTACAATAATTCTAAATCATGCTTTGTTGTACATGATGCAATCATCTGATGGCATATACACAGAATAACAGTGACCAGATAATGATTAACTGGTCTTTTGACAGGCCACCAAAGTCTTATGTGATTGGATGAATTGTGGCCTTCAACAAAAGAGCAGTAAAATTTCACTTCCAGTTGGATGATGGGTGATCTTGAATAGACTCTTACATGTCTTATCTAATTGGATGAGGATAAAAGACCAGTAAAAAGTCACTAACTGGCTGATAACAGATGACCAGTGAATAGTTATTCCTGATAGGTAAAGATGAACAGACAGGAGAAACTTGAAACAGTATAAAAGCAAGTTGAAAAGAAGGAGAAGGGGAGCAACTTACAACTGCCTCCACTGCCACAGCTACAGTAGTTTCTGACAGCCACCTACTATGCTTTTCCTAAGATTAGTACCATTTCTGATAATGCTTGTGACCTTTAAGCTGTTAGATAGATGCCCATTATAGAAATGTATACTAGATATTTCTATTTTCCAATGTCTGTGGGAATGAGTGGTTTTCACCACAGATGCCTATTTGATTTGTACAGAATTCCTCAACAGATCACTATATTATAATGCTATGTGAGCATGTAAGTCTGTGTAAGTGTGGCTGAATACAATGCTGCAATATGATGTAAGATGTTTGATTTCTTTCATGCTATGTAAAGATTAAGATAGGAACATGGCTAGATCTGAGAAGTCTATGAAAATCTCTCTGTGCATATTTACTAATGTAAATAGCCTAAAAGATTACAAAGCCATGCATTTATTTCCCCATTTCAAATATTCTAAAATGCCAGTGTTTAAGATTATTTGATGTTATGCAGCTTATTAAGACAATACCACTGCCCATTAATTTGGAAGCCAAGCTAGTGGATTTTACAGAACTCCTAATGGATACAAACTAACTGACAAATGGCAATGGACTTGCAAATCCCTCAGATAAAGAGATGGAGTGAAGGAAGCATGCCTATTTCATTTTTAAAAAAGTGAAATGCCTGTTTCACTTAAAAAAAAAAGTTTGTTTCACAGCCAGAATTCCTGGTAGTGTTATCAATCTCTGTAGGGTAGATGAGAATTTGGAAACATTATTTTCGGACTGCAACTCCCCAAATCTCCCTCCTTGCCTGGCAGTGCTGCTGAAGAACTCTGGGATATTTAGTTCAGGATCAACATTTCCAAGTTCTGGGACATATTAAATCATAGAGGTCTTCAAGAATGTTTCAAGGGCTTTCTAATAATTTGATTTCAGTCCTAAGGTCTACTCCTGTCAACCCTATCCACTGCATTTAGAGTATCCTTTGAACGTACATGACAATAAGTGCATTTTGCCAGACTGGTTAACTTACATCTGTATACAATGAGCTGCTGTGAGCACCCACATGGAGCTGATGATGACACCACCACACTGGTAGTCACTTAGAAAGTGCAAACCTACATGCCACGGCCAGCAGTGGGGACAAGCTTCTTCTCCTCCAACAATATGTGTGGACAGCCAGTGAGGAGCAAAAGGGGGAGAACCACAAACATCTGCAAGAGAAGAAGAGTTGAGATCCTAAAAATATGTCTCTGGTTTCACATTTCTTAGGTAAAGCTTACACTGCACTAGCAACATAGAGCTTGGCCATCCCAATCTGAAGCAGGACTGTAGGGCTAAAAGCTATTTAGGTTCTGTTCTGGCTTTTTGTGATCCTGGTTGTGAAGCAGGAAGAAGGGCAAGCCCAGTTAAAGCCACCTATCAGAGTCTTCAGAATGCTCTGAAGGAGGGCCTGTGGGAGTTCATCTTTAAAGGAGTTAGTTAGGGCAGTCAGAAGCAAAGATCAGTTGGGAACAGAGGAATTCATAAGATCCAAACAGAGTTTTGGGAGCTAGGAATATGAGTAGAGTTCAGAGAGTTCATGTTTAACTTACTGGTTATATAATAAATCTTTTCTGATTTTTTTCCCCTGCAACTGTGCCTGTTTTCATTTAAGAACTGAAAGGGAAAACTGGCTTTAGCTCACTGAACCCAGTGATCAGCACATCCACTTGTCTAGAGCTGCAGTCACCCAGAAGCCTGAGTACCAGATTCAGGCAGGATCCTAAAGGCAAAATACAAGGTGCATTATTGCAATCTAAGGACTGGAATTGGAGGGCCAACCTGAATCGTGGTTTCATCAAATTGGCCCTGTCTAGAAGACACTGGCTATAACACCCAGTCACCCCCAGGCAGATTAGCAACCAGTGCTCTCCATGTATTGCAACCTCCACAACCATGTTGGCTGAAGGTAGGAGTTACAGTCCATCATATTCTGGAGAGCACCAGTGGGCAGAAAGCAGATATAGTTCTAGATGGAACTTAACCTGGAGGCCAGGTTAAACTGTTAGTGCAAGGTGAAACTCATCTTACTGCAATCTTCTGAAATTATCCTGCAAGGTTTGTGCACACACATATGCATATACAACTCCCACATCTAATTCTAAAAGGTCTTACCTAAAACTAATAACCAGAACTTGGATTGTAACTTCTAAAATCTCCCAGCCAGACAGCGTGGAGGAATTCCGGGAGCTGTAGTCCGAAAGTACAATGCTTTGATAATTGCAGTGTGTTCCAAAATTAAATTATATTTCTTTCTTCCATTATGTATGGCACACCTGAAAAGTCTATGGCATATTTCAACATATATAATAATGTATGTATCAAACTGCATTTGAGCCTCTCTAAAACCATTTACCAGTGGAGTAAAGAGATGTTTGTGATGCAAACACGCTTTTACAGCCAGTGTCTGTTTTGCATTCAAATTGCCAATCCACTGATGCTAAAACTGTTACTATTACTACAACTACTATTTCACAGCTTCTCTTACCCAGAGGGATTGCCTTTGGATCAGATATCTGCAATATAATGTGTCCTGCAAATTCAGTTTTAGTTGATTCTGCAAGGAATAAACAAAGCTCACATTCAGTTTCCAGTGAGACAGTCTTTCCTTGCCACCTCTCAGTCTCCCTCCTCACCCTTCCTTTCCACTTGTTTTTTCCTGAGAATGACAGCATACCAGTGTGGGAAGGCGACTGGACCATAACGACTTGTTATACCACATGACCAGAGGGATGCATCCCAGGATTCTCAGCAACACTAGAGTTTTGCAGCAGAGAATTCTGTGTAAAAATAAAGCATGTGCCTTCAAGGCACTTTTCAACTTATGCTGACCCCATGAATTTCATAATGTTTTCTCAAGCAAGGAAAACCCACAGGTGGTTTGCCACTTCTTTCCTCTGAATACAGCCTACACATGTGGTATTCTCTGGTGGTCTTGCTTCCAAGTACTAACCAGGCCCAACTCTGTTTAGCTTCCAGGATCAGACAGGATCTGGTGCCTTCAGAATATCTGCACGGCTAAGTACCTCAAAATGACAAATCCCAAAACTCCATAGGACAGAGCCATAGCATGTGCTATTAAACTGCTGTATTATAGATACATTCAAGAACAACATGATCTAGCCAACCTGAGGGGAAAAAGTTAAATTTGGCCTTGAATCCTTTGAAGTTATTCTCCTCATCGCTCTCAAAGTGGATAAGCATGATGCTTCCAGTGCTCCAAACTGGGGAAGGAACTGAGAAGCCACAAAGGAGAGCTACGGGAAGAAAAGAGCAGAGAAGTTGCTATTATCACAAAACAGCATTGTTATGTTTCTCCATTGATGACCCTCTTCTTGAAGACACTAATCTCTGTATCACCTCACTTTATGTCAATGCCTGCTCCAAGTTGGGCAGAAGCACCTTTTGGGCAAGGAGGTGTTAGTGACACCCTTTCATTTCTGTGTGGACCCACCTTATCCTCAGCGCTCTTGACACGCTCCATTTGCTTGCCCTTCCCTCCAGAGGGTCTCTCCCTCTGATGAATAAAGAAGGTGCCCCCATTTTTATTTATTAAAATCGTTCTATCCTGCCCTATATCTAAAGATCTCAGAGTGGCTTGCTATGAAATAAATATTTAGAAATCAACATTAACAATTTTTAAAGGCTGATAAATATATTAAATCATTAATTGCTAAAGCTGAACAATTTGAACCAATAGTTAACTGGAAATAGGGCTAGTATACCATTGGGTGCAGAAGATCCTAAAAAACTGTATAATTTCAAGTTTAGGGGGAAACAGCTAAGCTAGATGGCACAAACACCACCACTGGAGTTCTCTCTTTAGTTTTTGGGTTGCTGCTGGTTAAGGAGAAGGAACAAAGAGAGACTGATTTCAACACTACATCTCTGTGGAAGCCTTTCTCCAACACTGAGTGCCTAAAATATTGTGTTGGACTAGTTTCCACTGTCCCTAACCAGCATGGGCAATGTTTAGAAAATCAGGATTATGTCACGCTTCACATGTTGTGGGACTGCAGCTGCCAGCCTCCTCCACCATTGACTATGATGGCAAGAGCAGCCAGGACTTGTTCTCCTAAAACAGTGGTTCTCAACCTGTGGGTCCCCAGATGTTTGTGGACTTCAGCTCCCAGAAGCCGTGAGCATTGACCATAGTGGCTGGGGCTTCTGGGAGCTGAAGTCCACGAACATCTGGGGACCCACAGGTTGAGAACCACTGTCCTAAAACATCTGAAGGGCTGTATAATTCCCACCCATGTTCTAAGAAAAACAAAAGAAACTGTTAGAAAGCCCATCTGTAATTTTATGAGCTAGCAGAAAAAGTTATTTTAATAGCAATTTTGCTTTCTTTCACATTCAGATTTGTAAACCTCAAAGTTCCTTCTGTCTCAAATATGAATACAAGAATGTTGGTAGATCCATCAAAAGCAAGCTAGAATTCTTCTCCATTAGCCAAAGTAAACATGTACAACCATTCCCAGCATGGAGAGCAATAAGTACCTTCTTGTTATATAGGTGTTAAAGATGTGGCGCTTCAGAGGCGAGAAGAGGGAAAGGTTATTTGGCACAACATTGTTGAAAACACAGGAATTTAGCACTTCCTAGTTCTGGATGGATGAATCTGCTTCAGTATCACACACTCAATTTTTTTTAAAGAAAACCTCAAGTTCTTTCTGTCATGAATATGAAGATGTGTGAATTTTTATAAATTCTTATCCAAAATAAAGTAAAACAAAATTGTGATCCATTCATAGTATATACATAGTATATACACCACAGTAATTGTACCATCATATCTCAATACAGAACCTTGTTTATTCATGCTACAAATATGTAGTCCATTCCATCAACCAAACCTGTTACTACCTATCTGATGTTCCGCTTCCGTGTCATCATAGATAGCAACAGAATCATAAATACAATCCTGGCTGATTTCAATGGCAAAGTCTTCAAACTCCAGCTGAAACAGAAGATGGCAACTTTCATCACCAAATATCACACTGAGTTTATGCAGTATAACTGCAGGTACAGGCAGTTTGAAGATAAGGGTGGGAGGGACCGTTGGGTCAGTGATGGTTTGTGACACACAGGGAAGTTTCTAGAAAGTTGATTGTCTCTCCTCCTCTGAATGAGGCACAACAACCAAGACAACTGTCCTGCATTACCTTTATGACATGTTCCCTTGGAGCTTCTATGAGCCAATGGCATCTGGTGCTACTGGGGTATAAGCTAGGATAATTGGCTGTATCAAACTTCCCTTCTTCTGTCAGGACTGCTACACTCCCACAGCCAGAACCTATGATACAGGAGGAGAAAATCTGAAGTTGTCACCCTTCCATAGTCTCCATTAGGTGGAGTGACACAGTGGCAAATAAACAACAACAATAATTTGAGACACTAAGACTGGATTAAATCATTTATCACTTAAAACCAGACAAACCAATTAAAACAATTTAAATACCCTTGGGAAATATCCAACTGTGATCTAGGCAGAGGAGAGATACAAGAAAGAAAAGTAAGAGAGTGCAGCAAGGGAAGAAGAGATCTTGCCAAGATCTCTGGAATGAATCTATGGTAAGAGGAAGTAGGGGAAGGTGTGCAGCAGACTCCAGACACAGAAGACCCTAGATCAGTGGTTCTCAACCTGTGAGTCCCCAGATGTTTTTGGACTTCAGCTCCCAGAAGCCCTGAGCATTGACCATAGTGGCTGGGGCTTCTGAGAGCTGAAGTCCACAAACATCTGGGGACCCACAGGTTGAGAATCACTGCCCTAGATAGAACAATGATGCCCAGTAGAACTGGGATCCGGCAACACACACAGAGAAAACATCAAGTCTCAGGCAACACTGAGCCACTGCACAGATCTGCAGCAAACACATGAAGAGGAGAGTCCACATATTATAACATCGAGGAAGCCAGTATTGTGAAAGTATTTCTTTCAGGAAAGCTATTCCATTAATTAGCCATTAAAATATTGCTCATTTGTATAAATTTCGAACTCTTCCAAGATTATAATCGACCTGCAATTTTGCTCATACTTTTTCTATTTTTATAGGAACACAGAAGTCTCTCACAAAAGTGCTTCCAGACAGTCAGCTCTTAGCAAAAGCTTGGAAGCACTACCTTTGTGAACTCTCAGAATCCCTCAGCTAGCACAGCCACCAGCTTTACTGTCTGTTGGGAGCTGGTGGGTTCCAGAAGTTGTAGTCCACAAAAAATTACTTTTCCATCTCTGGTCCTAATTGTACTAATCAAAAGGTCTATCATCATGTACCTTCAAATCAACTCTGACGTATGATAAACTTGTCCTAGGACTTTCTTGTCAAGATTTGTTCAGAGCAGGGCAGAGTTGCCACTGGCTCAGGTAACCTGACTTGGCCAATGTTCCCCTCTGGGTTTCTACGGCTAAGCAAAGATTTGAAATCCTGGTCTCCTGCAGTCCTGATCCAAGACTCAAATCACTACACTACATTGGCCTTCAAAGTGCTGTACAGCTATTTCATATTTTCCCCCTTAACAAAAAAGACAGAATAAATAGAAGAGATAAAATAGGAGACTTACAATTTTGGAAGGCACTAATGTTGGGACTCCCTGTGAAATTCCATTAATTAGACAAGGCAATGGCATGCCTCACCTGGAAGCCCCAAGAGCCCTGGAAGAAATTACCTGCTTCAGATGCTTTAGGCACAGCAGTGAAGGTGAACTCAAAGCCCCCACCAGTATTGCTGCTGTCAGACACAAAAGTGACAATTGCTTGGTTTGACGCTATCAGGAGAGGGGAAGGCAGCATACTGCCACAGATTTTACCTGAAGAGAAAGAGGGAGCAATAGAAAGGGAAAAATGAGCCCAAGAGGTTAATTCATGCCAAAAATGCTAATATACAGTATACTGAAAGCCAATACTAATAAGAGCTGTCCGTTTATGATGCTAAAGTTAACACATCAAAAGTTGGGTTACTTTAGAAGTGGGAAATCTATGGCCTCACATATATTTTTAGACTACAACTCCAGTTCTTGCTGATTGCTGTTCTTTTCCACTCTAACTGAGCCAGTCTATTAACTGTATAACAAACAGCTGAAAGTGAAATAGCCTACAATTATTTCAATAGTGACAGCAGGGAGCTCCTGTGTCATTGGACAGTACATCCATTCCAGGTTTTCCTAGTTTGAAAGAGGCTATCCAAGGTCCTGAACCTAGTTAGGAACAGGGCTAAGCAACTTGGAGAGCTCCTGTAAAGCCTGGATTAAAACCTGGACTGGATTCCCTGCACCATTGTCACGGGAGCCACCAGCATTCACTGTATTTCAATGTGGATGTACAGGCCAAGTCTAGAACAACCCACAGTTATTTCTCTTCTAACTGTTGACCAAAATTCAGTCAGTCACTGTTATTTCAGTCTTGTGGAAATCCAATCAAAGCCTCTACTAAGCCTTGACATAACACATTTGACCAGTTATTCTATTTTAGCTTGACCTGCCTTATGGAGTTGTGAGAATAAAGTGGAGAGGGGCAGCTTTCTATGCTCATTGAATAAAGATAGGATTAAGTTCCACACACCAATTAACTCCTTCTTGCTTGAACTGAAAGTCACAAAGTCATGGTCACACTCAACCTGATCTTCTACATCTATTCTGATGAACTGTACAAGTATGATGCTGTCCTCTGGTACAGTTATATTCCAAATACACAGGCTGAAAGGAAACAAACAAAACCATCATTGACAGCTTTTAGAATAATTCCCAATGCTGCTGCTCCCATGTGGTCAGGGTACCAAATAATAACAAACCTTTGTTTCAAACATACCTCCCATTGTTTCTTGTTCATCTCTTCCTTCAAACCAACACCCTCAAAGCAATATGGCATAAGGCAAGAAACCTGTGGTCCTTCATATATTGTTGGACTCCAATTCTTATCATTCCCAACTACTGTCCCTCTACATAGTTTTAGCCCTTGCTAAGGATGGGGGGAAAGAAAGCCAGCATGGTTTAATGGTCTGAGTGTTGGACCATGGTTCTGGAGACCATGATTTGAATCTTCACTAAACAACAAAGGATGGGGAGAAATTTGATAGACGCCTTTATGCAAACATATAATTTGCACTTCTCCAACCAATATATGGCCAAAAAGGCTCCTTTGGTAGTCTAGTAAGGCAGGATGTAAGATCTTGTCTGATGCTCTGCTTAATTACAAATACTCCTCCTCCTCCTTTTGGGGAAATACCTGCAATGCAGATGGCTAAATCCTTCAGTAATGCTTTGCAAAAACTGGTGTTATGAACTACAGCAAATACCTGTTATCACCGTAACTATCCTTGGTTAGCTGAGGGTGCCAAATGTGACCGCTTTCTCCAAACACTGACACACCACGGGGATTGCAGTTTTCTGGGCTGGGTGGAGACAGGTAATTTGCCTTAGGCTCTAAGCAAGTGGGAAAAAATAAAACTCAGTATGAATGTGAGGAATGTACCTGCACATAGCACAGAGCTTGAAAACTACTTTTTTTTTTTACTACAACTCCCAGAATCCCTCAGTGGCCATGCTACCTGGGGTATTCTAGGAATTGTAGCCAAAAAGTAATTTTTGTGAGCTCTAAAAACAGTTTCATATTCCGTATCTGTGGCAGGGAATGTGTAGCCAGTCAGACATTTTTGGACTGAAACCCTATCAGTCCTAGCCAGCATAGCCAGTGCTGACAACTGATGAGAGCTGCAATCCAACAATATGAAGAGGTCCAGAAGTTGCCTGCTCCATTCTACATGGTGAGCCTCTTTCAGAACAAAGCATTGCCCTTGCATGTACACCAGGGTCTAAATAGAAACTGACGCTTCAGCCTCATCAATAAACTGGTCATTCTAAGCACACCACTCTTAGAGGAATCCTCACAGATCATGTCTCCAAATCTGCAATTTTTAAAAAAAAAATTCAAGAAGATCTGTGATTTCTTATTAATCCTCCCCATTCACATTAAAGCTATTGCTTGTAAGTACAATACCATTTACATGGAGAATATAGCTGCACTAATAAACTGGAACCAGGTCCCATGCAGTCAATATAGTGGCACCATATTTATTTATATGCCACCTTTCTCAAGACATTGAATGCAAGGTGACTTACAGGAATGTTTTAAAAAGACAGAACTAAAAGCCTGCTTGAAAAAAAAGTAAAACACAATTAGGCAAGTTATCATATTAAAATATCAATTATTTTTAAAAAGCGTAAAACCATTTACGAACATAGCAGTCATGCTATATAGCACATATACCCGCAAAAACGTCCTTCTGCTCAACCATTTAATCATCAAATGCCAGTTTAAATAAAAAGGCCTTTATTTGCCAGCTAAAGGACAGCAGAGAAGGAGGTAGCCCAGCTTCCTGTGGAACAGAATTCCACAACCTGGGAACAGCCACTGAGAATGCCCTCTCACATGTCTTCACCAGACAGGGCTATGAAGGTGGTGGGAAGCTTTCCCATGAAGGTCATAAGACTTGGGCAGCCTTATATGAAGAGATACATGCTTTCACACATTCTAGACATCAGCACTTTGAATTGTGCCCAGGGGGAAAAAACAGCACCCAGTGAGGCTGTTTCAAGCAAGAGGTATATGTTCCTGTAACATACACTCTTCTTTCTCCATAGCAAGAATGGGAATCATTGGCCCTCCAGATGCTTTTGAACTGCAATTCCCTATAACTCTAGCCAGTATAGCCAATATTCAACATCTGGAAGACCACATGATTCCCACACCTGCCCTCAGCGCTCAGGTTCAGTGGCCAACAGACAGAGCTGCAAAATCCCTGAGATCTTTAAATCATCTCCCTGCTGTTAAGTTACAAGATGGCCTTAGGCCACGGTAGGGAAAGTTTTTCACCTGTAGGCCAAATTCTCACCAGTGATGATGTTCTGGACAATAAAATCCAGAAGCTTGTCTACTTTAGAGAAGACACCTGGGGAACCCCTCTTAATGTTGCATCTCTTGTCTGTCTGCCAGCCTTTTCCACAGCCAATGCCCCAAGATGTGATGCCTACCAGAGTCCAGATACCACTAGCTCTTTGACATGCCAGCGGACCTCCAGAATCCCCCTAAAAAAGAAGGAACAGCATGAGGATAATTCCTTCCAGACAAGGTGGTTATACAATCTGCTTCAGAATAACTGCACAAAGTGTTATTACTCTCACCACATCACAGTTTGTAATTTGTCACAGAATAAACTTCACTAGGAACTAGCAAGTTGTAGTAGTGTGGTTGTTGGACTAGGACTCCAGGAGACTAAGGTTCAGATCCCCGCTCAGCTCTGGAAACTCACTGGTCTGTGTCAATTTTAATTTTTGTAAGCTGCCTTGAGTCCCAGGGCTACAAAAAATGGTGAGATATGAACAAATAAAATGAAATTTTTAAAAAATAGAACACTGGAATATGGCAACCCACTGGGTGATGTTGATAAAGTCACACTCTCTCAGCCTAAGAGGAAGGCAATGGCAAACTCTCTCTGAATAATGATGCCAAGAAAACCCTGTGATAGGATTGCCATAAGTCAGAGTTAAAACAAAGGCACATAACAACAAATTTTACTAGGTAAGGAAACATAGTCAGCGTGGTCCTATTTGTTAGGACATTCAACTGGGATTTAGCCAAACCCAGTTCAATTCCCGCCAAGCCAATCAACTCATTGGCTGACCCTGAGTCAATCACCTACACCAGTGGTTCTCAACCTGTGGGTCCCCAGATGTTCATGGACTTCAGCTCCCAGAAGCCCCAGCCACTATGGTCAATGTTCAGGGCTTCTGGAGGTGAAGTTCACAAACATCTGGGGACCCACAGGTTGAGAACCACTGACCTACACACTTTCTCTTTCAGCCTAACTTACCTAATAAGTTTGTTCTGAGAATAAAGTTTCACAAGAGCCATGTGTCACATTTACCAACAACTCTAGCTCTGTGGCTTTTAATGGTCCCACAATGGGAGAAATGGAGGATATAATTTTTAAGAAAATCCAATAAATAATAAATTTTGGGGATCAGAACGAATCATTAGCTAAAGGTCTGATTTTGCCCAAGTGAATATATGACAAATAATAGAACTTAACCTCGCAACCTTTATTTTACCTCATAGTCCATACTTAATTTTACATTAAAAAAATACTGGTATGCCCAGCTGGAGACTTGCCATAGACTGAAGATGACCATTAGCTCCTCAACTCCACCCAATCAAATAAGATCTATCAAATGCAGATCCAAACTCTGTTGTTATGAAGCTCATCTAACAAGAGGTCATAATCTCTTGTTGTTGCATACCTTCATGTCATTTCCAACTTATGTAGTGGTTTCAGTATTGGACCATGACCCTTGAGACTAAAGTCTGATTCCTCATTTGGCCATTAAACTCACTGGATGACCTTCAGTGCATCACACACACTCAGACCCAGAAAACCCTGTAATATGGCAACCCTAAGGCAACCCTAAGTCAGAAATAACTTGAAGGCACACAACAAGGAAAACTTAACAAATCTTGTCAAGAAACCCTCATGATAAGAGGTTTTGTCTTTGCCTTCCTCTGAGGCTGAGAGAATATTACTTGCCCAAAGCGTGCAGTGGACTATTTGAATGAGAAAATGAACACCCAATAACAATTGCATTAAGAAATGCTTTCTGGTGCCCAGTAGTTTCTACTTACCACATTAAGAATCATCCTTAATTTGCTGATTTCTTTAAGCAGAAGCTAAAAGCTCACTAATACTAAATACCAGGACCTGCTCCTTAATTTTATTTAATTCCAACATTTCTCCCAAAACTGGAATCAATGCAGCTGATAATAAGTTTAATTTTAAGGAGGTACAAATAAAAACACAAAGGCCTATAATAATTAAACACAGTTAGGCAAACTTATAATACTAAAACATGGCAGAGCTAAAAGCCATTTAAAAGCACATCAGTAAAGAAAATGTAATACTCCGTCCATTAAAAGCACTTCACCAGTAGTCAGTTAATTGCTAAAAGTTTGTCTCAAGTAGGAGGTCTTTGTCTATCAACAGAAGGACAAAAGAAAGTGGGCAATCTTGGTTCCTTCAGAAATGAACTGAGGATCAAAAATAGGAACTACTTGAATGAATTTGCTGTTAGCTTAGTCTATAAAGGTTCATACCAAGATAGGTTTGCTATTAATATGTAGGAAACTTTCTGGAATCTCAATGACCAACAGAAGCATGAAATCACAGGAAAAGGCCATTTGGATTTCTTTTAATTTTTTGAACACTTTTTAAAGCCAGGAAAAGTAACTTTTTTGGACATACTGCTGATGAGTGGGGATTCTGGGATTTGTAGTCCCCAAGAAAATAATGTTCTCTATCTTTGTCCCCTTTATCCCAACAACCTGCATTTCCTACCTGGCATGCATCTCTTCCTCCATCTGGAAAACCAGCACATAGCATGTTGCTCTGTACTGGTGGCAAATTCAGTGTTTTCAGCACCTCACTGCAGGTCTTGCTGTCAATGATGGGCAGCTCCACTTCCTGTAGGACATCTGATCGAGCACTGTCTGTGGAGAAAAGGAAACAAGCAATGTCAAAATAGCATTCTCCAAGGAGCCTCAAAATGATACACCTTAACTTTGGTGTCTCATTTCCATCCAACTGTACTACTCCATGTTAATAGCCTACATGAGCTCAAGATGTACTCGTAATGGCACACGTTACAAATTCAGCCTCTGTTAAAAAGGAAATGCATAATGGGAGCATTAATTCTGAGCATGCTTACAAATATTTTATTACTGTCACCCTAATGTAAATTGTCCATCTTTTTAAACAACATACTGTAAGTACGGCCAGCAGCTCTCTCCCAGGGTCTACAATTTATTAATTTATCACATCAAATTGATATCTCCACATGGCTAATATTAGAAATCATTCCATGTGTCTGACAGAGTCACTGAAAGTGCACGCAGGCAGGAACTTAAAACTTTGGTCAAGCCAAGGTGACTCAGACTAAATCTGTCACGTGGGCCAGGGATTCCTGGAAGACATTCTGGCCATCAAACAGACAAAAGGGCCCTTTTGCACTGATATGGCAACTCAATAGAATCACAATCAGCCTGCTGAATGTAGGCAATTTCACTCTACCTGGGCCTTTTGTCTCATTTGGGCAGTATCATTCACAAAGGACTGAGAAAACATTCAGCCGGAGATGTTGGTCATTGAAGGTCTTTGATCTAGCCTCCTGTACTATTGTTCTCCCAGGGAGAGAACTAGCCCTCCAGGTATATTTTTTCTATAAAAAACCCATGTTTTTATCTGTTCGTGGGTTCATTCACATTTTCCTCCTGAATCCCTGTCAGTTTGTCTTGCCTCACCCCCCCTTCCCCCATTTTGAGTTTCATCGTTTTGAATCTCCAGTTTTTCAACATTGGCTCCCTTGGGCATTAAATCAAGGTAAAGTATTGCCTCTGAACACCCCAAAACAAAATCCCTATCAATTTTCCTTACTTTCTTTTTCTTTAGCTCTTGAATTAATGTGTGAGGGTGTTTGTTGTTGCTTGATTTAATTACTGAGAGTTTAATAAAATCTTTAAATTGAACAACCTGCCTAGTTCTTGGCTTGGTCTGACTCTGTAAAATCTGGGTTACAAGGTCCTGCAAAGTTACCCTGCCTCTCGTATAGCTAAAACAGTGCTCTGAGCTGATTTTCCCCACAATTTTGACAGATTTTGGGAATCCCTTAAGGGACCCCCCTAGCAAGCAGGGTAACAATACCTAAACCATAAATAGAAGGCAAGTTCTCCCTCTGTCAAAAATGTTAACTGACAATATGGATTAATTTTTTCCCATTTGGTCTATCCTTAGAATATGGATGTATTTTAACTTCTGAGGAAGCTTCTTAATGTCTTTTGCAAATTCTCTACCTCTCCTCTGGCAGAGATCCAAACCTCCTGTGCACCTCTCTAAATATCCAAAGCACCAACACCCCTAGTTCTCAATATTGCAAGGAAAAATTTGCCCACCCACAAACTATTTCAGTCTCCTGCTTCCCATCTCTAATGAACTACTTGGGCAACCAAACCAAAAAAAAAAGTTTCAGCCACCCTGATAGCACATCAGGAAGACCAATCATCATAGTTTCCTTTATATCAGGGATGAGTCTCTTAATGGCTTTCCAGATGTGATTGGGCTGCAACTCACATCAACTCTAGCCACTGATGATAGATGATGGGAGATGAAGTCCAACAGCTGTAGGGCTACATGTTGCCCACCCCTACATTACACCCACATCCCAAAAGTCTCCTTTCAGGGTGAAAAACTCCGTCCTTTTCCTATAGTTTGCAAGGAGACAGCTAAGCTTAAAGTAGGCTTTACCAACTTGGCATCACTCAGGTGTGTTAAACTACTGTCATTCTCACATTGGCTGGGGCTGAAAGAACCTGTAGTCCAATACACAAAAGATACCAGAGTGGAGAAGGATAGACTGGAGTATTTTTCACAATATGCAACAACAACAATTAGAACTAGAATGCCCACAAAAATATATTTCCAGATGAGAAACCCTAAAGCAGAGGTGAAGAATGCTTATTTCCACCAAATATTCTTGGCACCCTTTCACATACAGCATTATGATTCCACTTTAATTAGCATAGCAACACCCTAATGGAATCCTAGGATGTGTGATTTGGTGAGACACTAATACTCTGGAGTGAGAATTCTAAGAACTCCCTAAACAGCAAATGCCAAAATTCCATAGAATATTGCCATGGCAGTTAAAGTCGAATTGTTGTGCTATAATTGTGTGGTGGAAAAGAGCCCTTAGATGACAACTCCAACCAGCCATAGCCAACATAGTTAACATGAAGGATGATAGAAGTTGCAGTCCAACAAATCAGGAAGACCACACATTCTCCAATCTAGCTGCAAGAGCTTATATCACAATCTAAGTTAGGGACTAAAAGTCAAGTAATGGAAACATGTTTACACCATGTTCAATGCACTGAATGTGAACAAAGTCTGCACAATTATGCCTGATATGAAAAAAGTATCAGTATGCAAAACATATTCACTAAAAGTATTTTCCCAGACACAATCACCAGTCAGGATGTTAGGCAAGATGTATTACTAGCAGGATAACTCTTAAAGCCCTCAAATCTTCACCATCTAAGTGTCAGCATCATCATGAGAATCATGTCCTCACCTTCCATGACCTTGCCCCACCCACTCACAACACAAAGAGTCCCAGCTTCAAATAGATCTTCATTATGTGGAAGACAAATTGGCTGTACTTCAGCTCCTAAGGGAGAAAAAAAACAGGAGGTCATTTTTAAATGAGTTTTTTTTAAAAAAATAAGAAAAAAAAGTACCTGTGAATTTGAGGAATTCTGGGAGTCACTGTGCAAAAAATAACTTTTCTGAGTTCTGCCTGGTATAATGTGCCTGTATTCAGAATAAAGTGTCAGCCATTTTAGCGGTATCTGGGAGAACAGACAGGAGGATTTATGTAATAGCAATCTAATACAGTGCATAAAATTTGGCAAAACATTCCATTACAATCAACAGAGCTCCAACCCAGACTCAAACTGGTTTAATACTCATTCTCTCCTCCCAAAAAATGGTTAATTCTCTGGAGAAAGAGCCTCACTAGATGAAACTTAGATGAAAGTCGAGGAAAATGGTATTTACTGGAGGCTACAGAAGGCAGTCCTTCAGGTTCTCTGACAAGATCAAAATATATTATAGGAACATTCCCCCACCTGGTACCCTTGCGACATGTTGGACAACAACTCCCACAAGAAGATGAGAGTTGCAACCCAACATATCTAGAAGGCCTTAAACTGAGGAAGGTTGCTTACAAGTATGCCTATATGCCTTAAGTTGTCTGGCTAGGATGGACCATTTTAAAACATTTTTTAAAAGGTATCAATTTTATTGTGCAACCCCATATATGAGGCAATGTACTGTGGCAATTACTGTGTCTTTACTATTTTATTACTATAGCTTTATATTATTTTAGATTATTATGTTATATTACTGCACCTTTAATGTTCAGAAAAGAAAGAGGCACTAGGGATGAAACTGCAAACATGTTGTACCAAAGAATTTCAGAAGAAATGATGAAATTTTGGTGAAGACATCAAAATTGTCAAACACTTTATATACATTGGTGCAGTCACAAATCAAACAGCAGCTTTGAATTAGATAAGTGTAAATAAATATCACTGAACTCTAAAATCAGGAAAGTTCTATAGATACTGTGGGCTGCCAAAACAATCAATAGCTGGATCCTAAAGCAAATCAAGCCTGAACATCCCCTGAAACTGACTAAACTGAGGTTGTAGTATTTTGGACATATCATGAGATGACGTGACTCTTTAAGAAAGATTATAATGCCTGGTAAAACGGGAAACAATAGGAAAAGAGAAAGATCAAATTACAGATAGATAGGCTCAAACAAGGAAGCCACAGCCCTGAGTTTGCAGGACCTGAGCAGGGCAGCCAACTTGACAGCAAAAAACAACGATAGCTTTATGTTTTCTTAAAGCCATCTGAGGGTACTGATAAGCCCTAAAGAAAGGATATAGTATATAATTTAATTTCATGAAATATATCAGTTCTCTGAGGAACAGTATCCTCAGCAACTCTAGTGCGGAGATGACAAGAATGGGCCCTACGCAACTCATAACGTTTCCCCTTCTCTGAAACAACTATGATTAAGCTTTCTTCTTACCATATTTCACCCTGTCCTTCAGATACAGCAGTGCAATATCTGAGTCCATATATCCAAATCTGTTAAAGGCAGGATGAACTATGATATTTGAGACTGGGATGTTCTGTTCTTCTTCATCCAGGCTTCTGAGATCATATTCCCCCACAGTCACAATCAGATTTTTCACAAGTTTCCTGCCAGACAAAGGGTGACTTCAGTAGTGAAAAGACATAGACAGTATGTAACTCAGTCAGAGGGTCTTAAGATGGGGATTTTCTCCAGGCAAATATTTAAGATATATGTGTCACCTCCCATCTCACAAGGGCTCCTGAGGCTATGAACAAAGAAAAACAAAACAGTAGAAAGATAAGAGCATTTTTAAAACACATTAAAATAATGTTTAGAAACTTTTTAAAGCAATCTAAGAACAGTCCTCAAAGGCAGTTTTAAACAGTTAAAGCAATTTCAACCACTGAAGGCCAAGTGAAATAGTACTGTTGTGGTTGCCTGCCGGAAGCTTAAAAGAGATGGAGCCAATCTAACTTCTTTGGGTAGAGAGTTCTACATTTTGGGGTGCCACTACAGAAAAAAACCCTGCTACATGTATACACCAACCTAACTTCATGAGGAGTTGTCTCAAGAGAGCCTCCTCTGAAGATCTCAAACTTCAGGCTGGTTCATATGGGAGGAGGCGATCTTTCATATATACATATAGGCCCAAGCCATTTAAGGATTTGTAGGTCAGAACCAGGACTCTGAATTGAGCTCAGGAGCAAACTGGAAAGCAGTGCTGTTCTTGTAAGACCTGTGTTATGTCATCTCTAAAAGGCACACTTGACACCGGTTTGGCTGTTGCATTTTGCACTAGCTGTAGCTTTCAAGCACCTCTCAAGGACAGGCCCATGTAGAGCGCTCTACAGTAGTCTAATTGGGAGTCAATATTCCCAACTAAATCATCTGATGTAGTAAATCTGGTAAAGATCCCTGGGGCATAGAGTGGCCATATTCTGAGATTGGAAAGAATACTTTTTTTTAACTACAAATCCCACACTCAGTATGGTCAATGGCTTGAGGATTCTGGGAGTTTGAGTCAAAAAGGTATCTGTTCAAGTCTTGGGCCATTTCCACATTATATAGTGCTATTATTCCACTTTCAACTTCCTGTGGATTCTGGGGTTTGCAGTTTACTGAGGCCAAAGAGCTCTCTGGTTAAACTGCAAACCCCAGGATACCAAAGGATGTTGAAAGTGGAACGATAGTGGAATAACAGTGTAGTACAGAAATGACCTTGGTCACATTGATTTGTTGGAACCTCTTGTTCCAAAACACACACAGTCCTACTGCACCTTAAAGAGTGCCAATTTATCATGGCAAATTCAGTTTGCTAGATACATAAAACGAGCTGCATAGACTAGAATCATAAGCTAGAATCATATCATTGGTAAAAGTTACTGTACAGTTGTCTCCTTACATATTCAGAACTCCAGAAAGTATAAATTGTCAAACTAATAATCCTGCCTAAGTTAGGTAATGGATAGTTTATCTTCAGGTTAACCAAGGAACACATACCTTTCCTAGAATTACAGCATATTCCACCTACGGCCAGTAATTAAAGTACTTAATATTCCCACCTGCAAGGAACCCAGAGGTGCTCTTCTAGCATGAAGGCGAGAGATTCTGGACAGGGAAGAGAATAACAGTTGGATTCAAAGGCCAATATTCAAGACAGGGCTGTGGGGAACCTTTGGCCCTTTAGATACTCGGGACTAGATTACCCATACCACTGGTCACATCAGTTGGGGTTTCTAGCACCACCTGCAGGACCAAATGTTCACCACCTCTGCTGGAAGCTATCGTCCCTTTCCTTCAGAAAAGCAGCGACAGATATCTCTGTTTGAGCTCTCTTTGTCAACAGGCATACTGGCAGTGCTAGGAGTTCTTCTCTATTAATGTATCCACACAACTTACAAGTCAAAATCCGCAACACAGTGAGCTGCAGTAACCACTACATTGTCACGGACCAAACTGCCACCACAGAAGTGGGATCGTCCCAACTTGATAGATACCTGTTTAGAAGAAACAGGGGAAAGAATCACAAGCCATGCAAGAGAAGGATGGTTTTGCACGATAGCAACTATTGTAGGAAACAGTTGCCATAGGCCAGCTTGATATCCATTTGCAAATTCTAGAGTTTCTTGCTGACTTCCAATATACACATCAACAGGAGAAAGTCTCATCTTCCATAACGGGTCATGTGAGTCCAACCTCTGACACATTACTTTAAGACTACAGCTTTCATAATCCCCTAACCAAATGAGGGTTTCTCAAAGTTGTGGTTCAAAAAAGTATATTTTTTTCAAGCTCCAGACAGAACTGAATGTAATGAAAAACTAACCATTGCAGTTGCTGGCTGAAATGTGTTATTAGAGCTACACTGGCATCTAACTATACCCCTGTGCCTGTTCTCCATTTGGTAGCCACTAGTAATGATGAACAAATGTTTTTGTTTCATCTTCTACAATGCTCATATTTCATCAGGGACAAGCCTCTTCCATTCTGTTTCTGCATCAGCTTGCTTTTTTCATGTGTGTGCAAAGTCCCCACAAAAATCTGTATGCTGTTTAATGCACATTTGTGTGAGCACATATATTTATATCCTCTTTTGCCCACAATTATATACAACATGCATTTTTGGAAAGTACTTTTCCCTAATATGCTTTTGTGTATCCCCGTTCCCCAATTTACACAATTTTGTATGCATCTTTTGTTGGAGGATGTGCATCAAAGAAGTACAAAAAGTGAAGGATAATAGCATTCCAGTATATATATTCATTTTGGAAGTGCAAAATAGGTCAGTTTATACTAAAATGTAAACTGAAACACATTTCCAGCCAGTTCTACTACCTGACTATTCCTCTATGAATAGGATAGGCAAAGTATGACCTTTCATATATTAGAATTCTCATAAGCCTTAGCAAGCATAGTCGCTAGTGAGGAATGCTGGAAGTTGCAGTCCAACATCCACAGGGTTCATATTTGGTTCCAACTAAAAGAAATCCTTATTTTCCTGCTCAGACATAATAGATGTGACTTCGGAAGTGGGGAAGAAGCATTCTTTCCTGGGAGAGGCACTGTACTGCCTTAATCAGACTACATGACTGAAGGTTTCCTGATGCACATCAGTAACATTCTGCCCATAGAAAGTTACCATGTTAGCTCCATAGACTGCAAACTAGAGTTCTCCATCATGTATTAGCTTTTTATATTTCTAATGGGGGAGGATTCAAAAATGCAACTTGAATGTTTGAGAGGTAAAAGGCCTGAAATACACATTTCTTCTTCATGTACAATCAACTGCTGGAAGCAGCATTCCAGAAGTGTAAGATCTGCATATAGCTCTGAAAGAGCAATACAAACACCTAATTTTTGATTCATTGATCAGAGTTTCCCATAATCTGTGAGACAAATTCCTAATACATTTGAAGGAAAATTAGTTGCATGTATAATAGGAAGGTCTAAACACTAATATTCTAGCAAAACAAATTTAAAATTGTATATGCGTTGTTGAGCTGAAGGATGTGAACTCCCCAACATTAAGGGACAGTGCTCTCTTCCCAAACAAAGAGCATCTTTGATGCCTTCTTCATTGACAGATCTTTTAAATGACTTATTTTTATTGGATTTTGACCCCATTCTACCACCGAGAGGCACAATTTGCTTGTAGGATTATCCTTATCATATACATAAAGAAATCTGCAGTCAGATGTCTAAATCTGTCAGTAGTGCCATATGAGCTGTTTGTACTATTCATTTCTGTTATTGGATTGGTATGGAGAGCTCAGCCTCACACAATCCTGCACCCAAATCAAGTACCCCAGCAGTCACCACCAGTATTGTCTGCCCCAAAACGCAGAGGTTAGAAATATTTTTTTAGACTCTAACTCGCAGAATCCCATTGACAGGCAACTAGATGGCAGATTCTGGGAGCTGTGATCCAAAAAGTAGTTTTGTGCAGCTCAGCATGAATATCCTTCTAACAAATGTGTGGTTAGTTCAGACCTGCCACGGTTGTCCACCAGGCACAGACATTTGCCCTCCAATGATTCTTGAAAAAATCCCAGGGTGCCAATTATCTTCCTGGTCCTCGTGATCTAGGAAGCGGACTCCACATTTCAGTTCTGTAAGAAGCAGAAGAGAGATCAAATTAATGTTTCAAAATGCCCATGATGTCTAGTTCTACATGGGAGGAAGTCTTGGTAAAATTAGGGGCCCATCCTTCTAGCTAAACTTCTTCAAGACTTGACTGTAGCAGACTACACATGATACATTTCACTTAGTTCAAAAGGCCTCAAATGAGGTAATGGTATAAAGAATAATTGGCACATCTTCAGTCTTTATTATCCAAAGGGCATAGGAAGGGAACACTGAAGTAGGCCTTCAACATAGTTTTCAAAAACTTGTAATTATAGTACCTCACCCAAGCCCTTTGGCATACTTGTCTTTTAGCACAAAGCTGGAAAAATCTTTTTTAACCCAAGGGCCAAATTAAATTCCAGAGGTGTTTTGGGGACCACATTCCAATAGTGGGCTGCAGCAAAGGTAAAAAGGTGAGACTAAAAAACTTCAGCATATTTTAGCTTAAAGCTCTTACTGTCTGTAGCTAAGCCTGAGGAGAACTCATTAGAATAAGAAGGAGGAGAGCTTACTCAAGAACTGAAACCTCTCCCAATATTGTTTTAGGAAAGGGGCTGTGAATAGCTGGAGAATATCAGAGGGCTGAATGTGGACCCCAGAAGGACGAGATTTGGTCCCAGGACCTGAGTTTCCACACCCCTATCTAATAGAGCTCAGTTGTGGGGTACATACTTTCCTTGCAGAAGTCTCAGGTCTTTTCTGCACCTTCTTCCGGCGCTGGGGTGCAGGGATCACGCAAGCAGCCTCCAGCGAGAGGCTCTCGCGTCCGGAGTCCTTCGGCTCCACACAAGCTGGCTGCTTGCGCGAGAGCCCTGCCTCTTCCTTCCACAGCGCAGCCTAGGAGTTTCCCTGGCTCCGCTAGGGCAGGAAGTGCGACCAGCACGGCTCTGGAGGCTCTGCACACCAGGTGAGTGCATGTGGGGCCCGGGAGCAATGCGCAATCGTGCACCATTTTCGGCTTCTAGCGCGATCAGCGCCTGCCAGCCCCTGGAATATCGTGCAATTGTGAGTGCATTGTGCAGACCACTCCTCACAATCATGCAACGCTCCAGGCATCCTTTCGCATGGAAAATGCTGTGCGAAAAGGGCCTCAGTGCCCAGAGAACAAAGAAACACCACAGAGCCACTGCCAGGCCTCTCTTTGGCTGTCCAACAACTCCAATAAATGTCAGGGCTTTCTGTTTCAGGATTTCATCACTTGTAACAGAGAATCATAAAGCTGGAAAGACCAGAAGGGCCATCCAGTCCAACCGCTGCCATCCAGTCCAACCCCTGCCATGGAGAAATACACAATCAAAGCACTCCCAACAGGCAGCCATCCAACCTCTGCTTAAAAACCTCCAAAGAAGGGGACTGCACCATGCTCCAAGGCAGTGTATTCCGCACAATCTGCATGTATCTTTTCAATCAATCTTTGTTCTCACTTGTGGTATGGTTAAGTTGTGTTGTGGATGCGATTCCCTTCCACATATCCCATGCTCTCCATTGACTTAAAACTAATCCCCCTTTGATCCTCCCTCAGCATCTACATTTCTTGTCTCATTTTTTTTAATATTCATAGTACTGAACTGTAATACCACTTTAGCACTATAACAATAGAAAGAGAAAGAAAAAAACTTTCCATTGGAAATTGAACGAAGAAAGGAAAAGTCAGCAGAAAACCTCTGTGGCACTTGTAGGATGATTTAGCTATAGTTTAGAAGGGGTTCCCTTGAAAAACAAGCTAACACAGCAGAGATTATACTCAGCATATTAACTTCTCTCTGACACACACGTATTAAGGGCTTTTTGATGGCAAGGAATGATGACTGGGTTGTTTACACAGAAGGAAGCTGGCCTGGAAAGATAACCAGAACATCTCGAAAAATTGGCTAGGTGGAAAGTTACTCCAACACATGCACAATGTATGACTGATCTGGCAAACTTTAAGGCAGTGGTTCTCAACCTGTGGGTCCCCAGATGTTTGTGGACTTCAGCTCCCAGAAGCCCCAGTCACTATGGTCAATGCTCAGGGCTTCTGGGAGCTGAAGTCCAAAAACATCTGGGGACCCACAGGTTGAGAACCACTGCTTTAAGGTTTACAAGCCCTAAGCTCAGGGCCTCTATTCTGTTCAGGTTTTAGTCTGTTAGAGTGTGGGACAAAAACATATTGCTTTCAATAAAGCTGGATTCTTAATTCATCACTGTGGCCTTCTAATTTTTCCTATATTTACTGGGAGAAGCAATTCCTTTACCTCTGTTCCAAATATGACACTCACCTATCCTGTCTCAGAAATTCCTTGGACCTTAAAAAAACATCCTGCAGTGGATTATTAAAATAGCTGATACAACTGAAAATTCCAGGAAAAATACTTAGGAAAAGATCGCATGGATTATCCTCCTCCTCCCCAAAACTCAGAAAATATTTCCATAATTCCTACCAGGTTCTGAGGCTGGAAATGCCCTGAGTAGACAACATGCATCAAGAAAGACAAAAATGCTGACCTGATGCAAAGAAGCTTCTTACGTTAAGTGCTTGCTCAGCCTTCTCACTTATTCAAAACACAATCCTATTGAGACAGCCCTGTCTTCTTCAGAGAGCTAGGGGCCAATGTAATTTTGTTCTAGCTCAACTAACTCATGACCTCTGCTGGTAATGTGGCAGTGTCTTTAAAAGATTGATTTCTACAACTCAGTAGATTTTCTAGCAAGGCTGGTGTGTCTAGAGAATGCACAATGAATCTGTAGGGGATGAAACAATAAATATTCATAGAAGTTAAGAAACACTAATGGAAATATTTGCCAATGTGTCTGCTGTTGAATACAGAAGATAGGATACTGCTGAATAAAGATACCATGGTATGAGGCATTGGCCTCCAGCTAGTAGATTTACAAGTAGAGCATAGAGAAGTTATTTTTACGAATCCCACAACCAACATGACCACTGGTCATGCTGGTTGAGGATTTCCAGATGTTATAGTTCCAAAAAGTAATTTTTTCACCCTCTGATTATGAGAGTCCCTCTATTTTTTTTCTTAAGAAGAGAGAACATACACAAGAGAAGGACTGCTAGATGCTAGAGGTTTGTTACATATATTTGCCACCTTCCCAATGAGCTCAAGCTGATGTACATATCATGCACATTTTTCTATCCTACTTCTCATGACAACCCTGTGAGGTAAGGCATGGAGAAGGTATTTGTTCTCAATATACTTCTAAGCATAAGTGATGTTGACAACATGGAACATTTGACAGTGAACAGCTATGATTCCCACCCTACTGGAATTTTTATCTTTATGCAGAACCTTCTACATTAAAATCTCATAGGCTTTGCCAACTTATGAATTTTTTTTAAAGTTTTTACCTAACAGGTTGTTACTTTCTTCATTAACATTCTTCCAAGGCATGAATTACAGGACCCCAAGTTGCCCCTTGTTTGCAAAGTTATCAAATTCACTGACATTCTACCAAAGTATCATGGTGTCAGGGCGTCAAGGAAAGAAAACATTACCTGAGTCCAACTTCTCAGAGTCCAGTGCTTCAGAAGCAGCAAGGGTTGCAAACATCTGTCTCCTCTGTTGAGATGACAGTAGCAAATCATCTCTGCTTCTCAACTTGCCTGTTCCTGAACCCCAGATGGCTGCAAAACAAAGCATCTCTCTAAGGAAACTGGTAACAACTGGGGGTTTAAACCAACCTTTCTGCCTTATACTCTCCAACCTTTCAGTCTCAAAGTGATAAGATCACAATAAATGAATTGCAGTCATCACTTGCCACTGCTCAAAGGAGGCCTTGCTGCTTCCCTTGGAACTCTTCAGCCATTTGAACATCTGCCTTAGCTTCAGCTGGTGTAGTGAGTTGTGCTGGAATAAGGCCATTTCCACACTAGACTGTTATAGTGTTATTATTCCACTTTCAACATCCTATGGAATCCTGGGGTTTGCAGTTTAGGGAGGGGCCTTTGAGGTCCCTCCCTAAATTGCAAAACCCAGGATTCCATAGGATGTTGAAAATGGAATAATAGCACTATAACAGTCTAGTGTGGAAATGGCCTAAGACTCCAGGGGTCCAAGGTTCAAATCCACACTTAACCATGGAAGCCCACTAGGTGACCCTGGGTAAATCATGCCCTTTCAGATTTAGGGGAAGATAGAGCAAACCTCCCCCAAATATATTTTGCCAAGGAAAACCTATGACAGGGTTACCATAAACCTAGCATAAGACTTGAAGGTATACCATAACAACAACCACAGCTACAACCACCTAGCTACTACTAAATATATACATATCTGTTTACCAGCAATGTACAACACAGCAGTTAAGTTAGAGTTGATAAACAGCAAGGCTCCAAAGCATGGCAGCATTACAACTCCCAGCAACCTCACCACTGGCTTTGCCAGCTAAGGTCTGAATTCTGAGTACACTTCCTGAGAGTAAGTTGTACACAATTCAGTGGGGCTTGCTTCTAAGCAAACATTAAGATTACTTGAGAAATGCAAAACTGTTTTGTCAGTCCAAAACTGGAGTTTCACCTCTCAGCAGAGTCCCTGCAATCCAACAACAGATGAGGAGGGTACTATAAGATGAATCTGGATGTAAGACACATCCAGTGGTAAGAGATGATTGGAGCTGAAATCCCGTAATAGCTGGAAGGCCAATATTGCCCATTCTGCTTGATACAGTGGCCCCTCCACTTTCATGAGGGTTCAGGGCACAGAACCCTCGTTAAAGTGGAAAAACTGAATACTTCCCCACCATGATCCCTTCATTCCCTTCTGGGGCTCCCTCCTCCCATTCCTTTGCCTTTTGTGTGCAGGAGGGAGCTTTCCCCCATTCCCTTGCTCATTATCTTGACGTGAGTTCTCAGCACAGGGGCCAGAGGCAAGGGAATGAGAGGAGGAGCTTCAGAGCAGAGAAGGAAGGGGTGCATGTTCCTCCCTCCTCCATTTTCTTATCTGGGTGCTTGTCTTCCTTCTCCACACCCAGCAAAATGGAAGGGAATGGGGGAGAAGGGGGTGGCACACGTGCACCTCACATGTAATCAGATTCTCAAAGGTCAAACTCACGAATGTGGAGTGAGGACTATACATTATTTACACATGTATTAAATAGGATGGAGAAAAGTGGAGAGAAGTAGGGTTTTTGGTTTTTTTGTCCAAGTCAGAAAAATCTACACGTAAAATGCAAGACAAAATGAGCTGCATCGACTTTACCCTGTTAGAATGGACACCAGTAAAGTCCAGCTGTCTGAACTAATAATTTTGTGACCAATAAGACAGAAGTTAATGACAACCTCATTCACAGCACTGACAGCCTGGCTCTTCATCAAGCAGAAATTGTCCATCCCATGTAGACCTCTGAAAAGGCAGCAGAAATAGAGCTGAGACAAGGTCTTTTTGCCTGCCCCCGCATTCCCATTTGCCATCCATTTACACTAGTGTCAATAAAGAAAAGGAGCACTGGGACATTTCCCCATTAACCTTGATATAAAGGAGATGAGAAATGAGTCCTAAGTTTCAAAACATGGAGTGATACAGAACAGCAGTATATGTTTGCTGATACTTGACCAAAGGCAGCTTTGCCCCAGCCTGATGCCCTCTGAATAAGTTGGTCTGCAACAGCCATCATCCACAGCACAAGCTGCCCTAGGGTCATCATACGTGTTTCTTTAATGTTTCACAGCCAGAAGTTCCAACACATTACTCCACAAGGTGGGCAAGTAAGATCCAAGAGCTTCTTAGTAAGCCCTGGGCTTCTGAGTAACAGAAAGCTTTCCGATGGCCTCCTGGAAGACTGGATTGGCAGTCCTCACCTATCTCCTGTCACTTGAAATCTGCTGCCTATCATATTGTTCTGTAAGGAAAACAGGGCTGTAAAAGAAAAAATCGTGTGCCTTCAATGACATGTATCCCCTTAAATTGACCCAGGCAAATAAAAAGTACAGGAATGCCGCACTGACATGTTGCATACCTTCATAAAATCAAGCAAAATCAGAGCATGATCAAGATAGCAATAGTTACTAATTAGGAAGAACATAGCCAGGAAAGGCTGCAGTAGTTTGCTTTGGCCTGAGCCTACTTGGAAGGGCAAGATTCCACTTCTCCATTTAACTGAGTGCAAACTCCTTTTACAGTTTGAATTCAGTTTGCAGCAAATGAAATAAGATGAGGGTTAAGGGGAGAAGAGAGAGAGAGAGAGAGAAACTACTTTAAAAGCAGCTGCAAAAGTCGGATGACATGGATGGTCCCTGATTAATTGCTATGAGTATTGTGGACTAAGTCCTACTTACAGACAGATCAAGATGCTTGTGAAAGGAGCAAACAGGATTACTATGTTTTATTGACATTCTTATTGACTGATTAAATTTATATCTCATTTCTTCTCACATGGCATGAGCCATACATATTTTTCTTCTTCCCAATTTTACCCTCTAACAATCTTGTGAGGTAGGTCAGACAGGGAGATAAGATGACAAGCCAAAGATTATACACTGAGTTCTGATCTATATTGCCTGGCCCCAGTCCAAGACTCTAACAGCCAGAGTCCTAACAATCTAGAGACAATATAAAGTCTAACCACTTCACCACACTGGCTTTTATAGTGTGAATAACAGCCTGATATACAAAAGTCTAACAGGTGAATTGCAAAGGAGACATGAGGATGAAGAAACCCAAATAAATGGTTTACTTTCAACTAGTTAGGCTACAAAGATAAAAAACTAAATGCAGGACTAGATGTAACAACATACTATCTAGGCATGCTTACTCAGAAGTAAGTCCCTCTGTGTTCAGTAGGCATTATTCAGAGTTAAGTATGAATAAAACTGTAGGCTCAGTGATAGTCTGACCCAAAAGACTACTAGAAGTTTTTTTTTTTTTTGTCTTTTCCAGACTACTACTACCAGAAAACCCTAGCTTGCTGAACAACTGGAGGAGGAGCAGGCAAAAAAAGTAGCTTTTACAAGCTCTGCAATCTACCTGAAAACTTCAAAAAGGTCTGATAAATACAACCCTTTTACTGACATCTCATAGTTTCATTTCAAAAAAGTTTGAGAGAGCCAGATTTGTTGTTTCCTCACTGTACCAATAATCCAAAAGAACAACAAATTACCAGTCAGCTCACTCACTAGCCTAGAATGAATACTATTCCCAGTCCCATTTTGAGATGCCCGACCCCCTCCAACATTTCACAGTTGAAAACCAGGACACATGTGGGAACATCAGAAATGTGGCCCAGATAGCAAAAGTTCTTAATGAGGAAGGACACAGGTGAGGAAGGGTGCAACCATTTGTTTTTGCCTTAGTCTTCCCAGGAAGGGCAAGATTCTCCCCTCTGCTCCACCCTGCTGAGTTGCCTGAGAGTGCAAACTACTTGTGCAAACTCGGTTTGCAGGAATGAAGTAAGCTGAGGGCAAAGGGGGAAAGTGAGAGGAAAAGAAAGAAACTGAGACATTTTGAAAGCAGAATGGGAGAGGATAATTGAGACAGCTGGAGGCTACGGAATACACTTACCATATTGACAGATGGAACACATGGAGAAGAGGAGCCACAGCAGTACCCCCATGGCTCATATAACACAAAGCTTTAATGCCAAACTAACTTCTCATTCTACAATAAGAAGTTAAAAAAAAAAAGGCAGAACCAAATGTTCAAAGGTAGGCTTTACTTTAGCCTAATGCAATTGAACAGAAGATGAAGGGAGGACTGACACTACCTTTTTTCTCCATCAGATCAAGAAACCTTTCCTCCTGAGGACCCTAATGAACTCAAAGCAGATTTATGCCATGCACTTAAACTGGTTTAAATAGCTGTTATCTTCTTTCTGGGGAATTCTGGGAAGGGGTGGGGCTGTGTAAGCCTGGTTAGCCAGCCGATCACAAGTCAAGAAGTGCTGTGAGGTGGGGCTTATGAAAAAATGTAGGATACAAACTCAAGGTTTATGAGTAAAAAAGAGCTAGATAGGAAAAGAGGGGAGAGTGCTGGGGCAGGAAAAGACAGGAGGAATATCCAAATAGTGTTTTGGAAGCTGTGTATGAGGAACATTTTGTGATTTCTTGATTAACTTTTGTGTTATATAATAAATCTTTACATGATTTATTTTCTATAACTGTGTCAAACTGTTCCATTTAAGAACTGATAAGACTGTGGATGATGCCCACATTGAACCCACTGAAAAATACAGCCACTTGTCCATAATGGAGATCACTTTGAGGGCTGAGCACCAGATCCAGGGAGGGGTCTTGAGTGTAAAAGGGCAAGGTGAATGACTGGAGCCCAGGGGCTGGATCTGCCAGGCAGTCACGTAGGCGTGGTAACTGAAGCCCCTGTCAGAGCTGCTGATGACGAGCAGCAGCTGTGGGGCCCTGTGGCCCTGGCTGGAGATGAGCCCTGCAGCTCAAGAGCTCCCCCTGCTGCCATGGACCAAGCAGGTGCGGATGGTCCTCTGCCTGCTCCTTTAGGGCAACAGGCATCCGATTCTGAAGATGGTTTGGAGCCTGTACCAATCAGCCCACAAACAAGGCGGAGACTCAAGAGCTGAGCAAAGGGAGGCTTCCTTGGTTACGTTCAAGAAGCAGAGACTAGCCACACCGGTGTCTTGGGCTATATAACTGCCTGCCTGGAAGCTTTCCTTTACTCATGGCAAACTTCTTTCAAGCCATAAGTAAAGCTTTCTTTCAAGCCATAAGTAAAGGAAAGCTTTCTTGCCTCTTCCTTGCTCCCAGCACCCGGTTCCTGCTACCTTGAATTGATCTCTTGACCCTTGGCTTTTGGAACTCTGACTATGGCTTCGCTTGACGCTCTGGTAAATGAACTCCCTTGTGTAAAGTGCTTGCTTGTCTCCTCATGGCTGGACTTTGCTGCCTCTCACACTTCCTTCTCTGGGCTGGCTCGCTGCCCAGGTCTCTGACCTTGACAGTTGGGACTGGGGGAGGGGACAATTTGCCCCAGGTGGCAATGTTTTTGGGGTGTCCTGGCCTTGGCTATGCCCCCTACACAGTGGTCACACCCCTCATGCCATAGCCCCACCCGCCCCTCCCCACACTCCAAGCTCTGCCACTGCTGCCAGGACAGGCTGGAGAGGGGTTCAGTTTCTAAATCCCTCCTCATACTATATTTTCTCTCAAGGGGAGGGGTCATGGCATTGCAGGAGGCTGACAGTGACCCTGAGAATGGTTTTTTGTGTTGGTCAGCCTAAGAGAATGGCTGACATTCATCTTTGTATGGTAAAGCATCCTAGAAGGGAATGGGAAATGGCAAGGAGATGCAGGATGGAGAGTGAAATGTTGGTGGCAATGGCCATACCCCAAAGAACATGAGAATGAGGATAGAAGGAAAAAGGGGAGCTAATGCCTGGCAGATATGGAGGAAAAAAAGCAACAACAGGTTTGTTGGCAGTGGTATAAATAAATTTACTCTGTTCTTGAATTGTATTAACGAGCAGAATGAGTAGAGCTCTTTCAGCCTTTTACGTGTAATGCCCATGAGGTGTTTAAGACTATAACTCCCAAGACTCTGACCATATTGGCCAGGGCTAATGGAAATGTAGCCCTGAACACCTGGACTGGACTAAGTTGGGGAAGTTTAGATGGCCATGTGCATTATTTCACTTCCTTCAGACTGGTGAGCCAGTCCTGTTGTGGTTGGGGGCTTTTCTGACCCCATTTGTGAAATGGAACCCAGTTCTTATGCTTCATAGTCCTGCTCTGCTGGCAGCACCAGCAACTGAAGTCGAGTGACTGACAAATGTCGAGGAGCCTGGAGTTAGGCCATAGTTCCAGGGCTGAAGAGAGATGTGAAGGGTGAAGATAAGAGACAGGGCTGGAGCCTTCCTTTATTGCAGCCTTCGACCTGTGTAAAATTTCACAGAGCCTTCATAAGGTTGCCCAGTATTTTTAGCCAGTGGTGCAAATAAATTCTAGGCCATAGTGCCCAAAGTGTGTATAGTCCTTCCAGGTGGCTGTTGAATCCTGAAACAGCAAACAGAAGGTAGAAGAGAATCTTTTGGCCACTAACTGATCCACATCTGCACACGCTTAATGCATCACGCTTAATGACATCACTGGGACCTAGCCTCTGTGACATCATCAAGACCCATCCCTAGCTCTTGTTTAGACCTTGAACTCATAGGGCCTGGGATGCTCCTGACTTGACTACCTTACTTGGAGCAGGCCAAGCCCTTGTAGCTAGGGCTACATTAAGACATGTTGAGTAGCCTTCAATTGTGTCAACGCCCACCCTCCCTAGAAAAAGTTCCTGCTTTTTTCCCCCGGTTAACTCCAGAAGCTGGAAAACCCATTTCAAATTGGACAATTATTCTGTAATTTGTTGAACTTTTTCTCAAAAATGCTTTGAATGGCATACTCTGAGCAACTGTGTTTCATTCTTAATGATATCAGTAGGGCCTGCCTTTTTGACATCACCAAGGGGCTGTCATTATACCTCAGGTTTTGGCCTTGAAATCTGAGGGCCTGCGATTCTTTTGATCTGGCAATCCTAGCTATGCACACCCCAGCAAGTGTTAGAAAGGCTGCTGTGGACTGACAATAGGAATAGCTTCTTCTTCGCCTGTAATTGACAACATTTGTTGGGAGTGCTTTGATGTGGGTTCCTGCATGGCAGGAGGTTGGAGTGGATGGCCCCTGTGTTCTCTTCCAACTTGATGATTCTATGAACATTCTCTGGGTTGTAGTGGCTCTAATAAGTCATGCCTCTGATCCATTCAAAGCATTTTGTGGAAGGCAGGGTTGGAAAACTGAAAATTGGAGACGGCTTCTGTACCTTTAATGATTCTGTAAAAGATAGAATTTCAGTAGGCGCTGCTTATAATGCAACCAGGTAACAAGAAACATCTACTAAAATTCCTGCTTCTGCATAACAACTAATGGTACAGGAACCATCTCCAATTTTCGCTCTAGCAATTCTAGAGTGGGAAGAGATGTGGTGTTATTGCTTGCATGTGCAAATCACGCATTGGGAACTCCAACATGATCATTTCAGTCACCACTCAATGTTACTTAAAATTACTGGTAAAGTGGAAATCATCTGCTCTTTTGGTCGCTGCTGGCTCAAAACTGGAGTCAAACCTTGGGCTGTGAAAAGTTCCCCGTCACCAACTTTTCTTAATGATGAAATTCTAGATACTCTCTGTGCCATTTCCTTTAAAATAAGAAGAAATCCTATATAGTGAAGGGTTTCTTGTATCTTCAGATGTACATGCATGTTCATATGGACAGTGAGGGTCACCTAGATTTGAGGAAGCATCTTCTCTCACATGTGCCTCCACTCAGTGAGTTATCTTCATGAGGATCTTCTCCATTAATCCACTTCATGTTAGGTTGGCCTGCATTTCAAAACCAAGGCAGCTCCTAGGTTTTGAAATGCTACTTCATACAAGTACCCTCATATTCCTTTCAGGATGATCATGAAAACAAGATTTCTGGAGTGTAAGGTCAGAAAGCAGTTAACAGTGTGTTATATCTGATATTAGACAAAGTTCAGTTTGTGTCATGTCACTTCCCCTTCATTTCATCCTTCTCCAACCCAATCTTCTATGAAGTGTTCCCCAGCCCTCTAGAGCAGATTTGATGGTTTGTATGAAGGGCAAATCAGTTCCATTGGTGGCATCCATTCTGATGACAGGTCTGATTAAAACAATCTAGTATTTTTAGGTATTTTCAGATACTTTATTGGGATGTTAATGTTTGCAATTTTATGTGATTCATGTGTCCTCCTAAATGTTGTTGGACTCACAACTTCTAGCATTCCTTACCATTCCTTACCTTTTCTGTTTCTCTCAGGCACAGATGCAAACATACATTGGTGCCGCAGCAAGAGATTCTACTGTACGACCATTCAGGTTCATGTAAAAGGAGGCAGGCAGAAGAAATACACAACACATCTCTCAATTTTTATATAAAATAGACATTTATATACATCTGCTTTGTTGAAAGTCATCTTTGATCATAACCTTTATAGGTAAAATCCATTCATATGTAGACAATGAAAATAAAGGACTCTCCAAATCCTGTTATCACTGATATACATCCCACTGCTAAATTGTGCATTTATTAAACAAAAACAACCAATCCTTTAAATTAAGAAAGATAAAAGAGATGCAAAGACAGAAACACTACAACTAAGCAATGAATGTCTGCTTAGTGAAATTGATTAATGTTATTTTGTTTCATCAGATATTTCTAACATGTTTTGAGAAGCAAGAGATCATGATCCAGAGATAATCCTCAAAAAAAAAAAAAAAGAATTTTTGACACATCCTATATGGACACGAGGAAGTTCAGCACATATTTGCAGAGATTATATCATCATAAACACTGACACTTTTCAAAAACCATTAATAAGCTAAAGCAAGTGATCTTGTTGCTGCTTGTTACTAAGTGCACATGGAAGCAGATGGCTAACTATTGCACTTCCCCTAAGGCAAAAAAATTTACATCCCTTCAGGGATCAGTTTTCACAGATGAAAAGCAAGTGAGCAGTAAGTCAAATGCACAGTGCAATGCAAACAAGTGTCAAAGCATGCAAGGACTTTGGTGAGTTCTGAGCAGAGCTTGGAAACTTCCTTTCTGAACTACAGTTCCCAGAATCCCTCTGTCAACATGGCTGGTTCTTGGAGCTGTAATCCAAAAGAAAGGAGAAAAAAAAGAGGAACTTTCCTTGGCTCTGGCTTTCCAAAGGAATTGAACTACAGGCTGTATACAGATTAGAGCTTTTGAAAGCTGGTGTTGGAACCTGCAACATCACAAGTATTTTGTGTGGCACTATGGTCTTCAGCCAAATTGGATTTGCAACTTTTATATCCCCATATGCTTTTCCACTGCCATAACTTGCCCTAGAAACACAATTATGGCAGCCATCATAGGCATATGTTTATCTTGTGATTGTCAGTTGGCATCTGTTTGGGAGAGGCTACAATTCAGTGGGAGAGTACAAGCTTTGCATGCAAAAGACTACAAGGTCAATCCCTGATGCTTCCAGCTTTTTTTAACGGTCCTGTAACAAGCCTAAATACCTTAAAGGCACCAGATCCTGTACTTCTTCTAGTATTTAAACCTTTGCCTGTATACACCATCATCCCTGATTCATACAACAGTTTTAATTTGTTATGGAGTTTACATTTTTCTTGTATTTGCCATCACAATGTTCCTATGAGATACTATATTCTGCTATACCTATTTCACAGATGGATAACTAATACATAATGTGCAGGCACAGTAGACAGAGAGCTTGCATCCAAGTCTCCTTTCGCAGCTATCATTTCACTGGACCACACTGCTTAACAGTTAAGGCCACTCAAAGTAAACTTACTGTTCTCAATAAAGGATGCTTCCAGATGGCTTCCTAGTGGTACCAATCAAAAGGTGCTGTAAAACTATTTTTCCCCTTCTTACCAAATTTTCTGTGGTAGGACCAAAAAACAAAACAAAAACCAAAACCTGAAGAAATGGCTCAAAAACATGGAGAGTAACAGATGGAAGATTTCATTGTCTGAATCAAGGATATGATTTTTTTTTTTTAGTTTGAAGGGACAAAAAAACATGGCAGCCATTCTAAGACTTTTCACACTTGCACAACAGCAAAAAGACCAGCATCTTTTTTTTTGTTTCTTTGTTTTATTGTTTTTTTTTTGTGCAAAGTTATTATATTTTGGGGGGGGGATTGTGCAAAAATGTGTGGGATTTTTTGACAGAAATTTCCAAATGCAACAAAAGGAAAAAAAATAGCAAAATGCACAAAAATTATTGTAATCTCAACCAGCAGGGATTTCTTTTTTTACATTTTCTATTGCATGCAAAAACAAAATAAGAGGAGATTTACATCCCTAGTATGGATTCCTGGAAAATTCCATGAATCAGGCAGGGTCACCGTATAATAAAAGCCTTCTCCAAAAGCACCCAAAGATCTTAAGATCCATTTCTTGCTACTCTAGAATGGATTCAGGTATTTCAAATTAAATTCAAGTTTCCCCAAACTGCCCTCCTCCTACATCAACTATGGGTAAGTGTAGGCAGGCAGTTACCAAACAGCCCAGGGAGATGTGGTCCTGCCAAGCAATAAAGATCATTAACTATGCTCCAGATTTCTAGATGTGTGATAAGAATTTTCTTATTACTTGGCAAGATAATACAAACGAGAGATTTATGGAGTACTCATATGTATGCTGTAAGTTATCAACATGTAAATGGTCTTCCATATTCACTCACTGAGAGAAATCCCACAACAGCCTTCTCCAATCTGGTGCCCTCCACATGATCAAGACTACAGTTCTCATTCTCCCCATCCAACATGGCTAATGGCCAGCTGTCAATGGCAGCTGTAGTCAGAAATACTTGGAGGGAACCATATAGGGTAACATTGCTCTTAAAAGCAATTCAAAATGGGGCTAATTTTCACCAAAAGGCAGAAACAATATTGGATTACAAAGCTGTCTATTTTGGTGGAACTTTATGATACACAGACCTGGGGCTTCTCTCCTAAGAATGTTTGTAATCCGACTGACAAAACCCAACACACAATAGCTATGTTGATGGAGGACCTTAAGATCACAATCCAGATCAATGAATGTTACAACTGAGCTCTTGAATGAAGATGAGGATTCCTCATCTGACTACTTTTGCTTTATTTATTCCAACCCACACAAAAAGATTGAGAGAAGAATCTCTCAAGCACTGGAGGCATCTGAGTGCTCTAGGAATATCAACAGAGTAATTTAACATACATTCTGCCACTGCCTTGTGGTTGCTACCTTCTCTAACTTCATAAAAATAAGAGCAACAGCCACAGGTTCAGCCATATTTCCAGTTATGAATGATACCAGCTAATTTTTCCTCACACAGAGAAAAGTGAAATATATGGAATTTTTATCATTTTGAATAAATAACCCTCAAATGTGAAGCACACAAGCTCTGTAATATGAATGCTCTTCTCTATCATATATATATATTGTCAATAAAAGAAGAAATGAAATTTCTACATGTCAAAAGACAAAATGTCTCAAAAATCCCTTTCTTCACTCATTCTCCTAAGTTGCATAAACAAATTAAGGGAATTTGGAAAAATAACCATTTTCAGACTAGAGCTTCCAAAACCCCCCAATTGATATAACCAGCTGGAAAAAAAAAAAAAGCTCCTACTGTCTCTCTCATTGGCCAGTGTACAAAATGACCATCCAGGAAGGTTCAATGTGCTAAGGGGGCTTTATAAGGCCCTTTTTCTCACAGAAGCCTTTCTGCCAAGCTGTACCCCCAACTTGGGAGCTCCTCCTGAATCAGCCTCTTGAGGCAGCACAAGCATCTGTATGTGTGTGAAAGAAATTCACATATATACCTCTTAAGTTTTGAACAACCTAATTATTTTTAAATGTGCAATTGTGAGCCCCTAAAATTACTGAAATGGTCTGAGGTGTTTGAACAATTGTTAGGTATGTTCTTTTCTATCCAATGAATCAATTTGCAGCAAAGAATCTTGTTATTTTGACTGAGAAAAGAACAATCCCTAAATTCCAACCATTGGTGTATTATACATTAAAATCACAAGAACAATGTTTTATATGCAAGCCTTCTTTTTCTGGAATCACTCTCATGATCAAAATATTCAGCACAAAGCATATAAACTTCCATCTTGGATGATGGGCTATTATTTCCGAGGTCTTACTACAATAATCACTGGGAAGGCCTAGGAGGGCTGCTATTTCCCTTAGCTATGGCTACCACTGCTTCTTCCAACTATTTTTCATTGGTTGCTGCTACTATCTTCCTGGCCAATCAGGTGCTTAGTCCTGACCTCACTCTGGTAAAGTACTCCTTTAGCAAGACTGAACAAAGGAGATCATCCTATTCAGCCCTCAGTGAATCATTACTTCACTTCTAATCAACATTCCAGTGCCTCATTTTTCTTTGAAGAGTCAAAGATTTCAGCACTGTAGAAGCATTCTCTCTGTAAGTGTTAACAGAAGTGGTATGAGGCAAATCGACCCAAGCACAAATCTGGATTAAGATTAGGTTTCCACTCATGCTATCAAATATCCAGAGGCCAACAACAGGAGGACTTCCATAGCTTTGGCATTTTAGGTACAATTCCCATATACGCCCTCTTATTCCAGGTCATTACTGCATCCACAGTTCCTTTCAGTTGGCTGCTGTCTGGAAGGAGAACTGTGGCTTTTACAGTACTTGTTCATCATTGGGAGGCATACACTCATTGGGATGATCCTCTCACGTTCTCTCTTGAACATTCTGCAGCCGTTTCTCCAAGCGATCCAGTTTAGCCAAGTTCTCCTTCAGCAGCTTGCTGTTTGGAACAAGTTGTAAAGCCTTCTCATAATAGTTCCGTGCAGTGATATAGTTACCCTGCAAGAAGAAGGGCAGGAGGAAGAAAGGAGGAATGGAATCAAAGCATCAGTGGTATCACCTTTTTTGCTGAAATGCCCTCACTTATTCTCTCAGTCTCTCTTAGAAATAGATATTCCAAAAGCCAAAAGCATTTGCTTGTTATCATTTCTTTTATTTATATATATATATTTGGAACAATCCTGTGAGGTTGGTCAGACCACGTAAGCATGAATGGCCCAAAGCCCAATACTCTCAATCCAATGACCTAACCTTCCCCTCTCACTGTCTTTCTAGTCCTATAAAAATGCAAAAATTGTCCATAAAACAAAATCCAAACTACACATTGTGGTGATATCTTTATTAGGCTGAACAAAAGAGGTAAAATATATAATGCTGGCTTTCAACGCTCAGAGCTTCCTCATCAGGCAAAGATGCTAAAGCATTATGAAGGGAAAGAAAGTGCTGGTGTTAGAATCACAGGACTATATCTTGCTAGAGGTGTTCATGTGAGGTGGTCTTGAGGAAGGGTCTATGGCAGAAAAGAAGGTTAGGCTGCACCCCACTGCTATGAGATGACTGAGAATAAAAGCAGGGAAAGAAAGGCAACTTTTCCCTGAAGCATTATATAAACAGTTTCATAAAGAAATACAAATAAAACTTGTGAATTTTCTTACCTTGATATGCTCAATGCCTCCCATATTCATCCAGGCTTGTGCTTGCTCTGGGTTGAAGTCTACAGCCACTTTATAGCTCTAAATTAATACGAAAGTAAAAATGAAAAGTTAAGACACTCACGTTCACAGTACAGAAATCTTAAATTAGGGTATATAACAGCCTTTCCCAGCTTTGAGTTCTCAGATATTGTTTGACTGCTAGTCCCATAATCTCTGACCATTGGCCATATCAGCTACAGATGAAGGAACCTGTAGTACCACAACACAGGGATATAGAGTAGGGCAAGGCTGGAGAGGAATGTTAATGATTTTCCCTTTTAAAACTCCTTAGCACTGTAACTATTTTCACAGAGAGTTTTGTGGATGCATGTTGGAGGCAGAGAAATTTGTTTCATTCACAGTCCAAGGAAGACTTGGAAGATTGGAATAGAATGAGAGAACCACAGAGCTCGAAGGGGTCCCATAGACCATCCAGCCCAACTCTCCACAGGAAATCCAGCTAGAGCATCCCCATGAGGTAGCTCTCTAGCCTCTTACTTAAGATGTCCAGAAAAAGAGACCCCACCTCTAGGTAATTGGTTCCACTGTCAAAAGTTCTTACTGTCAAGAAGTTCCTTCTGATGTTCAATTGAAATCTATGCTCCTGTAACTTAAAAGCATTAAACCTGAGAGAGAAGAGAACAAGCCTACACCCTCCTGTCTGTGACAGTCCTTTAGATATTTAAAGAGTGCAATCATGTTGCCCCTAAGTCTTCTCTTCACCAGGCTGAACATGTTCAGTTCCCTCAATTCTCCTCGAATGTTTTGCTTTCCATACCTCTTATTGTCCTTGTTTTCTGTCTTTACAGTTTGGCTTGGAGAAGTCACAGTCCTTTTGTGTTTTACTAAGTTAATGGTTCATGTTTAGTAAGTGTTCAGTGTTTTAGTTTTAGTCTTAGTTCATCTTCTTCTTGAATGTGTATTTCTTTGACTTTGATTGTTACTCTATGAATTTGTTTTAAAACTAATCTTTTAAAAATATCCCATTCCTGTCCACTTTAGCTTGCTCATCCAAGTATTACAACATTTCTATGTTCCATTTCTTGATTTAGTACATCTAGCTTCCCCTGATTCATGCTTCTCATATTCTGTGTTCCTACAACATATGTTTTGCAGCTTTGGCCTTTCCTTTCACCTCTGAGTAGGTCAACAGCTGAAAATTCTTTTGGCTTGAGTCCAGCTGCGCTATTAGCCACAGCACTACTCGTAGTTGTCCTCTGCTGTTATCAAAGAAGCTCACTGAGTGTCTTCTGAGCTAGAAGTCTCATCTTCTGGCACTCTACTGTGTTTCATTTTGGATTATCTCATTGTAGAGTCTTCATGGTGAAAGACATTCAAATGGGGTTTACCATGCCAACTTCTACCTAGTACTATAACAAGTGTTAGCTATGGTACTGTTTCTGTTGTCTCTGAGATATCTTCCACCAGCTGTTTGGCACTGTCTGACATGGGAGACCCTACTAGTAACACTGCTACCATCTGTCAGGGTTGGTAGGATTTGACTCCTCTGAGCATGAGCAGAATGCAATCTGTGAAGCAAGGTTTTGCCACAGCAGAGAATCCCAGTGAAGCAGAAAAAATTCCAGAGGCTCATTAAGTAAGACTTAGAGGCTTGATTTATTGCTGCATTCTAAGATAAGGCTTAGCAAAAACATGCAAACATTCAAGCAATTAGACAAACAGGAATAACAGAAGATAACAGAGAAAAATCGGGCAGCATCTCCCCCTACAATCAGTATACTGCCAATGGCATGGCAGGTCCAGCTAGGGCATCTAACTGGCAGCTGGTCAAGGTAAACCCTAGCCTTTTTATGCTTCCTTGTCACCCTGGAACAAGTGGGGTGACCCAATCAGTGCTCTGGCATGTGGCCTTCTCTAATATACAAGACATAGCCATAACAATTCTGCTGGCCTTGCACCTGGCTGTCTGGCCACCACCGCCTCTTCTCTCTGCCGTCTACTCATAGGAAAACTTTACCTGCCCGGCAACAACCTTGACACCATCAGCATATCCTCTTGCTTCACAACAGCATGCAATGCCATCACTGCAGAAAGGCAGTGCCATGGTGAGAACTTGTTTTTATTGCTCGAATGAGGTACAGTAATCTAGATGAGGCTTGATTAGTGCAACGTATAATGGGACTATTACTTCCTTTGTCTTGAAAACTATTAATGAAGACAAAAATATTATTGGTCTCCTTTGCTGCAGTATCACACTGCTGCATCATGTTCAACTTACGATCAACAGTCCTCTGAAAGACCACTACCTCCCTTTGAAAATTCAGGGCAAGTGACGTGATTTGCATTTTTCTGGATCCTATTACATTCTATCCCATTCCCACAACTGTATAAATATGCTTTATAACTGAAGCTTTAATATCATTCTGTACTGCATCTGAAGAAATGGGTTTACATCCACAAAATGTCATACTAAAATAAAAACCAGTTACTCTTAAAGGTGCTGCCACACTCCCTTTTTGTCTCCCCCTCCTTTCCTCCTTTTCATCCTGCAAGAGCCTAACGTAGCTGCTTCTTTGAAGGCTCATCACTATGCATTAATCTGAATGCATACCAAGGACTTTGAAGAGCAGCATGGTACATTTAATGAAAGAAGGGATGGATGTCTTAAAAGGTAATCCCATGATTTTAACTTTGGGGTTGTCTTTTTACCTCAAAAGCTTTGTCCAAGTGGTTTTGCTCTCTTAGCTGATTTCCTTTAGTAAAAAAGAGCTCTGATATGACTTTGGGGTCCTTTGGTTTCAGCTGTAGAGCTTTGTCTATGGCTTCAAGTGCCTGCACACATAGAAAGAGGCAGAAAGATAAACATGAGTTGTTTGAACTCAAATAATACATTGACAGTTATTCTGAGGGTTGGTTTTTGAGGTGTGTACTTATAATGTGTGAATTAGGCAACAAGTATGTCACGCAATACCATACAGGCACTCTCATCAGAGATTCAGGATTAGCTACAGTGCACTGTCAAGAATTCACCAGATACTAGGTGTTGGAAGATCACCTTTTAAAAAGTAACTGGCTACCATTATATTTCCATGAGTCAAAGGTTACATCTGATTGCCATTATAGTTACTTTGTAGAAACTAACTCTTTACTTTCCCATTTCTTGAAAGTAATGAATTCTTCAAACTGGTGGCCTGTGTTACAAAACAAAGTTTCTTCCCATTCGCTTTCTCATCACCTCAACATCTACAATAGAGCATGAGGCACCGTCTAAGTCGGCACTTGAACCACGTGATAATACTCTCCCACCAATTAGTGTAGTCACACTCTGTAGCTACACAAATAATTAAAAATGTTTCTTACATTTCAAAAAGACTGAAGCAATCTCTTGTTATGGTGCAACCATAATGTAACACAGTTCAGCCTTCATCACTGGAAAAAGGAACTACTTACATGTAATTATACATTATTTGTAACTACGGCTTGGCACAAACCTGATTTTGCTACCATATAATAAGGCAAAATGTTCTAAAAGTAATGCTGAAACTGAGTGAAAATGGTTTCCCTGAGTTTTGTCATACGTTGTCAGTTTCCTGTTCCCTTTTACCACTGGAAAATATGTATGTGTCTTACAGAAATCCACACTCAATATTAGCAGTACTTTATAATTTAAACCAATTTGGTTGCAGCACTATCTGCACCACTGTTTAATTTGCCAGATTTGTACTGGACATAAAAATGACATTTTAGCTGTAGGCTGGGTCCTAAAAACCACTCATGAAAAGAAAATGGATGTAAACCAGAATATTTTCTCCCTTCCCTTCCCTTCCCTTCCCTTCCCTTCCCTTCCCTTCCCTTCCCTTCCCTTCCCTTCCCTTCCCTTCCCTTCCCTTCCCTTCCCTTCCCAAGGATCTCTATGTCCCCTGAAAAGCCCCTTCCAAAGGTTGGAAGACTCTCATAAACAGGATGGGCTGTGTTGTGCAAGGCTGCAAGGATGTTCACAGGGTGGGAGGATATTCTAGTGATGGGTAGCCCCAAAGGCCAAGAGGTGGGTCACAAATACCAGTATGCTGTGGCCTGTAAACTCTTACTATCAGTGACTAAGCCTTAGGAGAGGCATTTGAACATTTTAGAAGGGGAAAAAACACACAAGAGCTGGGAAACCTTAAAATCATGGTGTCCTGTAAAAGAGGGCATGGCTGTTGGGGGAGCCCCAGAGAGCTGGACTTAACACTTGAGCTGAAGTTCTGCACCACTGCTTTAATGCTTTGTCAGACATCTGGAACATAGTGGACCTATGGATGGGGTAGAAAGGCAGGCCACTGATGGGGAGTGGGGAACAAAAGAGGAGCAGGCATGACAGAACTCTGTTTTCTCCCACATAAATAAGGCAGAAAGTGTGTTCAGTTCTTTGTTCTACAGTGCAAGAAGAATACTGATGATGTTTACAGGAGGGCAACCAAGATAGTAAAGATTCTGGAAACTAATCCTTTTGAGAAATATTTGAGGGAAATGGGATATTTAACCTGGAGAAGGGAAGACTGAGAGATGTTATGATGGCCATCTTCAAATATCTGAAGGGCTGTCAAACGGAAGAGGGAAGAAACCTGTTTTCTATGGCTCGGGAAGGTAGGATATGAACCAACAGATTCAAATTGTAAGGAGGAGAACCCAACTAAATGTTTGGAAGAATCTACAAGTGGTAAAAGTTATTTGACCGTGGAAAGGACTACTTCTAACTGTTCTTCCTTAAGAGGTTTTTAAAGAGATTGAATAGCCATCTGTCAGGGAAATTTTAGTTGTGGATTCCTGCACTAACAAAGGGTAGGACTTCACTAGATGATCTTTGGTACCCTTTTGAAATCTACAGTTCTGTGGTTTTATGAAACATCCCTCAACGATAGTAAAGTACAGTACATGTACGGGAAACCAAAGGACTAATCTTTGGCCTAGTGCTATCCATATAATAAGACTGTCTCAAGCAAGGTGTGTCTCTTAATCAAGTGCTTGACTAGAGACCTTTCCCATCAGGATGGCATATGTACCTTGTTGTAATTCTCTTGTTTGCTGTAAATAGCTGACAAAAGGCGGTAGCACTCCAGGCACTCTGCCTCTTCAGTCACAATATGACTAGTCATTTGTTCAGCTTCCTTGGTTTGCCCCATCATTGCCAAAACCTGAGCCTACAAAAAGCAAAAACAAGTAATACATACACCCTAATCAGAGGCCTAATCTTTCCCCTCACTTATTAGAATATTGGTAAGGATTCTATGTTACCACAACAACTTGGTATGTCCTGCCTGTGAACCATTAAGAAGATGCGAACCTCAGTGGCTGAAGTACCTCAAAAGATAGTGGCTCGAGAACCAGAACACAATAAAACGAACACATCAGCAGACTTGCATGAGAGTAAGTCATCTTCCCAATACCCTAGCCCTAGCTAGGCGTCCCTCTTCTATCTGCTGGTGATGGTAGTTGCAGACCAACATATCTGGAGAACAATAGGTTGGGGATAGCTGGCATAAGCCACTGAGTCTTTTAAAGGTGAATATGGACACTGTGAATAATACCCAGAAATGAACTGATGGTTAGCAATAACTTTAAAGTTATCAAAAAGAATTGTTAATTTCTAGAATAACAGCCTCATAGAGCTACTCTAGATGGCATGATCTTAACAGTTATCGAAGGCTGCCCCACAAAAATGCATTACAGTATACTACCTGGGATGTTGACAGCAGTAGGACTGCTGCAGCCATATGACGGCTCAGCATCTTCTCTACAAGTATTCCTTTCAAAATTAAGCCTGCTTCAGCACCCTCTGAGCTCTCTGGCTTAGACTTCATGGACCTTGTAATTCAAGACTGGGCAGAATGCAGGCTTGAAGTATTACTATATTTTATTAGAACCCTGATAGCTACAAAAGGAGTTTAATCCAAAAGATACACACTGAGAATGAATAATTCCTGAGTGCAAGAATTTGTTTTAGGTAATGGAAACGATAGTCTCCTAAATTCTACTCTTGGCAGCCTTAAACTTCCTGTACTACAGTAGTTTAATTTAGGGCAAATAGGGAGTCATTTTCTTGTTGCTATTGTTAAACACAGAGACCCAAATACTCTAAAGGCACCCGATCCCATCTGATCTTAAGCTAAGCAGGGTCAGCCCTGATTAGTACCTGGATGGGAAACTATCAAGAAATATCTCTGGGACCTCAGAGAAAGGAACTGGCAAAACCACCTCTGAGTATCCATTCCTAGCAAAACTATGAAATTCATAAGTAGACAGGTGACTTGAAGGCACACATGCACACACACATTGTTAAACATCTGGAACTCAGAGATTTACAAGCAGATCCAGTGTAGTTAACTAACTTTTCTACCCTGTGACCTCTCCCAAGCCTGAACAAGCTGAAATGTACAAAACTAAAAACCCATCAACTGATGTTCTATAGAATTAGAAAAACAGGAAATGCACCTTCACATACTCACCAGGGCCAGCCGAGTCTCTTTGTTAGATGGCTGAAGTGCCGCAGCTTCCCTATACACCTTTAACGCATCTTCATATCGCCCTGTGTTGTAATACAGCGCTCCTAGAGGGGTCAGAATTTCAGCCTTCCGTGTCACTTTCAATGCTCTAGCGGGATTTTCAACCAAAAGTCAGGACATGACAGAAATGAGAAAACAAACAGCGTGAACTGAAATGTGTCTCCTGAAAGTTCTAAAACAGAGGTAGGAATCATGCAGCCCTCCACATTTTGTTGAATTGCAACTCGTAGCATCCCTTGCCAGCACAGAAATTAATAAGGAGTGCTGGGAGGTGCCAACAAGTGCTGGGAGTTGCAAACAGGAAAAGAGATTCCACCTAAACATTAGGAAGAACTTCCTGATGGTAAGAGCAGTTTGGCAGTGGAATATGCTGCCTTGGTGTATGGTGAAGTCTCCTTCTTTGGAGGTTTTTAAAGAGAGGCTGGATGGCCATCTGTCCAGAATGCTTTGATTATGTATTCTTGCATGGCAGGCAGTTGGACTTGATAGCCCTTGTAGTCTTTTCCAACTCTGTGATTCTATGATTCTGTGAAACCATCAGTATGTGGAGGGCTGGATGATTGCCATCTCTTTTCGAAAAGAAGGAGAGCAACTTGCATAGCAAAGCTTTCTGTAGTCAAGAGCAGAGCTGGACGGGGGCGGGGGTCATATTTTAGACAATAATTCCAGAATCACCCAACCACTGGCTATGCTGGTTAGGAAATTATGGGAATTTTAGTCCCCCAAAAGTAGTATTTCCAAGAAGAGGAATATTCTACAAAAACACACCCTTACCAAAATATTCCATATTTCAGGAAAAACTAAAACATTACCCTTTTGTAATAAATACTAATAAAAAGTATGTATATAAAATAATAGTTTGCACAATTCATTCAGAGAATCAGCATTTGCTCCTGATATAAATATGAGGCTCTCTGGGACCAAGTATTACAGAACTGAAGATTAAAGGGAGGCCTCCCATATTTTGACTTCTCTTACCGTTTGTACCAAGTTTCAGCCTCTTTGTTCTGTCCCAAGGAACGGTACAATCTCCCCAGGTTCACCATGGCGACATGATGACTTGGGCTCAGCTGGATGGCCTTCTGGTAGTGGGAAACTGCAGTCTCTGGAGATCCTAGAAAACAAGATTGGGTTATGATTGCTGTTAATATATCTTGCTAGTGTGTAGTATGTGTTCTCCCCATAGTGGAAGATTTAGGACTGCATTTACAAACAGCAAAAGGAAAAAAGGAAAGAAAAGCACATTGAAAGGAAGCCAAAATGCCAAGTAAAAGCTTGTCTGATAAGTTATTATGATTGAACGGCAGAAAAATTCAGCATCCACATGAAAGATGTCTAATGCAACCGGACTGCCCCATACATCACCACAAGACCACGTTCTCCCACCTAATACACAATTTCTGTCCAAGGCTGCTGTAGCATCGTCAAATGTACACCATCACTGACATACTGTGCATGCTAAAGCATGGCATTTTCAGCATGGTGTTGCAATGGGAGTATGAGACTTGGTTCAAAGTCCCTGTCTCTCCACAATTTCACTGGGTGAGCTTGAGCTAGACAGTATGTCCCTGCCTCACAGGGAACCATGCGTACAATGTTTGAGCTTCATCAAAGAAAGGCAAAAATACACATGTGATAAATATAAATGCAAGTGTTCTAAAACTTCCCTCTAGGAGCACCCAACACTTCTTTGCTCCCCAGGCATCAGTGCAAAGGCTACACTCTGGAAGAAGGAACATGCCTTCACACAACTGAAAGAAAAAGGGGCCTGGAATCAGCCTTACCATTATGGACAATAAGGTGACTAGATTTAGGAGCAGTCCCTGAATGTCCCTAAAGGAAAAAAAAAATGGTTGTTTACTCCATTATTGCATTTTTTTTCCTGACAGAGGTAAGGAGAGGTGCCTTTGGGACTTTGCAATTGCATGGTGTACACGTTTAACTGTTTGACCAGGATTCTGGGAAACAAGAGCCTGAATCTCTCTCAATGCAGCCATGGAAACCACTTGGGTGACCTTTGGCAAATCATACTCTCATCCTGAGAGGAAAGCAATGGTGAACCTCCTTGGAATAAAACTTTCCAGAAAACCCTATGACAGGCTTGCCATAAATCAAAGTCAACTTAAAGGCACGTATCAACAATGGCATGTACTCAAATAACATGGCAGGCCATGAGCGCTACATATTTTGTCTTGGGTGAAGGTAAGGCACCAGCTGCTGTTCTGATTCAGATAGTATAGGACAAGTCTTGCCTAGATGCTTATTGCAAGGTCTCCCTATGGGATGCTGCTGCACACCAAAGTGTCTTGCACTGGTGCAGAAGTCACATAGCAGGGGCAGGGCTAATTCTATCAGAACCACAGAATCAAAGAGTTGGAAGGAGAGCTCTCACTGGGTTATTCTGAGTGCATTTCTTTCTTAGGAAACTGCAGGATTGATTTCCATGGTTGAGGATTTTTAAAAGCATCACACAAAAATAGCTTCAGCAAAAAGGAGGATTTTAGAAAAACAAGCACCCATGCTCAGAATTCTTGAGCAAAAATATCAAGTGAAGGGCCTCTAAATATAGCATGGCTACAATCCTGCATGGCTCAATGTAATGTAATAGTTCTGCACGCAGAACTATACTATACTGAACCATTTTATGAACTCCTTGACCTACCGTAGAGCCAATGTAGCACCCACCCCCAAGGCCAATCGTGCCTGAGGAAGCAGATTGAACATAGACTTATCTGGCTATGTCCCCCATAGCAGATATGAAAAGATTACATCATCCGTTGAGGTCCTCCAAAGGTCTCAGTAGCTGACGTAACCATTTTGTGTCTAGTCACAGGAACATAAACAGATGCTTATGCCCTCCCCAACCCTGCTCTCCTCTATTCACCAGTGGCAGTGAATGGGGGGAGGGCTTCAGCAGCTCTACTGTGGGGGTGGGCTTTGGTCACTATGGAGAGTAGAAACCTCTGGACTGACTACAAAGAGACATACACAGAGGTAAGGCTAATTTACACCTATGTATGCAGTCACAAGATAGCAGCCAATAAGCAGTTGCTAACTGAACACATGGCACAGCAATATAATAAGCCAAGATTGCTTGTATGCTTAAAAATGCATGGAGGCAAGAAGCTTGATGTCTCCATTGTACTAGATATGCCATAATTCAGGCAAAACTCAAAAGCAGGAGTACCCCCTCTCCAACTCTGGAAATGGTTGGAGACACAGAGCTACACGTATGATAGAAAGGTGGCCAAATATGGTGAGTTGAACTTAGAAAAATCACCAGAACCCTCCAGACAGCATGGGTAGTGGCCCATACTGATTGGAGGATTCAGGGAGTTAAAATCCAAATGAGTAACTTTTCCATTTTCTGGCTGAAATATTAAGCGCAGCTGCCTCAACACCTGCTGGCTTTATTGCTGTCTGTGCTGACACTTTCACTGAATTAAATGGGATGGTTTATTGATTTTCATTATGCTTAACTGTTGGGCATATTGTTTATTATTCAAATTCTACATGGTACTTCTCCCTCTGCATACTAATATTTGAAACAAATAAAGAAAGGACATCTCATGTGTGTGCTCATGATATATCCACTGGTTCTTCAGCAGCAGAGTGTAAGCCATCACGGTTCCTCCCAATCCTTTGTTTTCTCCACTGTTTGCTTCCCTGGCACTGACGATGTGCCTAAGTTTAACTTCATAAGAATAGATGACTTGCAGGGCAAACCTGGATTTAAATCTCCGCTCAAGTTAGAAAGGTTATCAGCATCAGATGCACAACTTAAAAGAATTTGTTTTTTGTATACAAATCCCAGAGCCAGCATGGCCTGTCCAAATGAAAAAAACAATTCTTAGATCTGGTCAGAAGTCCATCCAAGTCTCTTTGCTATCTAAGATCTTCAGAATTTATGGAACATCCTCCCTGAAGAGACCAGTCTAGATCCCTTACCTTCTGCCTTTCACCAGAAAGATGAAAGACTGGCCCTTCCTTCATGGAGCTCAGGGTGGTAGACATGATTCTACTTCTCATTCTTCTTTATCCTCACAATAACCTTATGAAGTAGGTTGGGCTGAGAGATGGTACTAGGCCAAGATTACTCAGTGAATTTAATGGATGAATGAGGATAAGATCAGAGTCTGGCATACTAGCTAATCATACTAGCTAATCATACTAATCATACTAGCTAACCTCACCTGCCTCACAGAATTGTTTGTCCCTTTTAACTGCCATCAAGTTAACTTTGATGTCTGGTAACCCTATGAATGGGTTGCCTGTTATACAAGTTACCCTGTTATCAACAGCCCTGTTCAGGTCTTGCAAATGGGCCTATAGCATCTTTGATTGAGTTTACCATTTCTTTTGCTACTGTCTTCTACCTTACAAAGCTTTATTGACTTTTCTAATGAGTCATGTCTTCTCATGATATGTCAAAATTACAACAGTTAATAAGCAGATAGACAGATGACAAATATGCTGAAATAATAATATTATTCCTACATTTGTGACAAAAAGATGACTAGAATTTTTAATATACACATATTGTTGATTAGACTCAATACGGCACAAAATGTTGACTAAATACTATTACAATATGCTAAATGCAATTCAAACAACAATAACCACTTGATGGTGATTATTTACCACATACAGTTACAACACATTGAGTGCACTAAGTGCAATTCAAACAGCCAATAACAACCGCTTGACAGAGATTTCTTTTTAAAAGAAGGAAATAACTCATAAACATGTTTAGTGTATCATAATAGTATGTAGGCAACATTTTGTATTGTATTGTATGTAATCAACAATTTGTGTATATTAAAAATGACCATTATGTTTTTGTGACAAATGTGGTAGGAATATTCAGCATATTGGCTACCTGTTTATTTGCTTATTAGCTGTCAGAATTAGGGGACTACAAACACAGCAACCTCAACTTGGTCATCTTGGCTTCTAAGGAGAGTTCAGATTTGTTTTGCTTTAGGACCCTTTACTTGTCTTCTTGGAAGCCCAAGGTATCTGCAGAACTCACCTCCAGAACCACATTTCAAATGAATTGATTCTCTTCCTATCAGTATTCTTCAGCTTTCACAACCATATATAGAAATCAGAAACACAGTGGCACAGACAATCCTGACTGTGGTATTCAATTATCTATCTTTACACTTGAGAATCTTGTCTAGTTCTTTCATGGCTGCCCTTCCAAGTCCTTGTCATCTTCTGATTCCTTGATGCAGTCTCCTTTCTGATTAATGACTGAGCAAAGATATCTTTAACTATTTCGATGTCTTCATCATCTTATGTAAGTTTAACATAGACGATATAAACAGTGAAATAGCTAAAAGATTTCTGTGGTCGTTATTTTTGCTTTCTTATATTTTCAGCTGTAACCCTACCTTTGCACTTTCTTCCTTACTTTCACAGAATTGTAGTAGTTAACAAAATGAGATATAAACCCACATATTGTGCCCCTCACCTCATCTATAGTTGGGCAGTGGAAATGATTTGTCCAAGAGACACTGGCAAAGATATTATTCGTTAATTATTGAATAACCTCTCTGAGAATACTCAAGACACCTTTCAAGAAAAGCTTTGTGAGGAAGGGAATAAATATTAAATAGGGGAAAAAAAACAAGCATAAACTAAAACAACATAAACTAACCCCAAAACAGGACAGCAACTACCATTTTATTCTTCCCATCAAACAGCCTGGACACAGATTGGATTGATCTAAATTGTCCTCTACAGTAGAATTTGAAATATTTCCCACATCCCCACAGGGTGGAGCTACACTACTGTACTTTGCCTGGACAAGATGTGACAGAAAAATCCATTACAAGAGAGGAGGGGGCATGCAACCTGTGTGTAAACTGATTAAGCAGAATCATTCATCGGTGTCTTGTGTTTAAAAAAAAAAACAACAACTGCAAATGTGCTGATGTTAATTTCATCCTGGAGAAAAATGACAGATTGCTAACCTTGGGAAGGAAACAGCTATTTAAGATAAATTTTGTACATGAATCCACTGCCTGTCATATGGAAATATCTCCCACAGCAGTATGCATACCTAATCTGCATGTGAAATTCAAATAACCACGTCAAGGTTAAAAATAACTAAAGTTTAAGATTTGTAAAGGCATGAAGAGACTGTGTTAAGAATCACATTATTTCAAACTTTAAATTATGGCTGGAATGCTGCACCAGGAGACATATGTCTGGCATGTACATAGCTGTATAGTTTGGGCTAGCCCCCTACCATAATCTTTTATTCAGCCCTCCCAATACGGTCATTTGCTTGTTGATGGGAGGGTGGCGAGATTGGTGGTGATGCCTCCAGGTGGAATAACATGGGACCTCAGTGCTACTTCCTACCTCTGGTCTTTTATGGGAGTACATGAGGTCCCATGTTATTCCACCTTTACTGCAAGCCACTTCTATGAGGAGACTCACCTCAGACTGACATAACACAAGTGTGTATTTAGTATAAGCCATATATCCAGTATATTGGGGGAAAGGGAGGATGGGAAAAATGAATACTTGTATCTACGTTTGGGCTCAATGCATTGCACAGCTTGGCCAAGAAATCCTAGAAATGCAGAAAACTGTCAAGCCATCCTAATCCAGTACTATCCACCCTGACAGACAGTAGCTTTCCAGAGAAAGGTCTCTCCCATTATTTCCACCCCTGTCCTTTTAACTGGCGATGCCACAGACTCAATCAGGGTCTTTCAGCATACAAAGCATAAGATCTACCCCTGGAGCTACAGCCCCTCCTCATCTTTGTGATCATGTAGAGAATTTCCTTGTTAACATTCCGTGCTCCCTGAGGATTGTTATCATAGTAAATAGAGACATCTTTATTATCCTCCACAACTGGGGCCCTGCAACTAAACTGTGGCAATGGAGAACTCTAGTCTGTTCATGGTTCCAGCTCCTCTATTTCTCTACCCCTCCCCACTTCCTCCTCCTCAATAGCCTATGGTCACTGAGCATACTCAGTCCCCAGTGACTTGTTTCCCCTCTCCAAATTTTGGTATGGGAGTAACAGGCACACTTGTTTCCAATTCCAACTACAATGCATTCTCAATTTTCTTCAGTGATTTCTATAACCTGCTTATTTCTCTCCCTGAGGACATTCAAAAATAGATTTGCAGTGTAAGCCAGACAGTGACCTATTCAGATAATGTAACAGGCCTTTCCAGCTTTCCATATATCTGTCTCTCCCTCCTTCCTTTCCAGCCATTTAATTCCATTCCTTTTCCCATTCTACTGTCAGTTTTTTGTTTGTTTTGCTCCCTCATTCTACTAATGCTCCATACCATTGAGTTATTATGGTCTATTTGTGGGGTTACTATCTATAGAGGTTTTTTCTTCGCTGAAGGCTTTTGGTGCATCTGAAAGCCCTGGGCTTACCTTGACTCTGCTGATACATCCCACTTGTGCATGCATGATGAAGCTTTGTCTACGTAATCCTGAGTACAGGAATATTTGAACTGGTATTGGAAAGACAGGATCAAGAGGACTCATGACACATTGCACATGATACTGAAGTAAGCAGATTCACATCATGAAATGGCTTGCCACAAAAATAAAGTTATACAGAGATGTGTTACAAGACCAATCAAGAGTGCCTTTTGTTTGTCTCATCTGTATACCATAACCATGTAATGGGAGAATGCACAGAAGAGTTTTCCTAGCATTGGTATATCATTTTGGGGAAGGGAGCCAAGTTAAACCTGGCAATCATCTTCAAGCATGATAAAATGTTCCTGTTTTGGCTCAAGTTAAAAAACTAGAGCTAAGAGTGTTTAGATTTAATCTTAATCTCTAGTGGTTTGGTAGAAGTTTTATTTGGATATAATATACAGCTTATACTCAAATTTCTGTTGCTAGTTTCAAATTTTTGTGGCTCTCTCTGGGTTTTCAAGATGGGGCAGGGAAACAATCCAAATAAAATAAATGAAAATTAATCCTGCCTTGGGAGAAGCTGCAATAATCATGGTTTTAAGGCTGCAATGCTATGCATATTTCGCTTGGAGGATTGGCCCACTGAACACAGAGAGACTTGCTTACACATAAATATGCAATTTAGGATTGTGTTCTGTTTTCCAAAGAAAGAAATTAGCTTCCAAGGAAAGCAGCAATGGCAATATTTTTTTTAAAAAAAATAAGTTTACAAAGTAATTGAAGGGAACTAAGGCCATAACGTCTTAGTAATTTGGAGGTAATACTAAGGCCATTTCCACACTACACTGTTATAGTGCTATTATTCCACTTTCAACATCCTGTGGATTTTGAGGGTTTGTATTTAGGGAGGGGCCTTTAGAATTCTCAGCCACAGAGCTCTTTGGCCTCAACAAACTACAAACTCCAGAATTTCACAAGATGTTGAAAGTGGAATAATAGCACTATAACAGTGTAGTGTGGAAATGATCTAAATGGCAGTTTAGCTAGTGCACAAATGGCCTCATGAGCATCACAATTCCTGCTCTTCCTCCTGGTGATCAGAAGCATTTCCTTCCATTTTTAATGAATCGCTGTCATCATATCTGAACACAGACAATCTGTTTTCATCCTAACTACAGTTTAGGGAAGTAGGTCAACCTCAAAATATGGTTTTATTTCCCTAAACCAGAGGTGAACAAAGTGTGGTTCTCTGTAGGTTTTTGGACTGCAACCTCCAGAACCTATGATATGACTAGAACTAAGAGCTGAAATCCAGTAACATCAGGTGGGCTGAACTCCACCCATACTTGTTCTTGGTGGTGGCATCCAAATGCAGCAAGAGTGAGAACTGTGTGGGCCAGCCATTGTTAAAATGCAACTCCAGCTTTCCTCATTTCTGGCTACGTTGGCTAGGACTGCTGAGACCTGCAATATAACAATACCTAGAAGGCCACATGATTCTTGCCCTTGCTCTAAACTACAATTTGCACATAATAACCAAGAGTAGATGGAAATGGAAATGGAAACTCATCTCTTTTTTGCAGCTACAGTTTAAAGGACAGAGAATGGAGACATGCAGATGCCCAGAGCTAAGGCACCAAATCCTTAACCAAAGAGTTTAATATCCAGAATCCATTTATTAAATTTTAAAAATTATTATTCCATCTATTTACAAAGTTTAGAAGTGAGTGTGGATCCTTATGTATACATGGAAGAAGAAAGGACATGTTTGTTGGCAGAAAACATTTAATGTGTCTGAATTACAGTTTCCCCAAGTAATGCTATGGCTGTTATTTTTCTTTTTTAAAACACCTTTATGTTAACTCATTTCATTATTCATTACTTCTGGTTCAAAGAAACCTACGGATTGATAAGAGAATGGTATAACGTTAGAAATATCCCTCTAAAAATGCCCCTAAAAAGTAGTTTAAAGGTTACTAGGAAATGTTAAAAAAATACTACCTCAGTAGCACTGCCTTAATTTTGGAATGTAAATTTGTCACTCTCATTTTTTTAAAAAAAATTACTCGTTATGTGTTATTATGTTCCCCGTTTCTTCTTTCCAGACTTTGACCATTTCTGCATATTACCCATCTCTGTTGTCATCCCGTCATGATCCCAGCATTGCCACTCCCAGGATGGAACATGATGTGAACACTCCCCTCTGTACCCAGCCAGCTGCCTGTGGAAGGGTAGCATGAGCAACACCTTCCTTCCTTCTGCAGTGCAGCCAGCCATTTCCCATGCTACACTGGGGAAGGAAGCACCTGGATTGCGCTTCCTCCCTTTCCAAATGGCCACCCGCTACTAGAGCGTCATGTGATCTGGGGCCATTACCAATTTTTTCCGGTAATGGAACATCTCACAATCACAACAGGTAGGGATCCACTGGCAATGGGAACATGACGATGTTGTGCGAAAGCATGACTCATGGACCAGCAGCAACACATCCCCATCATGGGACAGTGACGTCATGAGGAAATGGCCTCTGTCAATGGCTGCTAGTCCTGATGGCTATTAGTCCAGGATGAGAATCAACATAGCCTCTGAATATGAGTTGCTGGGGAACAATAATGCAAGAGGGCTGCTCCCTTTATGCATTCATGTAGAATACAGAAGGAGGGATCTCTGCAAGCTGGGACAGGCTTGCAACCTAGAACAGGGACAACTAAGGAAGGAAAAGAAAGTGGAGATAGTTTTAAAAAGAGACAGCCTTTTTAAACCACACATTATTTCAATCACACACGCTTAAGGCTTCATTACTGTACAGCAGTAATAGAGTAATAGAGCAGAGGGTTTTGCCACAAGTATGATTAAGTATCTTATTCCATGGCCTTAGCTTAGACTCTTAGAGGGAAAGTCAGGGTTAATAGCAACTGGTCTCTTGGTCATCTCTGCTGACAGGAAGTCTCACCCAGTGGGAGAAAGATTTGTCACAATCCCCAGCATTTTAATTCCTGTGCTTTTCACATATGCTGTCAAAAATGTATTTTGGTGAGCGAGGGCAGAAAGAGATAAATGACAGTATGAGGGCAATACTGAGTGAGAGACATATTGCTCAAATCATCCCCATGTTTCTTATATCCCTGCCTTTAGAGTCAAAACTAATAATCTCACAGCATGAACGGAACAGTAACAACCATCTTTATTACCTACACAGTTTTCTTCTTATTGCTGAGCTGTGCTTTCAACAGTGCCATTCAGAAGGCTACATTTAATGTTTTAAAATATATGATAGATCTTGGATCTGTGGAGAAGAAAACATGCTTGTGCACAAAGGAATAGCTGCTTGCCTTCTTGTACCCCATAAAAGTAAGGCACAGACCAAGAGGGGTGTGTGTGACTACAATTCTCATCAGCCCCTACCCTACTGATGGATGGTGGGAGCTGCAGTACAACATCTGGCAGACCACAAGTTCCCCATCCGAGATATACTAAAAACTCCCTGCCCATATGACTAAACCCCGGGCATAGTGCAATCCACATAGCTGCAACATGCATCATAGCAGAAAGTGAACAGAATGTCAGAGATAATAGCTTCATATTTATTTGAGCTGTCCAGATGTTCTGAACTGCTATTCCCATCATCCTGAATCACCATGGAGAGTGGCTGTCCCTTTCCCTGGCCTCACCCCATTCAAATTTGCAGGAAGTCTTGGAAAGAGGAGGGGTTGCTGCTGCTAGAGTCATCATCATTCCTGACTGGTGGGACCTTCTATGCAAAATAAGAATGAGGATTTTGTACCTTTAACAGTTGTACAGAAGAGGCAGACAGCAGACGGTGCCTGTTATGCAAGCAGCACCTTCCTTCTTTTACACTACTATTAGAGCTACAGGAGCCCCGTCCCTTGTTTCCCTGCACAATCATAGAACAAATACATGTTGCCCAGCTGGACTCTTTAGAAAACATACTTCATGCCACTGAGTGAGAGGGTGCCTAATAAGGGTGCCCTTGAAAGGCTCAGACAGATCAGTCAGATTGGTCAGCCTTCAGAAGGCTACAGGAGCCTCCTGCACTTTAGTGAGACATACTCCATCCAGCGCTTTTTGTAAGTAGTGTTCCAAGGTTCTAGCAATGACACACACTGCTTTCCGAGATCCTGCCTTGTTTTACTGTGGCTTGGAAGAACCCTTAATTGCCTCACCTGCAGCATGCTTTTCCCCATAAGTCAGGCCAGGCGCTATCCTGGCTGTACTGCAGTCCAAAACATCTGAAGCATGCTGGGTTGGAAAAGGCTGATTTAGGACATACCTACCCCACTTTTCTGTCCAGCACAAGCCAGAACAGGCTGGGAATCATGTGTGGCTCTTTAGATGTCATTAGACTGCAACTCTCATCATCCCTACCCAATATAGGCAATGGTGAGGGATAAAGAGAGCTGCAGTGTAACAGCATCAGACATCCTTCAGTCTCCTATATGTTACACTTAAATCATATTCAGATACATACTACTGTACATTATTAATATTAAAAATGAAAAATAATTAATTTACTTCTTCATATTTCTACTGCAACAAAAGAACACAGGGCTCAAAAGGTGGAGGATATCTACAAGTGGGTGGCAAAAGCCTGAATAAAAAGCCTATATTGAGTCCCACTTCAAAACCAATGAGAAGCATTAATCTAAGCAGCCAGTGAACTCTTGACGCATTTACCAGGCTTTTGGCTGTGAACAACCAATTGCCGGCTGTTCACCTTGTTCAGTTATTACTCTCGATCTGTACTGCGTTGTAGAAGCTAGACCTACTGCAGCCTTTCTGAACCTTCAGGTGCGTTGGCCCATAAGTCCCATCAACGCAGCCAGATTGGCTGGAGACTAGTGGCTGTAGTCCAACACATTTGGAGGGCACCCAATTGGGAAAGGCTGTTCTACGCTTTTCAGATCTCCCTGGGTTAGTTTAGCTGTTCTAAACTTTTTGTATTTTTTTACTTTTAAAAGGCCTTGAGCTTAATAAAATTTTATACTTCATTTCATATAGCTATATCATTTTTGTAAAGTTTTTTTTTTTTTTTGCACACTGCCTTGAATGTCATGGTTGTGAGAAAGACAGAGCATGAACTTATATCAAGTGTCAGTGTGGTGGCAGTTTAATACTAATTTGTATCAAAGGGTGAGGAAGGTGCAGCCCATAGTCCCTGAATCCACTTCAGTGGCTCTTGAACTCCTCCAAGCCGTTTCAACAGCCCCACACTCTTAATTTTTTTTAAAAAAGCACAATTTTTGGCAATAACCACCCAAACATCACTTCTAAAGTCCCTCCAATTCATGCAAGTATCCAAAAAAGGCCATACCTCCCCAACCCCCAAACCTACTCAGAACTTCCCACCTCCTGTCAAATACTTTCTTTGCCCTCCATTTTCCTTCAAAATAGCAAGATGTGACACAAAGCATTTTGAAGGAGAAACAGAGGGAAAACAAAGTATGCTGGCATGCTTCAGTGCTGCCTGTGAGGGATTGCAGGCTGGACTACTGGCCCCTTGCTCCAGTGCAATTGTCCACCCCAGGTTGGAGTGTTGTAATAGGGACAGAAAGACCTAGGTTCAAAGCCCCACCTAGCCACAAAGCTCTTTGGGTGCTCTTGGGCCAGTCATTCTCTCCCAACCTAAGTTACTTCACAGGGTTGCAATGAAGATATAATAGGCTCCTTAAATAAGAGGTGGGATATCTGTGAAATAAATATTTAATACACACACATGTTTAAAATATGAGTTTGTGACATCATTGCAGGATGTAAAAATCTGGGTTGGGATTTGAGTTTTTAAATGGCAAAAAGGGGACACTTTTACTCTTTTGCCTTCCCAGCAAACCAACTACACGCAGACGCCAGCAGCATTAGAGATGGGTAACAGAACACCCAGCTCTTGACAGACTGTCCGAATTTAATTTCCTACTATGCCTCGTAGAAGATTCTTTTCCCAGGGTTAAATGGAGAATGAGATTATTTTGGTCCAGCCAATCTAAAGGACTGTATTCTCTGATACAAGCCTGCCCATCCTTCAGATCTGGGGGAGGAGGAGGTTTCTCTCAGGCTTCTCTACCCTCACAGGCAAATGTAGTGGGGACATAAGACAGGGCCTTCTCAGTGACTGCTCCCATGTTGTTGAACTAGTGAGGGAAGGTGGTCTTGGCTGGTCCCTTTCTTGCTTTATTCAAGTATTGTTTTGGCAGGTGGCTAGTTGCTAAACTTTTTACTGAGGTATATTGTAATCTTTTAAAGGCATTTTTAATTTGCTTTTAATCCAACCATGTTTTAAAACTGGAATTTATTTATGTTATCACAATATACCTTTTTGTGTTTTCATCTCAATCCATTTTTTAAGTTTTGTTGTGAGACACTATGAACTCCAGTTTCGAGAGAAAGGCAACATATAAGTTAAATATACATGCAAAGAAATGCATGTACCTTCTCCCCATTTTATATTCAGATATGCTGGTCACAGAAACTTGAGGCTCAGCAGCTGGGTAATTTTCATGGTCAATAGATCCAACACATTTCTCAGACCTGTTCTGGAGCCCAGCCCAGCCCTGCCACTTTGAGAAGTGAAAGGAGCAGCTTATTTTCTCGCTATTCCAACTCAGCCAATGAAGAATGTGCCATTCACAGCACCATTTTCTATTATGTATGTGCCAGGAAGGAAACCAGGGGCATGAAAGCTGGATTTAAACCAGCACCAAAGGAGTTAAGATCTCTGTATTCTGTCAAGAATCTCTGCTAAGACAAAGCCATTCTTTCTCTCTGGTTCACAGCATCTGTGTTTGGCCAAAACATGCCCGACTGCAAAACCTTATTTATTTTATTGCAGCTGTGCTCAGCCTCTCCGAATGGAAGAGTTGTTTTGCCACCACTGAGCAGCTGGCAGAAAAGTCAAAGCAGCATTTGTGGCTTGGAGTAGTCACCTTGCATTAGTATCAGGATATGGTACAGAGCCCTTGGCTAGGCCTGGACAGAAAAGAAGGCAATGCTCTGCTGGACTGAAAAGACAAATATGCAATGGGAAGGTCACCGACTTGACAGCACTGCTAATTGGAAAGCCTTCAAAATGCATACACTCTTTCTGTGTGTAAGAGACTAGCAAATCTACCCAGGACTCAGTGTTTATCTATTTAAAGGGCAATCCTATATATACAGAAGGGTTGCCAGCTGAAATAGTGGACAGAGCTCCTGTATCTGTAACGGTTGTGTAGAAAAGAGGCTTTCAGAGTTGGGCTACTTACCAAGCATTGCCAGAAATTTCCTTTTTTACACAACCATTGCCCCTTATTTCACCTGGCAACCCAAATTCAAGGTGAGTTCAATGGGGTTTAACTCCAAGGACTATATGCCCAGTATGGAAACCTTGAAATACAATCCTACACAAATCCACTCAGAAGCAAGCCCTGCTGAGTTCAGTGGGACTTACTCTCAGGAAATCATGTATATAACAATAAGCATGTATATAACAAAAATTAAGAATTTTGAGGTTGCATCAGAAAACAAAGTCATTATCTCATTTGAAATTAGCACTACAGGATCAGTTCTTATGATCACTATATAATTGGGAGCTAGGAAAAAAGCCCTGTTCTTGCTAACCATTCATGTTCTTTCAGAGATATCTGGCATCTTTTAATAACCTCTGCTAATACTTTTAACCTTCTTATTTATTCTCATCATGCCTGGCTTCATTTCCTCTCAATGAAGTGAAAGTTGCTAAGCTGTGGTGCCCCAGGTAATACTTGTTTGTGGATGTTAACAGATGTGGATGTTCGTGGACGTTTGTGGAGGTTACCATATTCAACACTGTGATGTCATCACCAAATTCATATTGCCACCATAAGTAATCAAGGGCAGTGAGGGTAAATGAAGCCAAGGAATGTGAGAGAAAAGAGCAGGATGAATGGTGTAGAAAAACTACAGCAGCAGCTAAGCAATAAAACATACTGAACAGCTCTGAAGCAGGACAAATTTATCTGTAACAGATGTCAACATTCTCAAAAATGAAACCAAGTACAAAACTTGCCAAGTAGTTCAACCCTGTTTTGTTTTATAGATAATAAAGAGACTCAACACAGAAATTGTTTGGTTGGAGATTGTATTGATGGACCTCACAATGATATAGATTAAAGTAACAGCCTATCTGGCCCATCTAGGATAAGATATTAAGAAACAAAGTACAGTATACAAACATGTGGCTCCTTTTTACTTACCAGTGTCGACTAAGAAAACCCCATAGTTATTATGCAGATCAGAGCTCTCTGGACAGTTTTCTATTCCAGCCTGATACACTTCCTCAGCTTCTTTTAATTGGTCCTTAACACAAAAAGAGTTGGCAAACATTATTACCCAGAGGGCAGTCAGTCTTGCTACTAATGGCTACTTGTACATTTCTCTTACAGAAATACACTTAGCTTATTTTGCAGAGGGAAGGATTAATACAGTGCCATAGAATAGTGTTACCTCAGGGCCACAGATAATATTTAAGCTGTCTTGAATCTTGATATAGAGGAAAAGTCATTATTTGGAAATGAATAATGGGAATAATAAAATGGTGGCTTGCAAATATCTGACATAGTAAGCCCAGAAGAAGCAGCCATACCAATGGGCCCTCCTTACAAGGTTCTACTATACAGCATCAATGAGCCCAGTCCTTCTCTGACAAAGATATCTCTCTGCCTAAGATATCCCCCATATTAGGCCTGGGTTAACACTACCAAGAAAAAAGGGGAGTTGTCCACCAGCTGTAAATGCCTGGACAGCGATCACAATTAAATCCAGTGATGGCCCTGAGCCATGTCAAGTTTAAGAGATCTCACAATATTTACCCAAAACTTGAAACCTAGTGGATTTTGCTTTTTCTTTTGTTATTAAGATGCCTTAAGCTGTAGTTTAATTAGCTCATGCATGATTCCAGTGCAGCAGATTGAGCTAACAGCAAAGAGATGTCACATGTTTTCCAACTACAGTGAGAAGAATGATACTTCTAATTATAGTAATTATTTTAGAAAGTGTATTGATGCATATACATTCACATATGCAAGTTGGATGCAAATCTGTGTCTTTTGTTTTTTGCATAGCATCTGTGACCATCCTACCTGCCTGGCTGCTGTCTGAAGGTACCAAGTGGTGATGCTAGGCATGCCTTGAAAAGGGTGAAAATGGGGCAGTCTTCTGTGTGAGCCTCTGCCCTGTATCTTTGTGGAGGAAATACAGTTCACCATTTCACTCAGTACTTTGCAATTCTCCCTCACAATACACCTTAAAAAGACTCCAAATGGCAATTTTTTAGAAACTAGAAGTGAGCAACTATCAGTTCTGATTTTGCAAGCAAAACCAGATATTGCCTGCAGGAACCTGGGGATGGTGAGGCAGCTCCTGGACTCTTCACAGGTGCCTATTCTTGGCTTTGAGAATAACCAGAAGGCATCTGACCCAGTTCTACCTACTGCAATTAAGCAGGACTGGTCCTACACACTATATGAAAAGCTGACTGCGTAAGAATTATATTGTAGCTGTTATGGGTAGGTTGCCAGGTAAAATAAGGGACAGAGTGCCTATAATGATTGTATAAAAGAGGGAGAAAGCCAGCATGCTGTAGTAGTTTGTGTCTTGGACTACAACTCTGGAGACCAAGGTTTGAATCACCACTCAGCCATGGAAACCTACTGGGAAAGTCAAACCAGCAAATGTGGAGGGAGGACTATATATCTGCATCTTTCTTTTGCTGCTGCTACCTTTTAGGAGATGCAGGAAGTTATAATATAGCAGGGATGAGAAACAAACATAAGATGTTGTTTGGCTCTGATTCCTAGTACCTCTCACTGATGATGACCATGCTGCTTGGGGAATTCCGGGTGTTTTAACTCTCAACTTTTGGACCAGAGAAAAAATACCTGCAGAAGCCAAGATGACAGACACCCAAGCAGGCATATGGTACTAGCCCAGTAGCTACAATAAGCCTCCCAAACATCCCAAACATCTGTATACAGCAAGGGAGTTGCCTTATTACTGTCATTCCCACTGAGGTTCAGACCACCCTGGCTCCCACCTTAGCCAAGACTGAAGGATCATGGGAGGTGTCATCTAACAACATCTGTAGGACACAAAAGCTGTCCAATCCAACTCTTACTCATAATGTCAGGTCTTTTCAGCAAATCTCAGCAAAAGAATTCTGAAGGAAATTTTTTTGTTTAATACAGCAAGGTGGGCTTCACACAGTTTTCAACAAAGAAGGAAGGAAGGAAGGACGGAAGGGCGTGTGTGATGGCCACAAAGCAAATCTCTCCCGATTCTGAGGTATATAAAGGATGCAATCGGACACAAGGTCAGCAGATTAACTCAAGTTGACAAACAAATGAAGTGCTACCTTCACAAGTACTGATGTCAGGCACATGCCAGAGAAATATACTTGTGGGAATGGTGTGAAAACTAGAAGTCAGTGCAAGCACTTTGAAGTCCATAAGAATGACAAGCTGGTCTCCCAGCATCAGAAGCAGCTTTGATTAAAGTTGCAACACCTTCAAAAGCAGCAGAGTTGGGGCTCACTAGAACACACACTTGTGGAAGCATACTCTCCTTTCAAGTCTGATCTTGTTTGAAAATCACCTTTTGAGGGGAGGACAGAGTAATTATGCTGACTTACAACCCAACTCCCCTGAACATGGAACATTAATCTTAAGGGGCCCTTTTACAACTAAAGAAGCAAAAGAACCGTCAAGGCTCATTTTAGTTCCCCAGATTACTGGGGAAAACGTGCTGTGCAGGACCAATGAGGGCAATCACAAAGCTCCCTCCACCTCTCTCTTCCCAAACTGTAATAAAAATAAATCCAGAACCTGCAATTAATCAGTCTGCTTCCTTCAAAAGTGGTTTGGTTTCTGGCACTTTGGTCTGGCCCTTCTGTAATTGAGGTTGTGTGTGTGTGTATGTGGGTGGGTGTGTGCACACACACACTCATGTGTATGTACCTCAAAGCTGCTTGTAAACTTATTGACCCCATGAATTTGATAGGGTTTTCTTAGACAAGGAATACTCAGACGTGATTTCACCTGTTCTTTCCTCTGAAATATAGCCTACAGCACCTGGTATTCATTGACAGTCTCCCATTCAAGTACTAACCAGAGCTGACCCTGCTTAGCTTCCAAGATCAGACAGGATCTGGTGCCTTTAGGCCAGTGGTTCTCAACCTGTGGGTCCCCAGATGTTTGTGGACTTCAGCTCCCAGAAGCCCTGAGCATTGACCATAGTGGCTGGGGCTTCTGGGAGCTGAAGTCCATGAACATCTGGGGACCCACAGGTTGAGAACCACTGCTTTAGGCCCTTAATGAGAGTATTTAGGCCCTTGGTAATGAGGGAGTTAAAATAGAAATCCCTCCAACCTTTGTCTTATCAAGAACCCTGCCCCACAGAGAAGCAGCTCATGCTAGGGTTCCTCTATGGGCCAGAGGAACTAAAACAGTTCCACAGGAACTGCCCCCCGTGCTTGAAAAAGTTACCTTTTTAGACTGAAACTGCACAAGTCACCCAGCCAATTAGTACCTAGGCAGCACTGCCGGAATCCACCAGTTAGGCTATATGTTATAAATCACTGTGAGAAACATTTGATCAAAAATTAGGGATAAATGCTCTCAACATATATAAATAAATGAACATCCTGACCATGTCACACAGGGGTAGGAACTATTCAGCTCTCTGAATGTTTGCTTTTAACTACCATCAATTTTTATAGACCCTAAAAATTAGAGACATCCAAGTCATCATATCATCAACAGCGCTGCTAACGTCTGTTGAGCTGCAATCCCCATCACCCTTAGCTAACAAAGACAATGGTGAGGAGTGCTGGCAGTTACAGTTTAACAACAGCTGGAGGTCAGCATGATTCTCACCTCTTCCTCTAACAAAACAAATGGGATGAACACCTGGATTTGGGTAAGATGTGGACATGGCTGGTAGTGACCCCAACAGTACAGCATTTGAAGATAGGTGCCTCCCCATTCATTCTCAGATTCTAGCATTCATACACAAGTTGACTTTGCACTGCATCTATCAGATCACAGAAAAATTATTTTTGGACTCATGCTCTTGGAATTTTCTAGCTAACATGGCCAGTACAAAGAAGGGAAAACTGGTATGCAGAGGTATGTAGATAAAGTTTCCCACTCTCAGATTTCCAGAGGTACTGACTTGGTCTCTTTATCCTACCAACCCTAGTAGCTACCCTTATCAACCTAGGTATTTTAGTAGAATATCTAGAAAATAAGAAAAATGAGGAATGGGAGAAAAAGAAGAAAATACTTGTTGTAACATTTCTCCCTTCCCCAGCCCATTAAACTTTCATTTTCATTAAACAAGTACAACACAATAAAAAGATTAGCAAATTACTGTGTAAGTGTTTTAAATCAAGACCTTCCAAACTGGGGCTTTCCAAACTTCCTAAACTGTTCTATCAGGACAAGAAGACTGAAACACAAAAGGATGTGCATTTCCCTTGCAAAAGGAGTGCATAATGGCCTGTCTCTCAGGGAAGAACTATAGACTCAGTGGTAGGGTACATGTATTGCATGTATTGCATTTGCCAAGAATTTGGAAAAGTTACTTACTGTAACTCCCTGAACCCAGCCATGCTGGCTGAGGAATTCTAGAAACCACAGTCCCCCTCAAGGCAACAACGGTTAACTTTGATAGATTCCCATTTCAAACAGTGACTTTTTTAGGTGGAACTAGAAAATAACCCTGCTCAAAACCCAGAGAAGCTTCTGCCGGTAAGAATCAACAACTGTGAGCTGAGAACAGGTTGGGGGAATTTGTAGTCAAATGGCTTTCTTGTTGCAAGCTTACTGTCTAAATCAGGGGTAGACAACAGTGGGCGGGAAAATTTCCTAGTTGCAGTCTCTCTTCAAGCTGCACTATAATCCAAACATACCAAAATACCTTTTTTTCTTTGTCTGTCCTTCAACATAGTGACCAGAAGTAACATCACATTAATTCCTGTTGTCATTTTGAAGGACAAAGTAGAAGGAGGTATTTCAGTGAGGGTGGAGGTTTGAGGGATTACATGTTTGCATACACTGGCTGGGTTCCGGATGTCATTTTGGAGCAATTTTTATCTGAAAACACACCAATTTTAAATTGGGGAGCTCAGGGGCTTTGGGTGACTGGTAGATGGCTTCAAGAAATGCAAAAATGTGGTACAGAGGTAGCATATTGATTAACATGTAATGTTAGCACACAGGCTAGGTGAATTTGAATGGAACTGGTTACCTGTTCAGCCAACAGTGAAGCAAGACTGGAGTAAGCATCTGCAAATTCTGGTCCATACTGAATGGAATCTCTCAGTAAGAGAACAGCTTCCTTCTTCTTCCCTTGGGACCTGAAATTCATATGGTAGGAAGTGGGGGTTGGTGGGTACAAAGGAAGGGAAATACAGCTCTTTTAATAAGTTTCTCAGTTCACCTATTGATTAAAACACCATTCACAGACTCAGAAGTGCCTGTCATCTCCTTTTTCAGAAAGGGCTAAATAATTAAATTTCTTCAGTCACGCATCTCCTGGGGTAGTATCATATTCTATAGCCCAACAGCATGAACAGGAGTGGGAGAAGATACTGGATATGTGCTACATTTTTGTCTCTTGGCACCTGCTGGCAAAGTTTTCTATTGCCTGTTGGGCAGCTCAGGCAACCTATTCACTTCTCATGCCTTTCAACTTACTGTTGTGTCAGGCAATACAAATGTTCCAGAAAACCTCAGTAAAACAAACCACACAGAGTCTGATTAAAAAAGGAGGAGAAAAAAGCAGGCGACATTGGAGGAGAAAAGATGAGAAACTGTTTGAGAAACCTTAATAGCACTGACCCACTTCCTTGTGCAACTTGAGCTTCTTGTTCTCAAGAGGTGACTCGTATGCCCAAAGAAAGAGAGAAAAGCCATTCTCACTACTTTTAAGATTCTACACAAAACTGGGCTACTTAATACAACTCTAATTTTACAGTTACTCATGCTGGTTCTCCGTATGTGTTCCAAAAAATCTTCCGGGGGACAGCACAAGTCCTGAAAACACATTACTCCCACCCATTGCAAAATCAGAAGTTTTTGTTGCGTGCTTTGTTGAGCTATTTTGCTGCAGAGCCTGCAAACATGGAGCAGAATCATAGCTCAGTAGATAGAGCATATGCTTTGCCGCCCAACCCACGAAATGAAGAGACCATATACAGGACTTGGGTTGAACTAGGGCAATTTATTAATATGCCTAATTAACATAAAGTTGGAAGTGAACTTGACCTTGAACTTGGGCTTGAAATTTATACTTGACCATGAACTTGAACTTATGACATGAGAAGGGGGGTCAACAGCATGGGTGGGCTAAGGCAAGGGTCAGCTCCCGACCTCTTCCCTAGCCCTTGAGCGAGATACTGGGCCCCAAAGCCAATCGCTGAGGGGGATTAAGACTTTGGCCGGCCCCTTTCTGGAAGGCGAGCCCACAAACCGCAACCTCCCCCGGCTCACAACGGTAGGGGCGAGTCCCAGGCCCTCCTCAAGGATAGCATTTATCCTACACCAAAGGGTGCCATAGGTACTCACTAAACCCCTAGACCCCCCATACTGGCCATGGGTAAATACCAGTGCGGCTGTAGAGACCTGTTTAATACCTAATTAAGACACCACCCTGTAGAGCCAATTACCCAATCCCTTGGTGCAGTGTAGGGTAGGTGAAAAAAACCCTCCAAACAGGGGGAAAAAATTCCTACCCAGCCCCGAAGCGACCAGCTATCTTACACTGAAACCATAGGGTGGGTGGGTCGCCAGGAAACCAAAAGGCTGAGGGAGGGGCGGGGGCAGCCTTAAAAAGTGTCTGCAAACCCCGCCCCTCCTCACACAGATATTATATGTTCTCTTCCTGTGGGGGGCGGCAAAGGCCATCCCCCCCGCCACCTGTGGTCACGTGGGCCGGTGGAGACGAATTGCACTAACAGATCAAGAAGGTCCAACAGTCAGTCCCTGGCAAAGGAGGAAAAAGCTAATTTAAGGGGGCTACAGGGTTCAGAATCCTTCAGCTATGGTGATAGATGGATTCTGGCAGCTGTAGTCCCAACAGTAATTTTTTCAAGCTTTGGTCCCTGGCATCTGTAATTAAAAATAAGCAAGGAATAGGTGGTGAGAAAGACACCTTCCTCAGATCTTAGATTTTCCCAACCAGAGTAGACAATATTGGGATTCGGTGGATAAACTGCCTTACTTGGTAAAAGGTAGCTTCCTATATCACTCACCATTCAAAATAATTGTGTATTATTTTGATAAACATAGCAGATGCCCAACTGAAAAACCTCACACCTTTTTCTTTGCCTTTTAAAAATCATTGACCTTCATGATTCCACCAGAATCAAATGCACAATACCAGAGTGAGTGAACACACACACACACACACACACACACACACACACACCTCCCAGCCTCTTTTTTACGTTTGTTCCAATGCATTATATTTTCATGACTTTAGTAGCTAAGATAAACCAAATTCTTTGCTAAGGAAGAGCTTTCATGACATTCATAAGATCACAATCCTACTCAAGAAATCCTGAATTGTGGGTTAAGGTATCAGTGCCATTTGGATTCTAAGAATCTAAACTAAAGGTTTAAACATGTGGTTCTCAGTCTCTGCCCTGCTTGTCAGAAATGCAACCAGAATTGAGTAGTATTGTTTTTAGAGCTGCAACTGAAGCCCACAGGATCACTGCATTTATCTATTGTGCATAATGCCACATGATTTAAATTCCAAGCATGCCTAATATTGGATCAGGTTTTGCTGAATTCCACAGGACTTTGTCTGAGTAAATGTGTACAGGACCAGGCAATGTACACTGGCATGTGCCATGGCCATGCTGACTAGGGATTTTAGGAGTTGTAATCGAACACATCTGGAGGATACCTGTTTGGGGAACGCTGCCATAGACATAACTGAGATCAGAAGGAGACCTAGAACTGATGCTTTGGGTCCAAACGAGCTACACCTATAGCATATTATTTCTTGCACTGTCGTTGTTGTTGTTGCTGTTTCTGGCTTATGGCAACCCTAAGACAAACCTATCGCAGGATTTTCTAGGCAAAATTTGTTATAAGGGGGCTTGCCTTTGTTTTCCTCTGGAGCTAAGGGAATATGACTTGTCCAAGGCCACCCAGTGGGTTTCCACAGCTGAGCAGAGATTTGAACTCTGGTCTCTAGAGTCATAGTTCAATGCTCAAACTATTACATCACAATGGCACTATTTCTTGCATTAGATGGCATCAAATTAGAAATAGAAAGCATTTTGTGTGGCCAGCTGTTAGAGGCTACTTGTTGTAAAGCTAAAAGCAAAACAAATTAAGTTGGAAATGATATACAAACATTTGCAAAACTCTGGCCTGGGGAAAAAAAGTCCAACAGTCTGAGCTTTCTCACAGTCATGCATGCCAACTGGTGGACATCTCCTCCTTTGTGTTGTGGTTGTAGTAAGAAGGGAAGCTGGTAAACTCAAAGTGCACTCATATTAATTACACATCACTCTTTACAGCAAATGCAAGCAAATGCAATCAGCATTATTTACAAGCAAATGCAATCAGCATTATTTTAATCAGCTCTCACTTTACCTGGATCCCAGTATGCAATGCCTATCTTGTTCTCATTTTCCAATTAGGCGGGCAGTAACAGGTTGTAAATAATGACTTGTTTTTTTGTAACTACTCCCTTCCGCCAATAATTAAAGTAACATTACGTTACTTATTGAGTGCTAACTTCACTCCGTTTGGGAGACAACTGTTATTTACAGTTATGTGGTATCATTAAATGTTGGAGGTGGCATATCTATTGGTTTAACTCCTATCATTTATATCGCCTATTTAACTCATGCTCTTTTGTGGGTATCATTGAGAATATAACAAAGTGGATCGAAGGAAAATGTTTTCTCTATCCCTGTGGTTTGTCAGCATTCGGATGTGCACTTTCTTTTCAAAGTAATTATTTTAATTACTTTTGAAAAACAGGACAGTATTTTCTAAAAGAAACAAACAAATAACTCTACTTTAATAAATAATATAATAATTAAGAACTAGATAAATGAGGAGCTTTGAATTATGGCAGTAACTGATTACTTTTTGAATGTAGCTTTCCAATCTCTGTGTAATACAGAAAATTTCCTGCTTTTTTTTAAAAAAAACCAAAAACAGGTACAGTATTTGACTTCAAAACTGGAAGTCCCTGTGAAGAGCAAAATATTACTTTGTGAGACCGCAGCCTCCTGTGAATCAACTGGAAACTGTTCAGCAAATGAAAAGTTTTTCAGAAAGACTGATAAGGAGGACACTTGCCTTCTGGGGGTCATTAGCTTTAATACCTTATAATAAAGAAACTTACTGGAGACTCTCTTCTTTCCCTCTCTTGCTGCTTCCCAAATGCAATAAAACCAGTACAAGGTATAGTGAGCTTGAATTGTGCTACCTAATTTCCCCTCTCGATTTTTTAGGTTACCGTTGTGTAAGGTGTGTATATTAATGCTATGGGTAAATTGAACAATAAAAGGATCATAGAAACAGAGAGATGGAAGTAACACCAGAACTTATATCACTGCACACGATATCACTTATATTACTACGACCTTGTGTTTGAAGAGTAGAATGCATTGTGAGAGCCAGCATGACATAGTTGTTTGAGTATTGGAATATTATCCTGAAGACCAGGATCTGATTCTCTGCTCAGCTGTGGAAAGCCACTGGGTGACCGTGGGCATGTCACACATTCTAAGTCCCAGAGAACGTTGTAATAGGTTCACCATAAGTTGGAAATGACTTGATGGCACATAACAACATTTGATTCAGATGGCGTCATAGTAGGACATCTGTACAATTTTCTGAGGTCAAAGTGCCTGTTCCATGCAAACACAAGTAAACAAAACCCTTAGAGGATGCTGCACTCAACCATAGCTGCCCACTCCTTCTATAGCATGTGTGGAGAAACCATGCAGAATATCCCAGGTTTAATCCCCTATATGTCCAACTTTGTTGTTATTGTGTGCCTTCAAGTCATAGCCCTACGGCAAACCTATCACAGGGGTTTTCTGGGCTTGAGTGTGAGACATGCCCAAAGTCATCCAGTGAGTTTCCATGGCTGAGTGGAAAATCAAACCCTGGTCTCCAGGGTCATAATAGCAGGTAATAGGAAATTCTCACCCTGAGATTCTGGAAAGTTGTTGCCAGTCACAGCAGATAATAGTATTCTAAATGAAGAAATAGCCTCATCAGTACAAGGCAGCTTCTTGTATGGGTTGATTTTAACCATCTCAAACTGCTCTGCTGACTTTTTCAAAAAGACTTCACATCATCTCTGCTTGTAGTATAAAATGTGTTTACAACTGCCAGAATTCTCTTTCTGGACAAGGGGATTAGCTGACATTACCATTGTTCTCCTTTTCTTCTACAACATCAATTCCATTTCAGGTTGTCACAAAGAACACCTCACAGTGTCATGGCTGTTACTTTTATTTCTTCCGATGCCTGCGGGGTTCTACCTCTTTAGTATTCTTGTTCATGAAATAATGGAGGCTGTGAAACAACTCCAATAAAGTGCCTCTAAACCTACTGCAAACAATATGTTTTTGAATCTGAGGGTGACTGCGAAATGCATACATAGCAGTACCCCTCCCACGCCTAGCACTTTAAAAGGGACTCAAGTTAAGCGTGAGGAAGAATGTCCATTGCAAGTTTTAAGCATCCCTCAGTGTGTGTTGCCCAGCAATGCTGCCAAAAGATAACCAAAATTCATTTGCCACATAAATGAGTCACTATGGATATATACTAGATGATGGATACATACTTGGGCAAAGTATCACAGCATCACAGGATAAGCATCCAAGAGAAGCAGGGCAGAAACATATACTATGTATTCATTTGAACTGTGGTGGAAAAGGTTTCCAAAAACACAAAAGTAAGTGAAAAGCATTCATTTTCTAATTCTACAAAGAGTGATTCCACACTTAATATTTTAGAGCTATGGTGGTAACCATGCAATTTCCAGGTGTTGTTGCTGGACCGCAATGATCAGCCTTTCTTGACATTGGCTATGCTTGGTTACGGCTGATGAGAGGAGCTGCCCAACACTGTCTGGGCAGTTATAACATTCCCATCTCTGTCTGAGAAGGAAGTGCTGCCCACAGACCAATATTACACTGGTGTTTCTTGCAGCAAAGTTGTAAGCTGTAGAAAATGTACCTGCATCTTTAAACAGCCATGGCCCCATCAGGCCTTCCTGGTATATGCACCTGTACATTAAATATGATGTGGCTATGTAATCTGCAGTTGCTTTCTACATGAGTTATAGAAATAATAGACTATTCATAACAATAATCTGCACTCACTATTAGCTACTCAGCCAAATTCAAGCCTTTGTTGGCTTATAAAGCCCTGAACAACTTGGGACCTGAGCTACTTGCAGATGTGTGGGTGTATCTTCAAGTCAACTGTTGACTTATTTCATAGTTTTCCTAAGCAAGCAATACTCAGAAGTAGTTTGGCTCATTCCTTCCTCTGAAATATAGCCTATTGTTGTTACATCCCTTCAAACCGTTTCTGACTTAAGGCTACTCTAAGGTAAACCTATCATGAGGCTTTTTGGAAATAAGGGTGTGTGATGCACCCAAGGTCACCCACTAGGTTTCTTTGGTCTCCAGGGTGGTAGTTCAATGCCCAGACCACTCCACCATGCTGGCTCTCTAATACAGCCTACTAGTGTATATAGCCAGCATTGCCCAGGATTTTATTTTCTCATAGATAATACTTGTTAGAAATACCTCAGGAATTACCTTACTTTACCTTAGGAATTAGATGCGACTGAAATACACAGATTTGAGATCCTGTGTCTCTAATTCCCCAAACTGTCTTGTCCAGTACCTGTAACTTTTCCCCATAATCCCCAATCCAATCTGTATTTAGAGCTGTTAACAGACAGAGGTTGGGTTCCTGAGGGAATCCACTGCCTTCCTCCTAGGCCTCATCTCCACAGCAACTGGCCTGAGCTCTCTGGCTGAGAATTCTAAAGGCCCCTCCCTGAATTACCAACCCAAGGATTCCACAGAATCTTCACAGTCAGCAAATCATATGAGGTCTTCTCTCCTCACACAGCCAATTATATGTCTTTGCCTGCCTGATACAGATGAACAGGCAAACTCACTGACAAACTTTGACTTTTATATAGTAGAAGATAGTACCTGGTATTTGGTGGTGGTCTCCCATCCAAGTACTAACCAGAGCTGACCCTGCCTAGCTGCCAAAATCGGATGGGATCTGGTGCCTTTAGGGTATTTAGGCTTACCTACCAGCAGACAGCCTTCCCTAACATAGGCCATTTCCGCCCTACACTGTTACAGTGCTATTATTCAACTTTCAACATTCTGTGGAATTCTGGAGTTTGTAGTTTACTGAGGCCAAAGAGCTCTCTGGCCGAGAATTCTAAAAGCCCTTTCCTAGACAGGATTCCATAGGACAATGAAAGTGGAATAATAGCACTATAACAGTGTAGTGTGGAAATGGCCATAGATTCATGCAGTTGGTGAGATTCCAGGGCAGGGTTTTATCAGTGGTGTTCCATCCTCTAGATGGCTATACATTTGACCAGCACCTACATCTCAATTCTTAAATGCCTACAGCATCATTTCTAAATTAGCATAAAGGAAGCATTTTCAAATTAAGACCTACATACTTTCCTTACTGCCCCCCCACCACTGAAATAATGAAAGGCCAGCTAATTTATCAATTTTTGAAGTCCTTGTAGAATTCTGTGACACTGAAAACAGATGACTACTCTACTGAAAGAATCAGCACTTGGCAAGAGAGCAAGGAATGCCAGTATCAGAAGTTAAAGGATTAAGAAACGCACTCAGCAGCAGTAAAAATCTTTATTACCCACAAGCATGCTTCCTGAGCACTATGTAGTCCCCTCAATTATCTTCTTCTTTCTGTTAATAGCTTTTTTTATTTGATCAGAGAACAATGTGCATCCTTATAAGAGATAATAAAAAGATTACAGCAACTCTTACATGACAGCCTGAATTACACATGTCACTTGATCCCTGGAGAGAGTCAATCTTCCAGCCCCATGCCAGATAAACTCAATTTAGAAGGGGCAGGAATGGGTTGGCACTGATCACATATGGTTGGCCTTAGTCAAGAACTGACTCCTCTTAAAGACAATCATGGTGGTCTTGTAGACAGCTCACGGGCCCTGTTTTGGACATAATGTTAAGCCACATTTTAGGGCTGTTGGAGTCTGAACTTGCACTTCTCCCATTCTGCTTCCTTTACCTACTGCAGTTAAGAGAAGGGGTCTAGATTAAACTAAACCAGAGGTTATTTCTACCTTTAGATTAAGAACTTGAGTTAATTTAAGCAAAGGGATGGGCAATTCACAGCACAAGTCAAGAGGTGTCCCTTGCCATGTTTTATACCACCACTCTGGATCCCAGCAGGCTACATCTGCTCTTTCTACAACACAAGGAGTCTCTGAAAGTTCAGCCACAGTCTTTTTTTAAAAAATGCTATCTGAGGCCCAAATAGATAGGGGAAGGACAAAATAGCATTAAATTGGAAACTGTTCTGGGTATACAACTATGATTTGTAAAAACAAGAGACTATTACATACCACATTTTTATTGTGGTTTGTTTTAATAAACTACCACTTCAATTAACCACACTTTGAACTTGTCACGCATTATGAGAAGGTACGATACCTCCCAGACTAAACTGAGAGGTGTGTTTGCGAGCTCAGCAGAGACCCACCAATTTCTTCCTCTCCCCTCCTCCTCCTGTTCCAGCCACTTGGTGGCACTCTGGAAGCCTGTGAAGTTTTCATGGGCTCAAACCACTAAACCACACTGGGTCCCACAAATACACATACGCCCGATAAGGAAGCACTGGGGAGAAAAAAGCAAGTGTGATTGCACAAGATTTTTTTTGTGTGCAGAGTTTTGTTTTCTGCATTGACGAAAGTACTGTCAAAAATTCAGAACTGGAACGTTTTCAGATAGCTGTATTAGTTTTTCACAGCATAAGAGGAGGAAACAATTTAGCAGCACCTCTAAGGCTGATTTATTCTAGGATGAGCTTTCATGAATATCAATCCAATTCTTCTCGAGGATCCAATAGAATGATATTAAAGACACAGGTTTCTAACCATACTTGCATAGTTGTGGCAGCGCAACAAAATGTAACGGAATGCAGAAAAAAACTATAACCTTGGCCATAAATCTTCAAAGAATTGTGTGAGACTATATAGGGTCTTTCAAGTAGCTGGCAGTAGTCTTTAAAGTAGTACTGATGTGTCAAGGCAGTAGGATCTGGTTACCAAAGGCATTGTGCTACTACATATATAGTCTTCAACAAGACTTATAAGCACTGGTTCTTGGCGGGGGGGGGGGAGACACAAAGGAAAATTGGAAAGGGAAATAGCTGAAGTGAGATATAGTCAACAAATTCAACTCCATTAGCTAAGATACACACAGAGATAATGGTTTCTTAGTACAAAATATATACTAATGCAAATTCTCATAACTGTATATGTAACAAAAACAATCTCCTAAGCAAAAGTTTTGACCCCCTCCAGCAGGTTTTTGGCAGTAGATGTATTGCTTTTACACATCAGTACTAACAACTTACTCTTCCTAATCCTGTACTCTCATCCCACTCCCTTTAATGAACTATTGCTTGGATACGGCAATAATGTTCCAGCTATGAGGACTGAGAAGGAAGAAGGTGTCTCTCTCACTCTCTCCTCTCTGGTATGAGCATGCCAAGACAGAAATCCTTGGTGGGCTTTTCCCAGGGGCTGGGACTTGATCTAAACTTGTACCGCAATGAGACTGTAATGAAACAGTAGACTTAGACGTTATCATTCAGAATGTAGTATCTTTCTTTCTTTATGAAATGTCAGCTACATAAAATAATGTCCCACAAATAGAATACAAGCAATGCAGGGAGAGAGAGAGGTTCAGAACAAATTGCTTTATGTGTTATTTTTCCACTTGCAAGGAGTCTTTCATATTGAAGAATATTCAAAGCTATTACTATCATCCGAACTTTCAAGTGACCTGTTCTGCCTTCTGCTGCATATAATGATTTGGCCAAAACTGTGTCAACTAATATTTATTTGCATATGGGATGGGAATCTTGTGGCCTGCAAGTCCGATACAATTTTTATCATCCCCCAAGCTCTTTCCGGACTCACCTCATCTATTTTATTTTATTTTATTTTACTTGTTAAAAAAAAAAGAGAATTGTTCCTGGAAGCCCACAGGAATATGTTTCCCACACACATTATTGTAGTAGAAAACTGCAGTCTCCCCTCCCTAAAACTAAAAAGGTTTTCCCCAAACTGGTTCAAATGGAGGGGCTGGTGCAGTCCCTGTAAAGTGCTGGAGCTGGAAGTTCTTCTTAGTCTTTGGTAACTGTTCTAGAACACAAAGTCCTCTCCTTCTGGACATCCCACCCCTGATAAGCAACACTAGAAAGCTACTCTGGAGACAGAACACAGTCTTGTTTTACCTTCCAATAACATTTTGCACTTGATATCTCTATTTCTCTCTCTCCCCAAGTTTTTATATAGAGGATGGACAAAAAATGATAGCACACACATTTTCTTAAAGGTTAACCAAAAACAGTAAAAAATGGGGCAAAGATTTATTACATGCTTCCTATCTAAATGCAATATCCAGCCTACATTTTCATACAGCTAAAATGGAAAAGTGTTTTGCTTGTAAAAGGAAAAATATTTTATCCTGTAAGCTCAGAAATAGTTGTTCAGATTACACTGAGCAACTCTCTCTGGAAATATAGATCACTGTGACTGATTATTATCAGGACATATAGGGAGCATATATCCAAAAGCTAATCATAAACATAGTCACTCCATTTCTAAAATTCCAAGTTGCTTAAATTCTGTTCTGAGAGCAAAATTTAATTAAATGCTTGCAAAACAGTTTTGGGATATCAGATGCATGCAACTTTGATTTTGTTACAATGCCATATTTCATTACGGTTTCTGGTTGACCATTCTTTTTCTTAGATGGATCACTGTGATAGGAGTTGAGGATGAGAAAGATAGTTGGGAAAGCTTCTCAGTTTGAATGAGATACCTGTCTTAGCTTGCAGAAGCCAATGTCCTTTCAGATGACAGGAAAAACAAATGAATGTACAGTACATATGCATGAACATATGTAGAAAAAAATGGATTCGCAGTTGAAAAGATGGCAGAAAAACAGAAAGTTGTGTTATGTGTGCAGGGACTCACCATGAAGTTCTGATGTGGGAAAGCAAATACGTTGTCATGTATTTCCTCCAGACCTCTCTGTATACAATACTAGTGGGAACTGTGAAGCCTGCATGTGGTTGGGGAAGGGCTTTTACACAGTTGATGGTCCCACCCATTCCAGTACATTCAAAAGCACACACACAGTTTAAAACAGAATCACATCTCCAGAGGCCCTCAGAGGGTGCAATTCTCCATCTAATTATAGTTCTTACCTCCTCCATGCAGCACCTTAGGAAAAGGTCCTGAACAGCAAAACGTGAATATCAAAAGTGACCTGAAAATCACTTCTGGATTTTAAGAAATGGTGGTGTGCAAGCCATGGGGATCAGGGATAGGAGAAAATGTGTTGGGGTGCCCTCAGACATTCTGCAGCTCCTACCCTATGCTTTCTAATCTTCCCAGCACCATCCCACAATCTGTGTAACTCCTCACACATCTGATTAAGAGGGTTATTGCCAATCAATACCAGGTGCTGTAGGCTATATTTCAGAGGAAGGAACTGGCAGTACTCCTTGCCTAAGAAAACCCTATGTAATTCATGGGGTCACCATAAGTCAAGAGGCAACTTGAAGACACACACACGAATTCATGAAAACCCAAGCCAAAATAAATTATTTCTTCTTCAAGGTGCCATAGGATTCTTTGATGGCTTTTCTGCAACATATTAACATACCAACCCCTCTGTAGACTAATACTGCTATCTGTAAAGACATAAGTCAACAGGGACAAACATGGGTTGTCTGCTCTTCAAATTTCCTAAAATCAAAATGAGGACTATGCAACAATATGTTTTCATTTATATAAATGAGCTCATCAGGCCAAGAGTCAAACCCACAATGATTACTGAAGTTATATGTGATGTACAAGGAAGGAATATAGGCCTAAATCCAACTGTTGGTCCCAGCTAAAGTAGAGCCATTGCATGAACTACTGAATGTAAGCAAAGACTTAACATAAATCCCATTGACTGAATAGGTTTGCTGTTGTTGGGACTTATAATTGGACCGAAGTCTTAGCCTCTGAATTATCTCCCAAAACTGGCCACGTGGAACAATGAAGAGATGGCCAAGCAGGCTTCAGTGGATTTGGGAACCAAAAGATATTCAAGGAGACTGTAAACCTACTTGAGTAGATTTCCAAGGTTGAAGAGGGCTCGATTGTGCTGTGGATTTAGCTGGAGGGCCCTCCTGTAGTATTCCTTTGCCTCTGCAAGGTCTTTGGTCAAAGTCCCAAGGTTGTTCAGGGCACTTGCATGACGAGGATACAACCTGTGGGGGGGGGAAGGAAACAGAACACTGTGCTGTCAGAAAACCATCCAAGCCTTTTCAACATCTCCTCCTTCTTCTAAACCCTAAAGTTATTCTAATTCATTTTTTATATACAGAAGTGCAAGGGGAATGAGGTTGTCGTATCAAGAACTACTTTTATTGTTCATTTGTTTGCTGTTGTTTTTTTTTAACCCCGTGAGACCATTCAGTCACAAGTTCTCTGGGTAGTTTGCAGACATGTTACAAAACAAATAAAGATAAAATACAACAATTTCTATCACACAAACAACTCTGATGATAGTAAGATAGCGTTTAAAAGAACATCCACAAATGAAATGTACAAACACTGAAGCACATAATATAATGAAACTAGCACCAACAGCAAAATGTAGCACTTGAAAGGTCTAAAATAATTCTTAGAATGCATGGAAAAATAAAAAGGGCTTCACTTTGTGCTGGGAAGGCTTGTAATGTAGGCACTAGGCAACTCTTTGCCCAGCAGAACATTCCACAGACAGAGTACTACAACTTCAAAAGCCTTCCGTAGCCCACATTAATTACTTCATTAGGCCGGAGAACCTTGGAGAGAGCTGTGGAATATGACAAACTTTAAAGCAGGAATAAGGAATGAGAATGGTTTTCTAAATCTTGTATGGCTGCAACTCCCATCATCCCTGAATAAAGCCAGGCTGACTCGGGACAGGTTCTCAGAGTCTGCTCCTTCTTTAATCTTCGGAGCAAGAGAATGCAATCTGAGGGCAAGAGCATAGTCTTGAAAATTATACAAACATTATACCATGTATTCTTTCCCAGCTTCCAACTCCCTGCTCTGTATCAGCCAGAGGGATGTATCATATGTTGCTCTCCAGTAGGAGACCATTTGGAAAGCATTTTTTACAAACACAAAGAATCCATTAATGACCTACTTTGTAAAAGAAAGCTTTCCAAAGGGTCTCTCACCAGAGGAACAAGGTCATACTATTATTCTGTGGTAATTGTGATTTCATGTCATAAAGCCCATAGTCATGGGAAGGAGGGAAGAGTTTGCAGATAGCACATTAAAAGTAACGTCAACTACTTCTTGTTATTTCAATAATGAAGGTCAATAACATTAGTTTTAAATGTTCTAAAGACAATGAACCAAATGTTAAGTTTCTTAAACAGCAGGCAATATGTAGTCATTATTTCAAAATGCTTTTGTGGTTATTTTAAAGGATTTGGAGGCATTTTTTGTATCCTTCAAAAGCATTTTTAAAAAAGCTAATAAAGAATATGCCATGGTACATTTCTGTCATTGCATAACAATTACAAACAATGCATTACTTCACCCCCTCAAAACTAATGCTAATATGTCAGTTTTTCTAATAATGTTTCCTAATCCTGGGGAAAAACTTTTCCTTCTCTTCTGACTCCTGAAGGGAAGGAAGTCTAGCACTAGGTGGATCATATGGAACAGCCCTGCAAAAGCAGCCACCTTTATTTCCACTGCTGTTCAAAATCAAGACAAGAAAACAAAACGTGTCTGAAGGAGAATGGCTGGCTTCTGTCCTCAGATTTCCTGTGACTGGAGCTCTATTGCAAGGGATGTACTGGGGAGGGATGGGTTTACCTAACTGTGAATCCCAATTAAGGTTCAAGATGCAGCCTTCATTCTAATAAACAATTTCAGTGTTAGTAAGAGCAGAAATGTCTGTTTGCATTTTATCCTGTGGGTTTTTTATTAAGAAATATCATCTTCCAGTTTGGAGTCTTTCACAAAACACATGCATAGGCACACACACACCAGTATATATGTCACCAGTAATGGCAACCATCTGCAAGCAATATCTCTTTTGCTATGTATCTCATTAGGCACAAAGTCCACTTCGCTTCACCTAATCAAGCGCCAAGTGCTGCATTATTTATGAAAGAAAGCTGAATTTCATTAAAATGCTCACTGGGGCAGCCAGTTTTATTTTTTTATTTTTTTAAAGAAAAAAATCAATTCCTCGGTCTTTTCGAAATCCTAGACATTCTCACTAAGAATTGCCTTTCCTTCATAATTAGAGCAAAAGACCTGAAACAGTACAATTCATTATACCCGTGGGGAGAAAAAATTGGAAATAATACTTTAAATCAGGTTTGGTTTTGATTTCTGTACAAAAGAGAAGCCGGATGTTTTCTCAGGGCAAAATGAATTATTCAGAAGACTCCTTCAACACTGGCACTTCAATTGCCAGGATAAATTTAGGCAGCCAAGCCTTGAACTATTATAGGTATACACAGCACAAAACTCCTGTTACCAATAATTCTGTTCCCTCTCTTCCCCCAGACCTTCCTGTTGAGCTACCTCCATTCTCAATGGCTACGTAATAAAGAATTTCTTAGGCTGCGGAAGATTGGGAAATTGTAGCTTCAACACAAAAACATGTCAAACAGAAGACCAAAATGGGATTTTCAGTTTTCAGAAAATAACCATTCTCCAACTGAAGGCATCTATTCTTTTGTGAATATTCTCAGGACCTGCTTCTTGTTTGATTCTCCATTACTTTGATGGCAAGGTAACTCCAAAATCAATGAAGATGGCCGGACAGAAAGACAAGGAGGAAGTGGTTGCTATGGAAACCAGCTATAATCCAGCAAGAATGTTAATACACTTTTAAATAAAAGTGCTGGGAAACCACCGCAACATCCAGAGTTTGGAAATTACTTTTTTTTTGAAAAGTAACTTGCACAGTTATAATTCAAATTTCCCCCCAAACAGCACTTAGTTCCTGATGTCATTACATGTTTGAAGAGTAATATTTTACTTTCCAGACTCTCAAAAATAACTAAAGTACAGATATTTAAATGCTGTAAGCTGTTGACTAGCACGTGGTATAAAGAACACTCTCCTGCTGTATACCTTGCGTTCACCTCTGCAGCCATAACAGAGCATGAACACAGCATGATACATCACTTGAGCTATACAAAAAAACCCCAATCATAAATAGAAAACTAGCTAAAAGTTACAGATACGCTGAAAAATTAGGAAACTTATCCCTCATTAAGCTAAGTTATAATGCAGCAAAGATAGCTTCTGTATCTTTAAAGGTTTTGTGCAAGTGGGAATTCCAGCAAGTGTTGCACGTCATGCAACCAGGTAACAAGTAGCATATGCTGAAATTCCCTGCTGAACACAACTATTAGTGGTACAGGAGCCTGTGACACTGTAGGTTTATTTCCAGTCTTAAGTTGACTTCCAGCCTTGCAAGACTGGAAATTCCCTCCCAGTGCTTTTACTAGGGTTCTTGCCAGCCTTCCAAAGCTGACTTCCACGCATGGAACGACTGGCAATCTCCCCAACTCTATCAGGTATGCTGCCACCACCCCCCTGAATTATGAATTACTTAGACAGAACAGGAGGGACTCTGCCTAATCTCTAAGCATAAGGAACTTCCACCTCCCCCTTCCCCTGAGTGAGAGGTCCTATGTAGCGTGTGCCAACCCTGGCGTGGAAATGGAGAAAAACGGAGGTTTATAAAAGTGTTTTAATCAAGGCATGCAAGACCCCCTCTCCCAGGTACACTTAGTTACAAGAATTTACAAAACAGATATAACAGTACAGATACATTCTTAAGATCAGCCAATTCCCAAAATAACAACATCCCTAACGCGTCTAACTACTTATTTCTAGTTACTCACAATTAGGTTATAGGCGTAGATGGTCTAAAGGAGGAGAGAGGGGGGTCCAGGAGACACAGCATGCCTGCCAGCTCCACTGGCCCAGCTCTCCTCTCTTTCTCTGTCTCTCTCTCTCTGTCTCTCTCTGTCTCTGTGTGTGTCTGGCCACATGGCCTCTCAGAAGTTTTATTTTCCTCCTTGGAAGGATCTGGAAGCCTCTCCAAGATGCCCACCTCTTTTCCTTTTGGTTGGTCAATTCTCACCTTGTGACCTGTGATGCTGACCCTTTCTTTTTGATTGGTCAACTCTCACCCTGTGACCCTTGATGTAATCCTAACATCTCATTAACCCTTGGTTTACCTGAAGAGGGAAGTATCTCCCTTTGATAAGCCTAGATAATGGAAAGCCCCATTATCACAGAGCCTTCTCCAGTTTTCATTCTGGCAACCGTAAGTGCAGTTATACTTTGTTTTTATAGGGGAAAATATATGGCAAGAGAGCCAGTGTGGTATAGTGGTTTCAGCTTTGGATTATGACTCTAGAGACCAGGGTTCAATTCCCTGCTCGGCCATGGAAACCCACTGGGTGATTCTGGGCAAGTCACACACTTTCAGCCCCCAGAAAACCCCATGATAGGTTTGCCTTAGAGTCTCTGTAAGTTGGAAATGGTTTGAAGGCACACAACAAGTTATTTCCTAGCCCTGATGCTGCCATGAAAGAAAGCAGTGGAAGCAACATGGCTAAAGTCTGTAACAGATTGAAATTAAGCACAGCTCTCAAGCCAAGGCAGACAGGGTCAAAGCCAGAAAAGCACACTGCTCAGTATGGCACTGGGTAGTTTAGGCAGGAAACATAACTGGATGCAGTATCAAGAACTAATCTGTAGAGAAGGGTAGCAGCAGTATGTAGGGAGTAAACTGCAATAGCAAAACAATACAGGCCTATTGACTCAAACAAGAGTTTAGAAATGGAGGAGGTCCAGTTCCCTCACAAAAAGAATTCAGAAGTATTGCAGATCTCTTCCTAGAGCAGGGATGAGCAACTGCGGTGCAGTCATAAGCCATTTTTCCGATTGGGCTAATGCTCAGGGGCAGCACATTTTTTCTTTTAAAATGCATAAGTAGCTCTTTAAACTTTATTTTAAAAAACAGCATAAGCAGGAAGCATCAAATCGTAGTGAGCATTCCATGCACTTGAGTCTTTTTGTGAAGTCAAAGTTCAAACCTGTACAAAGAAAGACTGGATTTAAAACTACACATTTCCATTAAAAAGCCTGTTCAGCCTGTTCTGTTCCACTGGCAAAAAAGGGAGAGCTTAGGGAGGCAGAGCTGGGGAGTGGTTAAAATAGTTCCCAGAACCACCCACTAACATCGCTACTGACCACGCTGTCTGGGGGGTCCTGGGAATCTTAGCCCAAAAAACTAAACTGTTCAGACTCTAAGGTGAATTCTGCACCTTTCCCATAGGTGAGTCACTTTTACCTCAGTCCTGCCTTCATCCTATCCCTATCCCTTACCTCATGCAAAGACGATGAGCTGAGTTAGGGAACACAATCCCATACATTCAGCCTTGAAAGGATGTGTGAGGAAGGCCCATCAAAGACACAGAGATGCCATAGGCTTGTGCAGTCCCCGCTTCATGTTTGGGAAAGGAAGGGGTTTGGGCAAGATTCCCTCACCGTGATCATCTCTTCCACAGTGCTGTTGCCTCTGCCCCTTTCACTTGACTGAAACCTTTTGGCTCAATCTACCCAGCTGTCCAGAGAAAGACAAGGAAATTCAGCACTACCCACTATGAAGCAATGGTTGTTGAAACTGACAGAAAAGGACAAATTGTCTAGTTTGATTAGAGAAAGGTCATTAGAGACACTTCTTGAACATTGGAAACCCTCTACAGACTTTTCGCAAAAAAAAAGGGGGGGTGAGTTGGTAATTTTTGGTTTTGATCAGCAGACAGAGAAGGTTATCAAGAGAAGCAAACGTGTTGTAATTTTGAAGAGACAGGTAAGAATAGCTATACGTGTATATAATCACCAAAAGGAAGTTCAAAAGTCACTTTTTTTCTTCTTTCTTTTCTATTTTTTCTTTCTCTTAATGTTTCTACTGTATTTTTAAATTTTTATCATATTGCATTTTAGTCTTCTATTTTTTCTTCTTGTTGTATCTTTGTAACTTTTAATATTTTTAAAAACTTCCTCTTAATAAAAATTTCATTTTAAAAAAAAGAACGACTAGAAGATCACAGGCTGTTGCTCCTAATTCTCCTCTCATGGCTTGTTCCAAAGAGGTAGACAAACAGCAAGGAATGACATAAAGTATAAAAAGCATCCGGGCTAAGGAGCTTTAGGGATCTGCATTCCCACCGACCCCTGACATGGGGGTAAGTCTTGGCAGAGGCCCAGTACTTCTGACTGCCAACGCCAGCCTGGATCTTGTGCAGGAGAGGAACACAATTTCAACATTTCACCTGAAGTGCCAGAATGGTCTATCCTAGTGTCAACATGATCATTTGAGCTGGAGAAGGCGGTGGGGGTGGGGAGAGAGCGCATTAAATCACATTGCATTACAACAAAATAAAATATAGTTCAGCAGCCAAATATTTCACTTCTATGAAATTCTAGAATCCTTAGGAGGCACAAAGTAGGAGTGGGAGTACACTACAGCATTTGCACTGAGAAGACAAGAAAGATGTTTTATATCAGTCCAAATTAAAAATATAAGACATTTTCACTCAGCTGAGAGGTTCCCAGAAAGTACCAAGAGGTTGCGGCAAATATGTAACAGCCTTTTTTAAAGTCTCCTGGACCCTTCACCCCTGCTCGCCCCCCCCATCCTTTCCCTTGTATGACAGGGATTTAGAAAGGTAACATTATTATGATAAACACGGCAAGAGGACTACTGCTAGTCTTTCTCTTCTCTTTCTGGCTCTTTTTATAAAAGAAAAGCCACAAGAAAGCAAGATCAAGAAAGGGAAATCTATTCAATTTTTGTCTTTACACCCCCACCCACAGCCCACAGCCCACAGCAAAAAAGCGGAATGTGCTTTCTTTCTCTTTCCATTTAATCTTGAACAATCAGCAAAGATCTGAAAGGTATTTCCAGGAACAGAGGAAAACACTTTATAATGAATCAGACCTTTGGTCCATGTAGCCCAGCACTCTCCACTGTAACTGACAGGAGCTCTCCAGGGTCTCAGGTAGGGGGTCTTTCCTATCATCAGCTATCTGATCCTTTGTTAAACTGCTGGGATGCCAGGGACTGAATGTGGGGCCTTCCGCATGCAGAACTGGTGCTCTCTTCCTGAGTTTTTCATCTCGCAGTGTCCACCTGTGATCCAATTCCATCCACCCACACACATGCAGTGACACACACATAGTAATTATTTGGTAACAACTAAAGAATATATTGTCATCCATTTACAATATAATATAATGTCTTCCTGAAATTTTCAGCTGTAAAATCCACACAAATTCCTGATATATCCACCTGGAGCCCATGCGCAGAGCCTGGAACATTTTTTAAAGGAATTTATTACTCATTCTCCATTCATCTTCTAATGTAACTCATCAGCATTATTTGTTATTTGAACAGCAGTATATTAGTTATTAATGCATCGCTTCTGGGTTACTTTTTATTTATTTTTTTAAAAATATACTTTTAAAACATAGGTGAATGTCTCTCCAAAGCAACACTACAGTAGTGGGAAACACTGTTTGTTACCTTTTTTAAATGAAATAGAGTTGCTAGCCATTTTGTTTTTAATTTTAAAAAAAACCCACTATGCTCTTGCTAACCTCCTGCCCTCAGCCAACATCACCCTCAAAGGTAATGCTTTATAGGTAATATTCTTATTTAGATATATTACTTTCAAACTCTATCACTGGTACTTCTACTTAACAGCACTAATGCAAAGGTTTGCTTGTATAATACTGCATGTATATCTGTGAATTTGTGTGGCCTCCATGCCACACTCTGCAGCAGAGATAGAATTCAACACCTTTAATGTCTACATTAAAGTTCAGTCTGAAACCCAATGCCTCCCAGTGACATGGAAGCCACCAGCTTCCACTGGGCCTAGTGTTTCCTCTTTTGGCACTTCTGGCTCAAGTTGTTTCTAACTTACTGTCACTCTTAGGCAAGTCTATCATGGGTTTTTTGGCAAGATTTGTTCAGTAAGGACTTGCCATTCCCTTCTTCAGAGGCTATAGGAGTATAACTTGCCCAAGGTCACCCTGTGGGTTTCTATGGCCAAGAGGGAATTCGAACACTGGACTCCTAGAGTCCTAGTCCCATACTCAAAGCATTATACCAGTGGTTCTCAACCTGTGGGTCCCCAGATGTTTGTGGACTTCAGCTCCCAGAAGCCCCAGCCACTATGGTCAATGCTCAGGGCTTCTGGGAGCTGAAGTCCAAAAACATCTGGGGACCCACAGGTTGAGAACCACTGCATTATACTATGTTGACTCTCTTAAAGGGTCCTAGTTATAATATTTTCACACAAAGATTTAAGAAATCATCCATAAAGAGAAATCCAGGTATCAAAATAGTACCTGATGCATTAGGAACAGCTTTCATAAACATAACAGTACAGAACATTTTAACTTTTGTTTAAAAAAAGAAAAAGAGAAACACAAGCTGGCTAATCATGTTGGCACTTGAATTTTTCCTAGAAATAAATCCAGATGGTGCTCAAGGCCACCTGCAGCCCCCTTCACTGAAAAACATGAAGAATGTAAAGCCAGAATACAGCTTAATGAAATTTAAATGAACCCAGACATTCCTGGTTTCAAATATAAATAAAAGCCTTATAGAAAAACACATGGCAAGATTTAGCAAGGAAACTTGATAGTCCTTGCCATATTTGCCCGGGATTAGCACTTGAAAAAAGTTACTTATTTGGACAACAACTCTCAGAATCCTCACTCAGCATGAACCCCTGTGGTCCAAAGAAGTTACTTTTACAAACTGTGCATGGGCTTTACTTTAAAGCAGGAGAAGGTAAATTTGGCTGTTTAATTGGATATTTTTCAAGGACTCGGTGGCTTAGCGCACAATCTTGCCCTCTCACTATCGTTACATGACAGGTCAGAATTTCCTATGCTATTACAAGCACTGCATTACAGAAGTCCTTCAAGAACTAACACACTACATCATTTTGACAAAACATCAACATCTCTGCAGAAAACCCATACAGCTAGGAAAGGCTGAAGGCCATTGATAAAATTCAGGTTATCTGGATAGGGGTTGGGAAGAAAGACAGTTGCTGAAAATGCAGAGACACTCCACTAGGCTAGGGAAAGGAGGCTGTGACAGGATTCCAGCAGGCTATCTTGTTTGCAAAAGCATCCATGAAAATAATCTGGATAATTATGAATATGTATATCTCATGTTGCAGCACTAAGAGAAAATGGAAATTTTACTGGTGCACTGACCACTTTCTGTCTAAAAGTGCTGCAACTGAAGTGATGGAGGCGGTCTTAGATTGGATGTTGACAACCATGAATCTGATTGTGACGGGAAATTTCAATCCTCTCCATCTTTTAAAGACCCAAAGTACATGCAGCTCAGGACTCCAAGGCTGCCATGGGGCTGTCCCAGATTACTCTAGGTTCTACACTACGTAAGTAGGGCATATATTGATATCCTGCTCCTATCTAGTTTCAGGTAATCTGAAAAAGAGAGGGAAGGAAAATCAAATGAACAAAGAAGGTATATGTGTATGTCAGATACGAAAATGCCAGCCAAAAACATTTTGCTGCCTTAGAGAAAAACAGTATTGTACCACCTTCCTTCCATACAGAGAAATGGCAGCTCAACTTTCCTTCAACAAGGACAACAAAATTATGTTTTCCACCACAACTGAAAACCATTAGGAAGCATACAACAGGCCACATAGCAGGCACAGCTTTGTCGTCCAAGAGCAGGCACTCAGGAACCCAAAAGGTTCCTGAGGAACAGCTGGGAAAGACGCCAGTACTGCACTCCTCCAAGCATCTGCCATCTGACTGCTTGTTTCACTCTCTTACTAATTGTACAGCCAGCCCTGGAGAAAATGTTGTACAAGAATGAAAATATGAGGGAGAGAGGGACAGAGATCATGCATGACTGAGAGAATACTTTGTGATGGTCCACCCATTACTTCAACATACGGATTTTGTCAGCCCAGGACTCCAGCAATAAAGAAAAGCCATTAACACAGGCCCTTTTCTCACATGAGGAGGGCCGAAACGGGGCAGCGCACGCAAGGGCAGAGCTTACCTGCTTGCGTTTTGCTCCGTCCCTGCGTGGAACGTGGTTCCGCCGCTTCACACGCCGCCGAATTTCAGTGGTGCTCTGCGGTGCCCAAAATGGTGACCAGCGGCTTCCAGCGGTGCTCCGCCAATCAGAGCAGCGCGCCAGCTGGAAGCCCGCCCCCGGGCAGATCTGCAGAGACGCACTACCGCGTCTCTGCAGATTCTCACTGGGAGCTGCCACGGATTAGTGCGGGTGAGTTTGATAAAAACCACCTGGGAATGTGGTTTTTAAAAAACTTGCAGCACCACCCCTGCGGCTGGGCTAGAGCGGCTGGAGGTGTGGCGCCTCACCGTTTGCAACCGCACTAGCTCATCTCGCGATGTGAACGACCTCCGTCTCCAGTCGTCGCACCGCGGGCTTTTACCCCCATGTGAAAATGGCCACAGTCTGGTCTTGGAGGCTCTTTCAACTGCTGAGCTTCCAAAGCGTACTGTGGGTATTTATCAGAAGAGAGCCAAGGCTATTCTGTTGACCCTTTTGTCAAACTGTAGAACAAAAAGACAGCTGTAGTTACAAACCATCTCTCTCTCTCTCTCTTTCTGCTTTTCAGTCACCTGTTGACTTACAGAGAACCCCATAATTTGATAGGGTTTTCTTAGGCATGGAATACTCAGAAGTAGTTTTGCAGGTTCTATTCTATGAAATATTGCCTACAACACTTGGTATTTGTTGGTGGTATCCTATCCAAGTCCTAACCAGGGATGACTCTGCTAAGCTTCCAAAATCAGACAGGATCTCGTACCTTTAGAGTATCTGGACCTCTAGCATCTTCTAAAAATGCTTCAAGGACATTTGGCTTGTTAGTTGCCAAAAAGCTCCTCTCATGTTTGACCAGGGAAGTCCAGATGGCAAAAGTCCTGAGTCAAGTCTACACTAGGTTCTGTGATTTGCTCCTAAAATGAAAATACACTGCAAGCTTGTGACTCTGCACTTATACCCACACAAATATATACAATACAGGAGAAGGAAAAACTGCATTAAGGACAAGTTCTTATGCCTTTATTATATGACAGGTGAAGAGACATGTTAAGAACTGCCCCAATTGTTTAGAAAAGGGTTTTGTATATTATAGGAAAGGAAAAAATATGAAAAATATGTGTATAAATTTATATTCCCACATTTGCACTGAAACTTTCATTTCTTAACATTTTTAATAGGCTCAGTGGTAGCTTATAAATCTTCAGCCAAGTCTGGAGAAAGATTCTGGCCTGTGCAATTCTATGCATGCTTACTAAGAAATAAATCTCACTATGTTCAGTGCAGGTTGTTCCAGGCTAATGGTATACAACAGGGCTGGGGAATGTGTGAACCTCCAAATATTCCTTGACTACAACCCCACCACATCTCACAACTGGCTATGCTGGCTAGGTTAGGGTCACCAGGTATCTCTTATGATAAGGGACATCCCTTATTTGGGGGCCAGAAAGGCCATCCCTTATAGGACAGGCAGATGGCTCTTACTGTATGAAGCATCTCCCATTTGAAGACTGGAAAGCTTTATACACACACACACACACACACACACACACACACATCAGAAAATATGCCCCCAAATCCCATATTTTGGGGAGTTGATCCTTCATAGAGACAGAAATATGTTCACTGTGCAATGTATGAATATGGACAATATGTTACAGAGAAACACATGGACAAATTAAATCAATACAGTGGGCAATCAGCAGCTGCTGGGGTATGCTTCAAGCACCTCCCATGGATACCAAAATCTGTGGATGCTCAAGTCCCATTATATACAATGGCACAGTAAAACGGAGTCCCTTATACAACATGGCAAACAACTCTAATGAGTGCCGGAGAGAGCCTGAGGGTCTCTGAAATGGCAGCAAGGTACCATGGGGTATGTCTATCAATGTACTGCTTGGTTTGTGGCAAAATCAAGGTTTGTTTTTTAGATTTTTTTTAATATTTTCAAGTTGTGATTAGTTGAATCTGTGAGTGCAGAAACCATGAATATCGCAGGCTGATTGACCTCTTATTTGGTATTTAAGTAGATCACAGACTTCTTAACAGCTACCTCCTGATTGTCAGTCCTGCATGTCATGAATATCAACTGTCCTCTATTGCAGTTTTTAAAAAACTGCCAGGAGTGGTAAAGGCTGATGACTGGAGCACAAAAGTATCTAAACAGACATGGGGGTCCCCATCTCTCATATAACAAACTGCAGCTTTAGAAAATCAGATTATGACCACTGCAGGAAAATATTCAAAACAAAAGCAACAAAAAGTACCTATATTTTATCCTTTTCCATTTGTTCCTAACATTTCATTCAAGAATGCCTGAGTCACTCCTAAAACCTGTCCAAGTCTGGGCAAAGAAGCAAACCTCATTTAAATCAACAAGCCTGCATTTATTTTGCCTTGGCAATGCCCTCAATGTTTAGATTTCATCACAACTAAAATGGCATGGCTCACATTGGACCATTTATAAATAAGCAGTCTTTGGCTGCTGATAGGCAACCACAGTCAGAACTCGCAGAAGGAGAACACAGTCTCTCCATCAGCTCCTACCAGGGTGATTGGAGATTACATCCGATAATTGTCAAGCAACTCTACTGTGCTTCTCCTCCCTCCATCTCTTAGGGCCAAACAAGACATGCCATTATATATCTGATTGCATTTTATGTATCAAATTTTTTTCCTCTAAATAAAAAACAGCAGAAGAAGGGAAGACCAGGATTGGGTTTCTGGCTTGCAGGGAGGACTTTTTTTTAACTCTTCCCTTCTTCCTTAGAACACTCCCTAAAGTAGGGAAGGGGAACATGTGCCACTCCAGATATTCAAGGGGATCTTGTAGCAGCTTTGAGGCTGAGAGAAAGAAGTTGGTAGTCTCAAAGGGGCTAGAAGATCCCTTTGCCTAATGATCCAGACTAACACGGCTATGTCTTTGAATTCCACTTCAGATATTGTAAGTCTTCGAATTCCATCAGCTAAACTAGTGAAGTGAGAGGTGAGAAAGTAAATTAGATATGCTAAAGAAAAACTGTTCTAGATCAAGCGAGCATTTAGAAGCTGCAGAATTATTAAGTTCTTAGGAATCTCAGGGAAGAGCTGATCAAACATCACCACAGCATTCTGACCTTATCACTGACTAACTGGTGCTTTCTAATAATAGCGAGGATAAAGGTACAACATAAACAGATTTTATATCGTGCTTACTTAGTACTTTTCTATTATGGATTAATGACTGCTATTTCATGACTATTAACTAATGCATCTCCATTATCTTCCTATGATTTGCTACATGTTGTTATATGCTGTTGCTAGGTCAATTTTCTGGAACTGCTAAACTTGGTGTAGTATATGTTTTCTTTGGTGCTGTACTGTACAGACGAAAGCTGACATCTAGATTGACATCCAAACTGCTGTCTTTGATTCATTGTACCTCCAATCTTGAACCCACAACTGAGCAACTTTCCCCTTCAGAAACATAGTCAGTATCCACAGGGCCGTAAGTCCCCTTTTCCTGCCCTAAAGTCACAATTAACCTCAAGAGAGGAACTGTTACTGGAAGTCTCCTTCCCAGGAGAACAACTGCTTTGGAAGGTGATTTTAACAAGGACCACAGTGCAGTGGTAAAGAATAAAAATCTTCTCCTGGTATGCTGTGGTCCTAACTGTGATCACATGGATGTCTCTTAGAAGAAGAAGAGAAATGATATATTTAACTCCATTTTTAAAATTTGGCTCATATTTTGCTGCTGAAGGAATATCTGGGATATATGGAAGACACCATGCACTGGCTTATGGCCACCAGAGTCCATCTAGCCCAAGAAAGACTGCAATAAGTGGAAGTTAGCTTTCTGAGCAGAACAGTCCTGCAACAGGAGGTTGTTGGCTTTCTAAACCAAGCAAAAACTGGTGAAGCTAGGTATTAAAACTAGAAGGTTCTGGAAACAAGTTGCCATGCAGGCTGGGGGAATTCTGAGAGTTGTAGTCCAATAAAGTACAATAAAGTACAATAAAGAACAGTAGCAAGTAGCACAAAAAGAAAGCACTGTCAGGAAACAGCAAGCAAGGGGTGCCTTCCTGATAAGCAAGGCTGTGCTTAAAGAGATGAAGAAGAGGGCTCACACATTTTAATACAAAAAGCTCCAAGACTGGCACATTAAACATTCAGCGCAGCACCACAAATTTAGTATTGTGATATTCCCGTTCTTTCCCCCACATATTAATATGCACACACACCAATGATGAGCCATATTTTCTTTCATCTAAGATGAATATTCTTTCAGTTCCCTGCAGCAGGATGTTTCATGCAGAGCTGGCAGCAGCAAACGTGCTATAGTGGCAAAGTATTTTAAAATTAACCTTAAGGGATAACCTTCGCCTCCCATTAATCTACATTCTTTTGCAGCATCTATCTCCTTTTATTTCCTTTCCTTTAAAGAATAGTTCAGCCAAGAAATATAGGTTGCTTTGCTTTGCTTTCTGAGTCTAACTGGAGAACGTCTGGCAAGCTACCAAAGCTCTCTATTGTGGCAATCTGTCTTTATTGCCTCACTGCAAGTAAGCTTAAAGGTATATACCGTATTTTCCGGCGTATAAGACGACTTTTTAACCCACGAAAAACTTCTCAAAAGTTGGGGGTCGTCTTATACGCCGGGTGTCATCTTTGCGGTCGCCGCATACGGTGGGGGCAGCTCAAAAATGGCCGCGGCCGCATCCCCACCATATGCGGCCACCGTATGAAACCACCCAGGGTGGTGCTGTGTACTTACCTGAAGATGCGGGGGGGGGAGGCTCCTCGCGCTCGCCGCTCTTCCCCCTCGCGCGAGCGCCGGTCGCGCTGCCTCCCCACTTCCACCCCCACCCCCGCCTACAGCTCCCAGGCCAGGGAGCGCTGAGGCGGGGGGAGCGGCGGCGTTTTGGGCGAGGACGGAGGTGGGGAAGAGTCCGGCCAAGTTGGCAGAGAGGGGGAAAGGAGGGCTTCCCTCCAGGCCGGTGGGTCAGGTGGAGGGCAAGGGCCGGTGCCGGCCTCCCCCGCCCTCCTCCCCTCTGGGCACCCACCCCCCAGGCCCCCCAGCCCCAAAGAGCCGGGCGCGGGGTGCTGCCCTCTTCCCTCTTCTCCTCTGCTTCCCTTGGTGGAAGCAGCTGCGGTGGCTCGGGCAAGCATTTTGTTTCCTTCCCAGCCCCAGCGGAGGAGGCCAACGAGGGGAAAGCGGGCGAGAGCCGAGGAGGGCGTTGGAAGAGGGGTAGTCTTATACGGCGAGTATATCCCAAACTCTATATTTTAACTGGAAAAGTTGGGGGTCGTCTTATACGCCCAGTCGTCTTATACGCCGGAAAATACGGTAGAATTATTTCTTCACGTGCCACATAATGAAAAAAATCTGCTGTCCTGCTATGGAGAGCAGGCCGTTACTAGAAATGGCTTTAAAGAGAGATGTAGACTAAGGATGGGCCCCTCTGGGATTCTGTCTCCTCTGATTCCAGGATACCCGCACCACACTAGTGCAGTTTTCAACTTGAACGTCCAGAAAAGACATCATGTAGTTCCTGGTAAATTTCTGCTGCTTGGAACATGGTCTACCTAAACAACATCCAACTGTTTTTAACCATTTTGGAGTAGTTTGGGTCAAAAAATGTTTAGGGGTGAAAAAAAATTGGGTGGCAGGTAGCTGGATGATGAGGAGCCCAAGGGCTGCAGCACAGAAACTGTCTACAGACCTTTTAACTGAACAAAATCGTAAAGGATAAGGAGAATGAGGGACAATGGTCACGCTCAGAAATAGTATTGCCCAGCTGATCAATTACTGGGACCAACAGTAAAAGAGGAGATTGGCCTCGTGCCTTCTTTAAGTGTCACCTAGAGGAATCCAGCTGGCCACTCCAAGAAGCAGGATGGTGAATTAAGTAGACACTTGGTCCAATCCAGTCAGGACCTTTTTATATTCATAACTTTCCTACAAGCCACTTCATGACATGGAATATTTCAAAGATTCCCCTCTGTCCATACTGGACTCACTTATGTTCAAAGTTTTAACAACTAACTGCAAACCCCCTTCCTCGAATATAGATTATTGGTTTTCCTCTCATTGTTATAATCTGACGTGCTTCTCAGCAATCCAGCAAAAGTGATTCATAGTTCAGCTAGCAATGACAATCCTCCAGTGAGCAAGGAGATCAACATATTTGCATGAAGCCATATTTATTTTGCCTACACAACTTACTTGCTAGAGTTGAAAAGGTAAGAGATCAGAGTAGGCAACCACAGTCTAATTTCAAGTTGCCAGGCAACCACATATCCACTGATGAAGTACTTGCAATTAACCAGCAACTTTAGAAGATGTGCCGCTGATTCTTCAGAAGGCATAAAGGACAGAGAAGGATGACAGTTCACAATGCTCTGTAAACAAGATTGTCATGAGCTATATAACTAATGATCCTTAATTAACACTCCTAGCAAAACCAACCTCTGCAATTAGAGCTCTGCCAAGTAGAAGAGAGCACATAGCTATGGCAACTTGGTGCTTGTTGAGTTGGGGGGCGGAGGGCAAAGTTCATGGGGGGGAAACTCTGACAGCAATTGCTTTGTGCTTAGACTAATTCACAACCAGATGGATGCACTTAAGTGTCAGTGAAGGAGGACTGTACACTCTTGTTAATGAGATGAATGGAGAGACATGCCAACTGCCAGCAAAATCTATGCCAACTGACATCTCAGGCATAAGCTTCTACAATGCACTATTCTATTGCATCATCATCATATATGCTACCTCATTACATTACAAAGGTGAAATCAAAAGGTCACTGCCCTCTGGGCCAGCCGAAAACATTCTGCAGCCCGAGGCAGAGCAGCATATGACACCCTCCTCTACCCACAACATCAAACTAGCTGCAGAGTACCCAAGGGCAGTCAAGTCGTTTTGACACCTGAGGCATAAAGTCTCCCACATAACTCTCCACCTCTTTGAAAGCAAAGATACAACTACAGGTTGAGCATCCCCTTTCTGAAAACAGAAAACCTCCAAAAACTGAAACTTTTTGCTGCTAGCAGCTTGCTTCTACCTTAGATGAGGCAGCTGCAGCATTCATCTCTCAGATCCTCAGTGTCTCTCCTGCCTCATGTTTCATACAGAATTGAAGTAGTAAATTAATGAAACACAAGGATTTAGAGAGACACGAAGGTCTGTGAAATGGTGGGAATCCAAGTGTAATGCTTTGTACAAAGTGGCACTCCTGCTTGTTCATTTGTAGGCTCCCCAGAGATCTCCTGTAAATTTTATGTTTATTTTATGTATATGCAAATACAGGAGTTCCAAAATCAACAACAAAAACGACAACAATACAAAATACAAAACACTTCTGGTCCTCAGCATTTCAGATAAGGAACACACACCCTTTATTATCAATTAAATACCTAGCCATTTCCTGCACTTTCATGACACAAGAAACTAGCTCCCTGAAGTGGCCATTTTACTCTTCTTAATGGCAGCACCAGCCCCAAACTGAACCTAAGTCCCTACAACCTAAAATACTGGTGGGCAGCCTCAGCAATTTCCTCCCCCTCTGAGGCTGCTGATGCTGCAAAAAATGGGGTAAAAATCTAGTACAGTGGCCCCTCCAATTTCGCAAGGGTTTGGGGTACAGAACCTGAAAGTGGAAAAACTGTGAATAACTCCCCCCTGCCGCGATCCCCTTCCCAGTCCCCTCCGGGGATCCCTCCCGATCTCCCTTGCCTATTGCCTCAGCACAAATTCTCAGCAACAAGTGGGATCTTTCTACCATATGTGGTAGACATGTGAAAAGGTAAAAAAATTCTGGAATCAAATATATTTTATGGTGTAAAATCTTTTTGAAAGTTAATGTTCAGTTAAAACCTGAATTATATTTGCTGGGATTAGCAGAATATCAACAGGAGAAAAAATACAGCAAAACATTATGATATATGACCATTACAGCACAATTATTATACACACAGATATGAAAGAATACAGAAATTCTAAAGAAAGAGGACTGGTTGATAAAATTGTTGGATCTAGCCAAAATGGATAAACTGATGACATGGATGAGAAAAAAAAATCTGTAGCTACTTCTGCGAAAGACTAGGAATCTTTAAAATGCTTTTTGCAATAAAAAATGTAGGATGTGATCATTAGTATTTTTGGATAACATAGCAACTGAAGCTTCTGAATGGTATTTGTAATTAGAGAAGTTATTCTCTAGATTTATATCGATTTATATCCTGTACAGACTTATCTGTCTTACGAAAGCTTGAAATCATCTTTTCTAAAGAACCTTTTCGTCTTTAATTATTCTTTGGTACGCAGTATTCAATATTCTTTTTTTGTCCATATTTTTCTTTAAACTGTTTCTTAATTTTACTTACTGTTCTAATTTGTTGTTTTTCATGATTTTTGGTCTAATTTGCATTTATTTTAAAACCTTAATATAAAAAAAATTAAAAGAAAGGAAAAAAGAACTCCCACTGTGTTCAATGGGTATTGCAATGTAATCTGAAGCACACCTACAAGTAGGTGAGTAAGCCCCACTGAACACAAGCAGATTTGTGTCTATGGGCTTTCAAGTCACTTGCTGACTTATGGCAACTCCGTGAATTTCATAGGGTTTTCTAAGGCAAGAAATACTCAGAGGTATTTTGCCATTGCCTTTCTCTGAAATTTAGTCCACAATCCAAGTGCTAATCAGAGGTAGCCCTGCTTAGTTTCCAAGATCAAACAGGATCAGATACCTTAAGGGTACTTAGTTCTTCAATGGGATTTACTTCTCATTAATCATGTAATGGATTTCAGTGCTATTCTTAAGCAAGCATGTACAGAACTGCAGCCTAAACAGCCTTAACGAGGATTGTCTAGCATGGCTTTGCTAACAATTATTTAATGGCAACTACAAAGTATTCAGAATAAATATTTTAACTCCCTCGTGCATATGAAAATAGTAAGAAAGTAAGAGGAGCAAGGAAGTCATCTTCCTTACCATCAGTACCTATTTACTATGAACCAAAAAGATAAAGGACGAATGGTAATCACCAAGAACTTACTCAAGTGCTGTTTTGTAATGGTAGATGGCTTCACGGTCACGACCTTGGTCTTTCAAAAAATTGGCATAGTTATAGTGTACCTTGGCATTATGGGGCAGAGTTTGGACTCCTGACCTAAAAATAAAAAACAATACATAAATAGCATCATAAGCCATTCTGCTTTTTACTCTTGAATCTGCACTTCCTTGTGGTTTGCCCCAAAACATACTTGGAAATATTTTGTTTTTAATCAGAACTCCCAAAATCTCTCCACAGGCATGGCCACTGATTGTAGAAACCTAGGACCAAAGCTCATAAAAGTAACTTTCCCAGTTCTGTGCTCCCAGCCTGTCATACTGGAGTTTATTTCCAGCCCCTTCAAGCCTGACTTTCAACCTTGAAAAGGAGCTGGAAATTCCCCCAGCGTTTATTAATTCTTGCTGCCACCACCCACTGAATTCTGAATTAACTGAACAGTACAGTGCGACCCTGCTCAGTGGATTACCAATCTCTATGCTAAGGACCTTCCCTTCCCTCTCACCTCCCCCTTCTGAGTGAGAGAAGTTCTATCTAAGCATGTGCCGAAGACTGGTGTGGAAATGGAGAAGAAACAGAGGTTTTACAGAAAAGCATTTATTCAAGGCATGCAAACGAGCAAAACAATAATACACATGAGAGGCTCCCCCCTCCCAAGTACGCTTAAGTTACAAGTAGTTACAAGAACAGATACATTCTTTAGATCAGCCAACTCCAAAATAATAAACAGCCCTAACACGACTAACTATCTTATTCTAGTTACTCACAATTAGGTTCACAGGCTTAGATGGTCTGAGAGAGGAATGTGGCCAGGAGGCGAAGCATGGGGGCCTGCAGCCTACTACTGGCACAGATCCCATCTCTAGGATGTTCCTTTGTCGACTCTCTCCCACATGGCCTCCCAAGAAGTTTTATAACTTCTCCCTGGAAGCATCTCGAAGCATCCCGAAGATGCTCACCTCTTTCCTTTTTGATTGGTCAATTCTCACCCTGTGACCTATGATGTTGACCCACACTAAAATGTAATCTAATCCCAACACCTCATTAACCCTTGGTTTACCTGAAGAGGGAAGTATCCCCCATTAGCTAAGTCTAGATAATGGGAAGCCCCATTATCACACAGCCTCAAAAAGTGTATGTATAAATAAAGCCCATTATTATTGTTGCCGTTGTCAACATCATCACCACCACCACCACCACCATCATCTTGGTTTGTATCTTGCTTGTTGCCCCACATTGGGCCTCAAAGCGGATTACATATTAAAACAATACAATTTAAAAACAAATAAATAGTACATATTAAAACAGAATTAAACTATAAAGAAATTAAAATAGCTAAAAAGAAATTAAAAGACATAATTAAAATTAAAACAGTACAGCACCTTCTAGCCCATTCTTTAAAAACTTTCTGTATTAAAATGCCTGCCTGAATAAAAAGGTCTTTGCCTATTGCCAGAAGGACAACAAGAAGGGGGCCACTCTGGCCTTCCTGGAAAGGGAATTACAGAGTCTGGGGGCAGCCACTGAGAAGGCCCTCTCTCGCATCCCCACTAACCATGCTTGCAACAGTGCTAGGACTGAGAGATGGGTCTGATGATGTCAGAGCACAGGCCAATTCACGCAGGGAGAAACAGTCTGTCAAGTAGGTAGACCTGAGCCATACAGGGTTCTATGATCAGCACTTTGAATTGTGCCTGGAAACAAACTGGCAGCTCATGGGAAGATGGTCACATGAAAGCTGGATCTAGTATGCTGAACTGTACTTTTGATTCATAGTCTCTGTAATCCTGCAATGAATGATTTTTACAGACAACTCATAATAAATCAAACCATCTCAAGAGGAGGCAAATGAGCAAGGAGTGTGTCATACACAAAGGTGGAAGTTCCCAACATGCCAAACTAAGTCTATAACAAAACATTTTGCTGCCCAAGCCAAAGGACTAAATAACATACTCTCAACAGTCTTTTCATGCCAATTGGGCAGGCCATTTTATGTTACGCCAATCCTAGAACAGAAAAATATCCAGTATTGCACCTTGGAGCTGCTGGCTAGTTTAGGGCATGGGGCAGGTTGAACTGTAGGAAGAATTTTATGTCTTTGACATTTTGCTGTGCTCTACAATGTCTACTGCCTGAAACAGCTGTCTCATCCTACCTCATTCAAGGTGCTGGTAACAATAACTGAAGCCCTAAATAGCTCCAGACCATAATACTTGAAGGAGTGCCTCTCCCTATATATGCCTACCTGAGTACTGAGATCATAGGATCATAAAGCTGAAAGAGACCACAAAGGCCATCAAGTCCAACCCCCTGCCGTGCAGGAATACATAATCAAAACAGTTCTGACAGATGGGCATCCAGACTCTGTTTAAAAACCTCCAAAAGAGGAGATTCCACCATACTCCAAGGCAGTGCATTCCACTGTTGAACTGCTCTTACCATCAAGAAGTTCTTCCTAAGGTTTAGATGGAATATCTTTTTCTAAAGTTTGAAGCCATTGCTCTACATCCTAGCCTTTGGACCAACGGAAAATAGGCTCGCTCCATCCTCCATATGACATCCCTTCATATACTTAAACATGTCCCCTCTTAACCTTCTCTTCTCCAGGTTAAAAATAACCAGTTCCCTAAGCCACTCCATTTAGGGCAGGGTTTCAAGGCCTTTTACCATTTTGATCACCCTCCTCTGGGCATGTTCCAGCTTGTCTAGATCTGCTGGGCCCTCCTCTATGTCCCACCAGTGGAAGCAATACACTGTGTTCTCTGTTTTAGCGTCTAGTTATGGAACATCTTTCCTTTGGAGGTACAAGCAGAAGTACCATGCTGGTTTTATTTGAGTGCCAAGTTAAAACTTGCTTTTTTATTAAACCCTCTGGGCACTTAATGATTTGACCCTGATTTATACATAACATGACTAGTGACTCTTGGTAGAGGCAAGGAAGTCACGACAATGTAACAGGTACAAGTTATGGGAAAACAACCAAGATAAATGTAAAAATAGTTTGATACTTTTTTATCCTGCCAAAAAAAGATGTATATTTGTATAGTATTGTATATATGAATAACAGAATCAGAAATGTATAATTTTCTAATATGATTTTATTATTTGTATACATACAATAAAAAGAAAATTAAAAAAATAATTTGGTCTTTAAACAATCCAATTGTTTGGTATTTTTAAAAGATTTTTAATTTTAGTGAGGGGTTTTTTCAATTTTAAATTGCTTAAACTGATTTTATCATGAACCATCCAGAAATACTACATTGGGTGGGATATAAATATTTTAACAAATAAATAATGAGTAAGTAGTGGTAAAGGTAGCCCTGTCGCAATCTGAGGCCTAAATTCCATATTTAGTTTAACTAGTTTTAGATCTCATTAAATCAATCAGATAAATTCCATTAATTCCACTGAGTCTGCTATCACTGGGCCTAATGGCTAGATTTAAGCCTAAGCTTCCAACAAGTCCTCAGACACCTAGGTAAATCTGCTAGAGGAAGAATAAAAGGACACAGCTACAAGGGATCTCTCAAAAGGGATCATCAGCTAGTTGGATATGCCTATCTAAACGAACTGAAGGCTTTGAAATTAAGGATGGATAAGAGCCAGCATGAAGGAGACAGCTAACTATCGGTTGCAGGGAAACACAAGATGGAAGGCACTGTTGCACTCACATCCTGCTTGTGGGTTTCCCAGAGGGGGAAGACCTCTGGTGCCTGGAGCATCTTGAAACTTGGTTCAGATGGAAGAAGGAAGACTCTCCTCTTTTGCTCTCATAGTCAAGCTACTTTGGTTGGCAGCTGTGAGAGCAACTCCAGAGGAATCAAGCTTCCTCTCCTGGCCTACCCTGCAGCAGTTTTGAAGGCTTGGCAGAATGGCTAGAAGTCTTTACACTGGAGTTCAAATTTTGGTATCATTGCTATTTTCTTTGAAATGGATATCAAAAAGGATTGACAAATGATAATACTGAAGAATACAAAATCATATGCAACCTAGTTGGGCCCTGGGCCCACTTCCAGATCACCAGGTCCCAATAACTTGTACCAATCTTGCCCTTCTCTCGTCTGCCTTGCTTAGAGGAGAGTAGTATCATACTCTTCCCAACCATCCCACTTTGGCAGAGACAGTCCCAATTAATCCTCCATCACCCTACTTTTCCAGCTGCTTTGAGAATGTCCCTGTTTCTCTCTGTGCTTCCCATTTTCCCTCTTTGTCCCAGATTTACTTCAACTGCTACAAACTAAGTTCAAAGCGCAAAAATAGTTTGCACTCAATTAACTTAGTAGGGCAAGGAGAAGAGGAGGAATCAGAATAATTGCCTTTCCTAGTAGGGTCACGCAAAAGCAAAGTCCTGCACCCTCTTCTAGAGTATGTGTTGTTCCTCATTAATAACTTTTGCCTTCTTGTCCACATTCTGATACTGCTTGACCATACGCGTCCTCATTTTTGTCTGTGAAATGTTGGAGAGTACAGTAGTATTTGGACTCCAGAAAGTAAGTGTAATGATACTCTTTCAAAAGAGTAGCATAAGAAAATATCCTCATGAGTACTTTAAGCCAGAAGCTATGCATATTTATTACATGTTCCCAGTTCTGTAAGGGTACACTTCTCCTACTTGGTGGACACTTGTTCATTCTCTGTTTCAAGCAGCACAGTCCAATACACACACAGTTTTCCTGCAATTGATTGCTTTCCCCTTCATTTCAGAAGCAGGACAGCTCTGACCATGAAGGAATGCTGCACGCTGAGCTGCTTTCTCTGCTGAAATGCACAAGAAAGCATAGTAGTGCTATGTGAACAGTTACTGGACTCCAGATGGAGATGATAGTAGAAAAAAAGAAAATACCCTTGTTTAAATGGAGCTACCATGGTAAAGTGGTTTGAGCATTGGATTACGATCCTGGAGACGAGGGTTTGATTCCCACTTGGCTATGGACACCCACTAGGTGACCTTGGGCCCATCTCACACAGTCCAAGAAAAACCTGTGACAGGTTCGCTTTAGGATCACCATAAGTTGGAAACAAAGCAGACAACTATGTGATAATATTTGGCATTCACATAATGACTTTTGGAAGTAATCACACAAGCAGATGTGAAGAAAAAGCTATCCTTCTGTATCCACCAAGGCAGTCCTACAAATAAAATCCAGCATTCTGACCTGAACTTCCCAAGTCCTCAGACCACGATTTTGGCTGGTTCTGTAATGCCCATTTAATCAAATATAAAGGCAAGTGATATTTCTGAAACCTAACTCCTGATCTACTCAGGACACTATTTCCTGGTTAGAAGAGGAAATAATAAATATCCATACACCAACCAAAGTGAAGAACAAATAACAAGGCAACATGAACTGTTTCCCCATTTTCACTTCCTTCAGTCTGCCAACTCATATTTTCCATGCATGTTTGCCCAGCATGAATTCCTAAACATTAATATTATTCCTCCAGAAAATACATAACAATTGAAACAGCTGAGAAAAAGAAAAGAAAAATAAACACAGATATACTACATTTGGGAACAATGCCTCAGTGTGATTTCTTTCCTAATTGATTGCCATAGTGTTTCTCACAGACCAACCTGCTACATACTGTACTTTCATAAACCACATCAGTTTAAATTACACTCACACTGCCCGAATCTTGGAGAACATCAGATTTAACTGTTCAGTAGTGAGATCCTATGCTGAAGGAAAACTAGGTTGTATCAACAGAAGCTAAGGCTTTATTTCCTGATGGTTCATCCCCTTTATTTTCTGATGGTTCACATGAAAAGCAACTGGTTTTGCTTTTATTCCTTTTCTTTACCTAGTTCAGCATCTAAAATTATTTCCATCTTTTTCAACATAAAGACTGCCTAGCTGCTATTTTCCTTTGGGGTTCACCCAGTTCTGAGTAGTGCTGCTGCTGCTGTTGTTGTCTTCAAGTCATTTCTGAGTTACGGTGAACTTAAAGTGAACCCATTATGGGATTTTCTTGGTAAGATTTGTTCAGAGAAGAGTTGCCTTTCCCCTCCTCTGAGGATGAGAGGGTGTGATTTGCCCACGATCAACCACTAGGTTTCTATGGCTGAGTGGGGATCTGAACCCTGGTGTCCAGAATCACAGTCCAAGTCTCAAACCACTACACCACACTGGCTCTCCAGTTTTGAGCTTACAGCTGGGTTATTTTGCACGTTTTAGAAAGGAAAATCAGAAATGTCTATCTCTCTGCTCAAAGCAGGGATGGGAATTATGTGCCTCATCAGATGACACTAGACTACAAATCCCAGCATTCCCCACCACTGGCTATACTGGCTAGGGCTGTTGAGAGCTGCAGTCTAATGACATTTGAAGGGCCACATTATTCCCACCTCTGGCCTGGATAGCCTGAATGTTACACCAGGCAAAACCTAAAACCATTGCATCACTTGAATGCCTACAGATCTTTCCTCTTTGTCAAGACTTCAATAAGTTTTTTTGTATGAGGAACAGACCTGGATATCTCACACACACACGTAGAGACATGCACATATATAACTTGACTCACTCTGGCTGGCCGGCCTACTAAAGGTATTAGCCTAAAATGAAATTTGGGTTTTTCTTACAACCCAAATGGTGACCACTGCTTCTTGTCTTTTAGTACATAGATTGGGGATACCAAACACTCATTTCCAAGCACTCTCAAAAACTACAATTCCCAGAGTTGAAAGAAACTATGACAGTTCAGCCGTCTAAAAATGGATGGTCTTCAAGAGAGGTACTAAAAATTAAGCTGAGTTTGGTTTTCCTCCTGCTTTGTCCTGTAAATCATCAGTACCAGTGATAAAGTTTTCCACTGTGATAAACTGTTTGCTGTGCAACCTCCTGTTAAATTGCCTTCCATTGATCTTTCAAAAGTGAGCTTATTAAATAATTTTGTTTGCTATGCACAAAAACAAGGCAGGCTGCATGCACTGCACTGCTAGTTTTGTATTTAACGTGCATAAAGAGAAAGAAGCAAAAATACTCTCTTTGGGGAAAGGGGGGAAAAGAAGTTCTAGTCAGCACATTTAGCTCAAGGAGCAGCTGTATTGATTAAGAAAAGCTGTATTTAAACAGGGTAGTCCTAGAGAGCATCATTTCAAAGGCATGACTCCCCAATGAACAGAGAACCCATCTAATAAGAAATTCTCTCTGGGTCTCTCATTATCACCTGCTTATATTTTACTTCATACTTATTGCTTACTTTTATATCCCCCTTTGCATCCAGTATACTCAAGGCAGCATACCCAACTCTCCTCCTCCCCAGTTTAAATTTCATAACAGTCCTGTAAGTTAGGCTGAATCAGACAATAATAGGCCAAAGGCCACAGTGGTTTTTAAAGCTTGGTAGGAGCTAGAGTCTGTATTTCTCAAGTCCTAGGCCAACAGTCTAAAAGTTATACTGCATGGAAGTCAACATAAGTATTGTCAAAACTAATCTTTCAAGTAATATAAATATCTCAGGCACCAAAAATACTACATGCAAAATAGATAAGCAGTAGGCACTCTGAGAAACTCAACATGTGTCCCCTGCCCCACAATTTAGCTTGAAGCAGTCCTACCTGAAAAGGGACTCCCGCGACAACCAAATTTCATTCTGTTTCACAGTCTTCCAAGAGAATAACAGCAGAAGCAAAGCTGAGACGGTCACTGCAGTGGCTCCCCATTTATTCAACCAAGTGTAAAGCTTGTTTAAGCCGTGGGCCAAAAGAATGCAGTACCCCATACTGAAAAAGCAAACAGGAAGGAAGAAGAAATAGAAAAAAAAATAGCTTAATTACATTTTGCACAGAAAATGATTTGTCGTTATTATGTGCCTTCAAGCCTATTCCAGCTGACAGCAACTCTATCAGAGTAGTCTCTTGGCAAGATTTATTCCAAGGAGGTTTGCCATTATCTTCCTTTAAGGCTGAGAGACTATGACTTGCCCATGATCACCCAGTGAGTTTCCATTACTGAAGGGGGATTAAAACTCTGGCCTCCTGGAATCCTAGTCTAACACTCAAAATGACTACACAGTCCTGGTTCTCATACAGACGATACAGTTGGCTGTTACTCTTTCCAAGGTATTAGCATAACCAGTGAGAGGTCAGAGCCCTTGCATTTCACCATTTTCAGATCTCCATTTTCACATCTCATTTTTATAAACCAAGATTTGAACAAACCTTTTGGCAATGCATGCAGGCCGTTCATCCCTCCCTTTTTGTTGTGAGCAACCCAAACAAGATGCCTCTAAAGTCTATTTAAAATGTCCTAGCTTCTTTCAAAACCATTTAAGCATAGTTTCCCAGTTTCCCATTGTGAAAACATGGTTAACTGAAAATACTTTCTAATATGCTTGCTGGCTCATGAATGGATAAAAGTCTCATTCACTGCTCGGCTTTGAATCAAACTCTCCCAGTATCACCTTTTCTCAGACAGGATAATAAATGTTACATTATCCTGCTCTTCTGTCTCCTTGCTCACGTTTCTTTAATACAGGGGTGAACGAAGTGCAGACCTCTGGACGTTGCTGCACTGCAACTCCTATCATTCCTTACCATTGGTTATGCTGGGTGTGTCCCTTCTCCAAGTACCCACTTCAACACAGCATCAGATCTTTAATAAAATAATTCCTTTGAAAGTCCCTCTCAGTTAAAGCCTGCAGGTGCCAGAAATTACTGTAATTCAGAAGATTAACCAAGATCTTCATCAGGTTCAGCATTGTGTCAATGAGCATTAGTGTGTTCAAAGTATAAATACTTTCACATCTAATTTAGTACTAAAAACACCACCCTATGTTTTTTAAACCTCAGGAATAGTAGTTTTTAAAGATTGTTAGTTAAAACTAATGATTTAAGATTCTGGTTTATTTTAAATAACTGTAATTAGAACCAACCATAGTTCCCAAAGTCCAGCCACTACAGGGGACTGTGGTTAGTTCTAAAGTGCAAGTGGAAAGCTTTCAGTCTCGCAACAACAGCTGGTGGCTCCCACATCAGTGGGATGATGAATCCACTGGCCTGAGATTTAAGAAAGCTATCAAAAATGTTGAACCCATTCTGGAGATAGGCTTCAGCACCTCAGATAGCTCCCTGAAAGTATGGACTAAAGGTCAATGCGGATTCATTACCCCACTGTCATGGAAACCCCCAGTGCCTTCTCCTTTGCACAAAGGAGGAACACAAAAAGAAGAAATGTGCAAAGCTGACATTTATTCAGGCTTTTTCACATCGTGCTAACTATGGTTTATGGTTATATCTGAATCTGTCCATTCTTTTTTCAAACGGGTTCTAATGATCCAAACTCACAATAAATTGAATTGGTTTTAAACAGGATATTAACAGCTTTAATTTTATTTTTAGTACTACTGCTATTGTAACTGTTGATCAGTTTTTTAAATGTATCATAATTCTCACTGGAGTATTTTGGGCAGAGCTTTTTTTCAATGTGACTTGCAGTGGGTTCATTAAGAACAGAACTATAAAATAAACTAAATAAGTGAATGCATAATTATCTAAATTCACCATTTTAATATAACTTTATGAAACAACATTCTCACAATAACTTCAGTAGACTCTTTTTTAAAAAAATCACCCTGAACCTCTGGTTTCATTTTTTAATTACAAATGAATCTCTTATAAAACTTTCATGTGCATTCTTAAACTATTTCACATTTCACAACAAGAAACAGCATTTAAGTTAACCTGTAGACCTATTATATGTATAACAGCTCTTCAAATACTGCCCAATCTTGTGTAGGCCCAAAATGTTGTTCTCCTCCCTCTGCCCTCCAAAGACCTGCTTGTTTTTAGTAAACAGTTAAATCTACAGTCTAGACATAAAACACCACAAGATAATTTATTTTTCTTCTCTGAAATTCTTTGGCTTTTATTCAATTGTAATCCATTGTGCAGGAACAGCATCTCATTGTTCTGTTGGTACAATCTTGACTTTTTGTGAAACCAGATCTCTTTTTACAAAGCTCTTTGATTTCTCTTTAGAGTGTTCAACATCAGTGGACAAAGAGATACATTAAAAGGCTGAATATGGATAAGAAGAATCTCCAAGAAAGGATTCTTGTTCTGCTTAGCAACTGACAATGTTTCATCTGTTAAGAGCTCTAGAAAACCAGGAACAAACAAACCCCAAAGGCAAAACTATATTATTTCCTCCATTTTTTAAAAAAAAATGACAGAAAATCAAAATTACTTCACGGAGGTATACGTCCAGGCAAGCCACTTTTCTTCAAGCAGTTGTCCCAAATGTTCTTGTGCAAGAAATTACATAGCAGCAGGATGAGGGATCATGGTCTTCACGATGGTTTGCACTTCAGCTCCCAGAAGTCCCAGCAGTACAGTCAATAATAAATGATTATGGGAGCTGTAATCCAAAGGTCCCTCACTCCTGACATAGCAGGCAGGGCCATTGAGACCTAACACTAAGCCCATGTCAAGAGTCATGATTAGTCCATATCCCCATCCTCAACCGTCCTACAAATTGTCTAGTTTAGGGCCTATTCACACTACAGAATGTTGTTGTGTGCTTTCAAGTCGTTTCTGACTTATGATGACCCCAAGGCAATCCTATCATGGGGATTTCTTGATCAGATTTGTTCAGAATGTGACTTGCCCAAGGACACCCAGTGGGATTCTACAGCCAAGTGAGGATACAAACCCTGGTCTCCAGAGTCGTAGTCCAAGATCCAAATCATTCCAGAATGAGAGTGCTATTATTCCACTATAACTGCTATGCAGGACATTTAGACTGCTAAGCCAAAGCACTCCAGTACATCAGCAAAATACAAATCACAGGATCCACAGGATGGAACCATGGCAGTTATACTGAAATAATAGTGCTATAATTTAATTTTCTTGTTCTAATGCCTCCCCTGATTTCAAGGTTGTACTTTGTCATGTCAGAATCATTTCACAGTGGTGCTTACAGAAGGCTTAGATATGCCAGGATCAAGCAGTAAACAGTATGGCCATTCTCTAGTCTGTTGAGATACCAAAACTTATTTGTAATACATTGGGGGTTTTTTAGTGTCCAGATCTCTACAGGCCCAGACCGCAGAAATTTCACTAACCACCACCCTGGATCTGACAATGGGTGATCAGGTGGAAAATAAAGAAAATTTCCTTCTGCAGTCTTGTCCCCTCCAACACGTCATACAGGTTCACCTCTACAGGCCCCCAACCTTATTTTTAAGGTGTCTGGGGCTCAACATTGGTAGGCAGGTAATTCTTAGTTTTGTCTACCTACAGTTACATTTTTACAAAACAATGAACACACAGAACACATGGCATTAAAATAGCAACCACAACCATAACAGCAAGAACAGCTGAAACAGGTAACAGTCTGGCAATCATGAAAGCAATAGCAAAATAGTAAATGAAATATTACAAAACTGAGAAACTCAAAAAACTTACTCAGTTTTGTAACATTTCTTTTATTATTTTGCCATTGCTTCCATTGTAGTCAGACTGTTAATTTAATATCAAGCAATGGGGAAAAATATGTTAAGACCCTATTAAGTAAATCCTAATGTTCTTGTAAAGTCTTCTAATACAACTACCCTTTCATACTTTAAGACGTATGTTAGAAGGTAACAGGAATGCAAAAAAAAAAATACTCTCAAAAGATATGAGTAACACATGTATTTGCCAAACCTGAGGTACAGAGAATCTCCTAATACAAAATCTGCAAATAGAGGCATGTGATCAGGTGGTCACGTTTGATTATGACAGTAAATTATTTAGGGTGGTGTGTACAAAATGAGTTTGTAAAGAGTTCTGAAAGAATTCACTTAAATCATAAGAATGGGCTTTAAAATAGTAAATGAAAATTCTGTGAAAACAAGTATTAAATGACACACATTGGGCAAAAAAACAAAAAAACAAAAAATCACACCTTCACATAGATGCTGACAGGATGTGAGCTGGCAGCAAGTGACTGAGGGACCTGGGGACCATGGTTGATATCTTTATGAAAATGTCAACCAAGTGTGTGATGGTTGTAAAAAAGGGAAATTCCAAATTGTACCTAATTAGAAAAAGAATCTGAAACAAAACTCTCAGCATCATATTGCCTTTCTGTAACTTGGCAGTGTAACTACATCTGAAGTACTGGGTGCTATTTCTGGTCACTGCACTTGCAAAGAATATCACAGAAATAGAAAAGGTACAGAAAGGGGCAACCAAAATTGGCAAGAGACTGGAGAAACTCAACAATGAGGGCAGACTGTAATGACTGGGGTTGATTATCTTCAGAAAAAGGCAAGTAATGGGAGATGTGTAAGGAATACACCAACACAAGAAAAGATCAGCATTCACTGGCCACAGAGCATCCTTGGACCTCACAGGACAGTCCTGGGTTTTTAAAATTAATTTAAAATTAGTGATTTAATTTTATTTCTTACACGTTGAGGCGACCTCATAAGTGGCATTCTCTAGGTGGTATACAGAAAAATTAAAAACATGACATAAAAAACAACAATAAAAGAATGATAATAAAACAGGGCATAATAAAGCCATGATAAAACCAGCAATATGGGATTAAAAGCTATGCAAGAGGTAATAAAATCCAAAGTAAAGCTAGCAGCAACAATAAAATACGACACAGATCTTAAAACACTAAGACCTTTCTCTAAATTTTTCCCTTTAGGGCTTTAAGGCCCCCCCCCCCGTTTCCCTAAACATGAAGATTCTGCCAAGCATGCTGTTACCTCCATCTTCTGTGTGGATGATTCCATTCTGGCTATGTGAAAATCAGCATTAGAGTCTGTGAAAGCTCCTCTCTCTCGGACTACAATTCCCAGAATCTTCCAACCAACATGGCTAGTACTGGTCAGAGGACTGGTCAGACAGGAGCTTTCACAGGCAGAGGGGTCTGAAAATTACAGTCTCCAAATAGGAACTTGCACAAGCTCTGAATTGATTATGGCCGGCCCTCCACATCCACGGGTTCTGTATTCACAGATTCGATTGACCACGGCTTAAAAAATATCATTTAAAAAAAGCATCCAAAAAGGAAACTTTGATTTTGCTATTTTATATAAGGGACACCATATTACAACAGCATTGTACATAATGGGACTTCAGCATCCACGGATTTTGGTATCCACAAGGGTTCCTGGAACCAAACTCTAGCAGATACCGCAGGCTGACTGTAATCTAAAATGGTTTCATCTGTTCCTGGGAAAGCTCCTAACTACATACAAGTCTGTCAATTTTTCCAGGAGCCAAATGACTTTGCAATTATCCCAAAAGTCCCAAAAGATCATACATGGTTTTTCATTCAGTTGTTTACCAGTAGTAAAGGAAGAATCACGCAGGGAAGAGGAAGAGGGGGTAAAGAACAACACAATGCATGTGTGAACTCAGCCTTTAAGAAAGCAGCAGAAACAGACTTGTCACAAGAACTCAAGATCCCCAGCCTGGTGACAATTATTTTGAATGCACAGGGCATAGCCTTATACAACCTGTGGCACTTTACATTTCTGATCTGGCACAAGAAGCTCATGCAGTATGCTCAGCACATTTTCATTTCTGCTGCCTCAGTACCAAAAGTTTGGAAGCCAGCCAGCCAGACAGTTCAGTCTGTCTGGTCCTATCAGCCTCTGTTGGAATGGGACCCAGCTGGCCCAAATCATTTTGATGAGTGAGGCAAGGAGCAAATGGAGTCCCTCCCCATCACTCAAGTCACGGTACACAGTACCTCACAGACAGAGAAATTATATTGGCATATTAATCACAAAATTCTACACTCTCTCCATCTCTAGCAAGAAAAATGCAACATTTGTTGCGATTTTGGGATACCCAGTATCTACTGCCTGAGGTGGCCACTGCATTCTGCCCAATAGCAGAGCCGGCTATGACAGACAAGTACCAATTTGTACAGGAATTCTCCAACCATATGTATTGTGGGGACCAGACACAAGATGTTAGCATAACATATTCTCCAAATGATCCAAGGGTTGGAGCATTTCCCCTAGAAAGAAAGGCTGAAATGTTTGGGACATGGGGTCAGGGACATGTAGCCCTTCAGACATTAACAGACTGTAATTTTCATCAGCTCTAGCCAACACAGTAAATGGTGTGGAATCATACCAGCTGCAGTCCGACAACATCTAGGATACCTCATGTTTTCCATTCTTGGTTTGGGACTTGTTCGTTTAGAAAATAAGTATCTACGGAAGATGGAGGAAGGATAATTATGAGCATCACAAAAGATTAAACAGAAAGGCATTCTTCTCTCCCTCTAATTAGCAGACTGGCAGTAGATTCAAGAGTGACACAAGGAAGCAGCTTTCACACCATGCAAAAATAGCCCATGAGAATTCACTACAAGTCTGCTGATGGAGCACAGGAAGCCAAAGCATTACAGGAGAGGGCCCTAGCTCAGAGGTACAGCACACATTATGCAAGCACAAAGACCTGAGTTTCAATCTCTGACATCGCCACTTGGAAAGAGCACTTAACAGATAATGGGAGAGATCCGCACCTGAGATCCTAGAGAGACACTGCCAGTCCAGTAAGAGAACACTGGACTGAATGAACAAATCTAGAATGAAGTCAGTGTAGAGCTCTGGAGAGCTACATTTTTTGGATCACAACTTCCAGAATTCTCCAATTAACATGGCCAGTGGCCATGCTTCCTAGGAGATGCTAGGAGCTGTGATCCAAAAGAGTAACTGCTCCAAGCTCCAGATGAGTATTATACATACTGCTGCAAGGTAATAGGGTTGTGTTTGTGTAATACCTTCTACTGAACAAATGATCCACTAAAACCCCTTCAGCCAACTATCTGGAAATCACTGTTGTAAACGTCATTCTAAATAAAAACAAGATTTGTGTGCAAATGGACCTGTTTGCAATTATCCTCCATATTATCCAGCCAAAGTGAAACAGTTTTAAATCTGATTGATTTCTTGCTTAACTCTCTCTGAAAGGGAACTATGGGACTTCTTGAAAGCATAATGTAGGCTAGAGTGTGCCCTTGCAAGTTAATGAGGCAGGTCACAAGTTTCCCCTATTTATGGTCAGAAAACTGTGGACTCGGTGGCTTGGCAGAAGACATCCAATGAATTCATAAAAGAGCAAAGTGTTGATTCCTATCCTCTCAGGCCCAAATGAAGATGAAATCTACAAATACCACTTGTGAGGGGAAAAATCAATCAATAATAAGTATATTTATTTGTTATATTAATATACCAGCTTTCCTCCAAGAGTTCAAGGAGACAAACGTGGTCCTCATACCATTTGCATCCTCACAATAACCCAATTATTTATTATGCTCGTTTAGGATAAAATTCAGGTCATTTGCAAATATAATTTACATTTACTCTCAAGGATAATACAGTTTACTTCTACGTCACAGTTACAGGAGGGTCTTCTCTTAGTATAAGTAGTTACCCTGCTTTTATTATTGTTGAATAAATAATACAATAAATAATCCACAGAAGTGTATATTGGCCAGCATCCTGTTAGCCTAAGTCCACCTTACACTTGCTTGTGTCTTCTTTTTTTTTTAAGCATTGCAGAGGTTGGTATTCTCTTTCACTTTCCACAATAACCAAAGCCCCCTGAGGATGCACAACTGTGTTCCAGCAGCACCCCTGGACAGCTATTACATGGCTGGTGAAACAGTGGGGAATCAGAAAAGTTTCTGGTTACACCTTGTAGCCAGACACATGCTAACAGAATTGCCCACCAAGATTCCAGTAGGTCTTGGCAGAAAACTTGATCTCTCTACATCTGGTTATGGGATACAGCCAATGTTTCTCCAGTCCAGCAGAGAATGCCCATTCAGGGGGGCTATCACAGTAAAACCAAGACCCTTGGATATGGTGAGCAAGGAGGTGTGGTGGAGTTCCACCTGCAGAACTTTTATAGTACGCTGTGGAAATGTAAAGTCTCAGCCAGTATGTATATGTGGCAAGCACTACAACTCACTCTGAGTGCACTGGTGGGAGAGAATCTGTTTTCAGGACAGAGGTTTTGTTCTGGTCATAGTCTCAGCCACTGCTATTCAAAGTGGTGGTCTGTGTTTGTCCTTGAGCTTGCCAGTCCGCCACAAGTTTTCAGGAAAGAATGAAGCAATCGTAGCCAATAAGGACAAATATGGCGCCAGCCCCTGGTACACTGGGGAAAAAACCATGTCAGTCTCCTATGTAAGGTAGCTTAAGAGGCTCTTGCATAAGCAATATATTTGCCCAAGATGTACAGTTCAGATCTCTGAACTAGTGAATAAAATAATATGGGAAGAGACGAGAGAGGGCAAGTAGTACACCAAACAAGAATTCATAACAGGAAGCAAAAAGGGGCAAAGTATATCTGTAAAGAAAGTGAATAATAATACCTTCTTGACAAATGAACACTTGGTTGAAGAAAAAAAGAAAGCTCTTTTTCAAGATGTTAAAGGGTCATAACCTCATGAAAACTGCAACTCCATTATCACATCCTCATCACACTATGAATTTTAATTGCTCCCAAACAACATGCTATTAACAGAGCTGAAGAAAGATAACTACAGAGGCAATTTTGCATCTTTAAATTTTATTTTGAACCTACAATTTAAAAAAGGGCTAAGATCATCTTTTGGCTTATTATGTTGTATGCAATTTCATGTTTTCAAGGAGAAAGGGTGAATACAAATGTTCACTTTTAAAGAGTAACACACACATACTTATGAACTTTGTTAGATCCCAACTGCCTTGAGAAAAGCAACAGTGACAGAAGATAGCAAAACCCATTACAAAAAATCCATTAAACAAGTACTAAACACTACCTGGGGAACACCTTTCTCTTGTATACTATGACAAACTGGGCAAAATACTTTGCAAAAGCATAACTTAAATGCAAGTCTATTTCTGAAAACAAGTAAAAGCTCCCAGGTTATATTATATAAAAATAATGCCTTCTCTTTAACAAAGAGCACCATATTCATAGGAAAATTTTGACCTATCCTGCAGAAAAAAGCAGTGTAAGACCTACAAAGACTGCAATTCCAAGAGAAAGATCAACAATTATCAGCACAACCTACTGGAATGGCAAGTTAAGAGATAATACCTTCAAACCAAGAACTCCAAAAACCATGTGCTGGTGCTTTTTTTACTACACCAGCTCTGCAGATTAAGATTCCATTTAGACCAGCAGTTCTCAACCTGTGGGTCGCGACCCCTTTGGTGGTCGAACGACCCTGTCACAGGGGTCGCCTAAGACCATCGGAAAATACGTATTTCCAATGGTCTTAGGCTCCATTCCCTCTTTGGTGGTGGTGCGCAAGCGCAAGCCACGTGCTCGCCTCCTCCTGCCCCCTTTGAAGTACCTTACTAAAGAAAATGTTCTTGGCATCGAGCGAGAGTGAGTTGGAAGGGCAATCTCCGACCAGCCACTCCGAGGCTCAAACAAAGCTAAAGACGTCTAGTATAAGGAAGTCTGAGAAGGCAAGAATTAAAAAGGAGGTGAAAGGAAAATTATCTGGTAATGCAGTTAAGTCTGTTAAGGGCGGGGAAGGGCTCCCAACCGCTCCTTTAACTTCCGGTCGCCATGTTGAAAAGAGGTGTTCAGAAAGCAAGGGAGGGGGCTATGAGAGGAAAGAGGTCTCATGACCAATCCAAGCTCGCCAGCAACACAACCAATCACACTCAAGCACGCGAGCAGCTTCTGCCAGGAGAAGTGGTAGCCTCTCAGCCAGCAGTTCCTGGTCCTTCTGTATAAGCCGATACAGCAGCGCAGGGCAGTTTAGCATTGTGTACGGTGTCATTATTCACTAGGAGTCAAACTGCAACGCCTATGGAATGTAAAGAAGTAAGATTTGAACCTCCTATGTCCTCAATGTCTTCCCAGGGGAATGTCTCTGAGTGTAGTAGGGAAGTGATAAGACAAATGATTGCTGAAGAAACAGAGGTGCATGTTAATAGGCAAACAATATTATTGAAATGATTTCACAAAATACATAACAAGTTTAAAAAATGTATTGCAAGTTGGACAATTCATTGAATTTGAATGTAATGTCATTATTAAGCAGTCAACAAACTACTTCAATGAATCCTTCATTTTCACATGATTTTCCCGATACAAAAGTTATTCAAGCTGAATCAAATGATGCTGGTGTGTGTTTACCAAAAAAGTCTACCTGTAGGTCCAAAGTGACTAGAGTTGAGGAATCTGCTTTGTCACACTCTGAACAAATCAACACTGAATCTGAAAGTGATGAGGAACCAGATTTGGCAGATACTTACGGAGATAATGACTCTAAATCAGATGGTTCTATTTCCAAGGAAGAGGATGCAGAAGATGATAATAAAGTGAGATTATTTTCCTCACATTCTTTTAAAAATTTGCTGAAAAGGGTGTTGGTAACTCAGGGACTTGACAGTCTGGAGAGTGCCACTTCAGATATTGATAAAAACAAGAATGTTGCATCAACTGTAAGGAATAAGCCTACAAAATCTAGTGTTATTCCCATGCCAGATTTATTTTTGGATTTAATTCAGTCTGAATGCAGTGAAACCAAACCTTCAAACTTTATATCATTTATGGTGGACTAAATATCAGATACTTACATTAAGATTCATAATAGTAGCAAAATTACAGTTATGAAGTAGCAACAAAAATAATTTTATGGTTGGGGGTCACCACAACATGAGGAACTGTATTAAAGGGTCACGGCATTAGGAAGGTTGAGAACCACTGATTTAGACTAACGATTCACAGCCTTTGGTCCTCCGTGTGTTTTGGACCTAAAACCCTAGAATCCCTCACCATTGGCTATGCTAGCCAGGGTTGATGGAAGCATCAGTCCACCAATATTTGGAACACCCCAGATTCTCCATTCCTGGCCTACACTAAGTACCAGCCTGAGGTTATGCTGGCTTTTTGATTTCATTAGTGAACCTATTTGCCAAATCTAACTCAACTTATTAATACAATTTGTAGTTGCTGTCTGCCCTCAAGTCACTTCTGATTGGGATTGAAACTGACACTTTAAAGAGAGGAACAGCAACTCCAAAAGTAGTAGCTCGCCAAGAACTGAGACCACCAGATTAGAAAGCAAAAAGGTTTATTTCTACTGCGCAGGGATCTCAGTGGAATGAATTTCCAAAAGACTGAGAGCCCAGAGTCAGGTATCAGCACACGTTTATACATTCTTAAAAACAGGTATAGGAAATGATTAACATATGACAATATATGAAAAGTTTATAGGTTACAGAGGCCCAGGTTACAGTTTTCAAAATGATGTATTTTGGTACCAAGGGAGTACACTCACTAGGTTACACCGACCTAAAAACTCTCCAAATTCCCTGCATAGCTAAGCGCATACCTAAGCCTTCTGATAAGATAAAGGACACCTCTGCTCACCTTATTTTTCTCTATTTTTCTACTTAAGCAACAACCTCTACAGTTTAACCCTTTCACAAACCCTGGAACTACAGACGGGCAGTTTCAGCCATATGTGGCCCCAAAGCTGTTTTTGTGGCATTAGAGGTAATGCCCTGCCAAAATTAGAGGAAAAATTTTTAACCAACATAAGGCAATTTCTGCTCTGGAAGCCTCCAATTCCACTTGCAGCTATGAAAGGAGGGGCATGAGACTACCTGAGCTCTTTACATCTTTCTTTATGTTTTACGGTATTATTATTTTGCTGTATTAAACTGTATGACACCTAGCAATTTTATGGGTATCTCCTAACTACCACTAATAAATAATTAAATTCTAATAATCTACGTAATCTTAAGCATGTTTATTCAGAACTGAGTACTAGCAGAATTTACTTCCTTGCACTTTTTTATCACAGTTTTTGGTTAAAACACTTTACGGTTTATGTTGTAAATTAGCATTACATATTCTAAAGCTACAGAATACAGCAGGGCAAAAAATGATGGGCATAATCTAAATCTTACAGACTTCAGTGAGAGAGTACAACTTACTCTGTATTTAAAAAACAACAACTTTTTTTTAGGTCTGAACATTTCAAAATACTACTTTATTAAGCTGTAAACCCTGGAATAGGACTGTGAGACCTCAAAGGTGTTTTATGTTTTCATTATTAACATCTCCCCTCCCTATTTCAAAGCATCCATATTTTATTGGTTTGCTTTCCAAATAATTAACAGAGAGCAGCTTGCACAGGGCTGCGAGAATGCAAGGTATTGAAATGCAGGCAGCTGTTCATATATTTATTGGCTTCAAGGTAAAGAAGTTAATGCTGCAGCACCTGAAGGATTAAAAAACAGATGCTAACTTGACAGGGTGATTGGAAGAGCAGGAGAGAAACCAGGCAATTCTGGCAGGTACCGCAGTTAAAGAAAAATGTGTATGCGCATGTACAAACACAAGCACACACACACACGAATAAACACATATGCGTATGCCTGCTAAAAGCCGCTACAGAATTATTTCCAAGACAGAAACAGTTTAACCACATGCTGAGAGGGAAAATATCTACTTATTAGCCCTCCCACTAACCAACCAGTACATTCTAGGGCTCTAGGCCATAGCAAAGCAATAAGCAAAAAGGCGAAACACTGCTAATAGATGCGTACAGAATAAATAATTCCACACCATCATTTGACTCACACTGAAACTCAAAATACACACTGTGGAGAAACACACTGACCACCTACCAGTCACTAGCCAATATGACAAGAAAGAGAGGAAGCATTTCTTTGTATGGTCCAAACCATAAGATATGAATGAGCCAATGAGAAGTGGGAAAAGCAACATTTTGAAATATTAAACTTCTGGACTGCAACTCTCAGAGTTCCCAGTAGTAGCTGTGCTGGCTTTCGAGACTCTGGGAACTGTACTGGAAAAATAACTTTTCCAAGCTCTGCTAACCCACAAGCACACTGTTCTGACCCACACTCCTTCAGAATTTTAGCCTTATAATAATTAAATATCTGAGATGTGGGAACAAATCTAAGGAAGTGACCCTGTGCTAGGAAAGAAAGCAATTGATGACACTGTTCCTAAAAAGCACTAAAAAAAGAAGAATGCCTTCTGTTGGACTGTTTTATTGTCAGTTTTCACCTCTGAACTCAAAGTGTAGTGAAACTTGTTTTCCAGTGGATATACAGATTCTTGAGAATGCCCCAGAACTGTGTCGGTTGAAATACAGTGAAGGAGTTCATTTATCATAGTTTAGTTTTTTCCTGAGCAGTCATTTTTATCCCTGTCTTGTCATTATCAGTTTTCAAAGTACAACATGCCTCTCTTTCCCTTGGGGAACCTTGGGACAGCAAGCTAGATCTATCCCTCTCCACCTAACACAAGAATTAGCTACCCTCCACATTTTTCATTTAAGATTAACAGTCCAGTGCTATGTCACACTGAGGCACAGACTATTTTTACACAAGGCAATTGAGACTGAGTAATCAGGAGTTGAAAGTAGAAGAGTTCCCAGGTCTGAGAGGCATGTTAAACACTGAGGGGTACAGGAAGGAAACAGCTGAGGGACATGGACAGAAAGGGGTCAGATCAGGGCCAGTCCTACCATTAGGTGGAATGAGGATACCACCTAAGGCTGTAGATCTTAGGGTAACCCAAAAGGGCAGCAGATTGCTAGCTATTTGATTTGTTGTGGTATTTTTACTGTCATAGACAAGGAGAGGTGTTTGTGGAATCTTCCGCTTCATAACATGCCAACGCAACCTGGTCTTGTTTGGGCACTATCTTGATTTGGCCTGGGGGGGCGGGGAGAGCACCTTTTGCTCTGCCTCAAACAGCCACACATCTTGGGCTAGCCCTGAGTCTGTGAACCTCATGTGAAAAGCAATAAACAGAACCTAGGGAAAGGGGATGGACTCAGCTTGCACAATCTTCTAATCAGCATACCCAGTAGTGGCTGGGTGAATTCCAGCCGGTGTAATCTCCAAAGCTAAACTCTCTCCTGTAATATCACCAGGCACTGCCAGGAATAACTTTGCAGGCTGGGGACTTAACCTAATGATTATATCAATTCAATTGTGACACTAATTATTCTGCCCACTGGTGACACAATGCCTAAAATAAGTCTGTGAACATCACTGAATAGTCAACACTCACTATTCTCCAATCAAAGTAGTTTTTCCCCACCCCAACTTGTGTGGGGAACTTTCAACTCCCTGAAAGTTTTTAAGGGGCTCTTCAGTAAGAAGACTAGAAATGGCAGACAAGTTTTTTTCCTGAAAAGGCAGCTTCACCACTATCCAGCACTACAATAGCAATTATAAGAGAATGTTGAGTGTGAGTCCACATCTCATTTTCATTTTGTGCAGAGCAACACTGAGCCCCCCAAACCCAGCCTATATAAAATGAATGTGTGTTCTACAACCCGGGCGGCCTGAATCAGTGTCAACTTGTTCAGCTCTAAATGATTTCCATCACCTCAGCAAGGGATTCCCACTTCTAAGGTTCACCAACAGGGACAACAAAAGCCCCACCACCACCACCACCACTGAGATCTAGAATGACTAAGATCCAGAGAGATCTCATTTAGGATCAGATCTGTGCATGTCAATTCTTCTAATGAAAACAGATTCCTGGAAAACCGGCACCTTGTTCCACAATTCTATGTCCATCTTCCTGAACTTGTTTTTCCCCTCTTTGATTGACTGGCAGATCTTCAGTTATACTGAAAACCCAAGTAAGATCGCACAGGCCTAACATCTGTCTGTTCCTGTTTAAAAAATGAGTCGTTGGCAGATGAACTGTTGCTGAAATTTTTCTCTAACAGAAAAATGTCAAAAAACACTACTAAAGGAAATCAACATAGTACACTTCTGTGCACATGCCATTTACGCTTTAAGAGTAATTCTAAGAATCCACTCAACAAAATGTCTATCTTCATTAAATAACATTTAGCTCTAACTACAGCTATACTTAGCAGTAATGGAAGGATGTCAGCATACATCCCATGTCTGTGATTCTATACGAGGTTTGTCAATTTACCCCATTAATTTTTATGTTGAACTAAGACACAGTGCAAGCTTACAATTATATATTTTTTGTCCAAGCTAAGTGGCTGAAAGCTCTGTGATTTTGTATCAAACCAGGACATTAGATTACCTTTCAGTTCTACTGCATTTTGAAGGAAAGCTGTTGTTACTGTGTGCTTTCACATCATTTCCAACTTATAGCAACACTAAGGTGAACCTATCATGACGATTTCTGAGACCAAGAGTGTGTGATGCTCCCAAGGTCACCCATTGGGTTTCTATGACTGATTGGGGAATTGAACCCTGGTATCTAGAGTCCAACACCAGTATACCATGCTGGTGTACCTTAGGTTTAATTCCTGTCTCCCTCCAAGCCAAATTTAAAGTCTAGACCAGGTAGACAGTTTTTCTAAGAACTACATATCCAATAACAGAGCCTGAAGCACTGCTTTTTAAAAGTAAACTGTTACTTTTTTTTTCAAGTCAGTCATTGCATTACTCTTTTAGACATAAACTCACATGCTTTTGCCCACAGCTTATTCTGCAGCACATTATTTTCTGGTTATTTCTTTATCTTCTTTTTAAAAATTGTTAAAATGGCCCTGAATCTTACAACATAACCTGTAAATACCACCCCAGCAACTTTTTAAAATAATAAGTAAATATTTCTCACTAGAAATCTATCTATCTACATCTTCACAACATTACAGGTTGTTGTTGTATGCCTTCAAGTCATTTCCAGCTGACAGCAACCCAAAGGCAAACCTATCATGAGGCTTTCTCGGGCTGAGAGTGTGTGATGTGCCCAGTGGGTTTCCATGGTCAAGTAGGGAAAAGAATCCTAATTTCAGGGGCCACAGTCCAATGTTCAAACCACACCATACTGGTCTTCTTCTACGCCACATTGGCTCTTACATTACTTTCAATTAGCATCATTAGCTCTGCTTTTTTTTTCAATCACATATTACAGGTAACATTTTTATTTGTAATACATTATTTCCATGCTCTTCCAATTTAGGACTGATGCAAGGAATTCAGATAAGAAGTTGCTCTACTAGCTATAAACAAAAAACATCTACTTGTGACAAAAAAAAGATAAGTATAATACAGCTCCATAGTAGCGTCAATAGTTATACTACATCAACCACACAAACGGAGTTCATTTCCACATCATGCCACCAGTCCCTCTGTGCTACATACAGAATGTGGTGCTTCGAGAAAGCACTAATGTTATCATGTAGTGACCATATGTATAATTCCAACCTGGAATCACTAGCAACTATGAACAGTGATTCTCTCTATAATTAATCAGCTGCATAGTCAGGAGCAGCCAAAGCATACTCCCAAAGCGTTGGGAGTGGGTCATCTATCCAGAGTGTAAATTTTCTTTTGAGAGGGGAAAATCCTAAATATAACAGACTATAGGATCATTCTCTTAACACAGGCTGAACACTTCCTGTTAATACTATTGAGTTTCATGCCAGAGTTTCACTGTACAAGCACTGGCATCATCAGGTTGCTAGATTTCTTCAAACTGTTGAAAAGCAATCAAGCTGTTTAAGAATCACTGCCAACACAGAATTTATTTCATTAAAACCCTTGAGTAGAGCCCTCCAAATTTCATTTTTAGAGATTTAGTTTAGCAAACATTGAGCAGCAAACCATGACTATTAGCAAAGAAGTAATGTACAAGTAGGATTACATATGATCACTGTAGTCAAACAATTCTTTCCTCTATCATAGCCTTCCCTTGCTGGATGCCTTTTAGATGATTTGGCCTACAGCTTCAACCATCCCTCATCATTCTGGTTGGGACAGACGAGGGATACAAGCAAAGGAGGGTTGTACTCCCTCTAGCAAACGTTATTTCACAAGATCATACACTTTTTTTCTTTCTTTTTTTTTTTGAAGCAGCAGTTCTAAACACTTGACGATATTCAAATGTGGGAATCCAAGGGGGCCAAAACTTCATTGTAAAAAAAGCATGACTGGAGAGTTTCATTGCAAAACAATTAGATGTGGAAATTACCTAGGCATATACAGGACGCGCTCTGCCACAACAAATCCCACCCTGAAGAAGAGGTTGCTAGCTGGTATGAAGGGGAAAACCAGGAACAACAGGCCAACTAGAACTTCTCTGTGTTCCAGTTTCTGCAACAAAACAATAATTAGACAAATATGAGTGAAAAGGAACGCCAAATTCAGGCAAGAACAAAGATCAGATGTCAAGGTAACAATATCCATACTTGTTAGGTACATGGTATGTCTAAACTCTCATTTCTTTATTATTAAGGGAAATCACACTCTAATTATCGTTGCCTTGAATCTCACTGCTGGAAAAGGAGTGGAGTACAAATGAGCAGCAGGAGAAGGAAGAGAAGGAATAATAGTGAATCTATACCAGTTGACAAACAAAGGTACAAGGGAGCTGCCAAACCAGATTATCAAAGTAGCCTTTAAGCTGATTTAAGTATCGTAATGTATGTTAACTGGAATTTGCTGATAGATCTGAATTCACACAGCACTGGGAAACCAGTTAGGACCATTGTCACAAGATATTCCTACTCTTCTGCAGTGCAATTATAAAGCTAGGTACTGAGCAGATGGAAAACAAAAGTAGACGGTCATCTCTCAACCATAGCTTCATGGTGTGAGCTCGACTAGAGTTAACACAAGCCACACACTGGCACGAAGTCTGAACGGACGCACTACTTCAGCAATCTTCTGAAATGAGTATTACCCCACATTGCAGACCACTGGACTAAGAGAAAGACAACCCACTTAGTGAACTAATAGCAGAAATGAGATTTGAACCCTAGGAATTTCTGGTTCACAGCCTTCTTAAGGCTAACATTAAATGACACTTAATATTAGCATGTTTACTCCCAGTTGCTGTTGATGAGTAATTGCATGTTGGTGCCAACTTATGGCAACTATATCATAGGACTTTCTTGGCAAGATTTATTCTCAGGAGGTTTGCACTTGCCTTTCTCTAAAACTGTGAGAGTGTGTCCTGGCCAAATTTACCCAGTGGGTTTTCATACAGAGCAGGGACTCTGAACTCCAGAATCCTAGTCCAACAATCAAACACTACACTATGCTGTACACTATTGTATACCCACCAGAAATAGTAGGTAATGAAGAGAGGCCTGGAAACGATGACATCACAGAATGAGTGTAAGTTACAGGTGAGACTCAGAAGAATGAACAGGCTGATGGTCAAATATCTCCCATAATGAAAAGTTGTGGATTTAAATCATGAAACTGTTACTTAATTTCAATAACTTTGAATAACTGTAATATGTTAATTTTATCATTCCTGTGGGATGGGCTGGTTATTCTGACTGATTGTCGTAAACTGTCCTCAAGCCAGTTTTGGCTTCTGGCTACCCTGTGAATAAGAGACTTCCATGTCACTACTTTATCAACAGCCTTGCTCAGTTCTTGTAAACCCAGGGTTGTGGATAGACTGAGTCTATCTACCTACTTCCTTCCACTTTATCAAACATTATTGTCTTTTCTAATGAACCCTGTCTTCTCATGATATGACCAAAGCATGACAGTCCCAGTTTAATCATCTTGGATTCTGGGGAGAGTTCAGGCTTGCATTGTTCTAATACCCATTCATTTATCTGAACTCTACCCTGACTCACAAATAGAAAAAAAAATGGCCATAGCATGACCACTTGCCTAAGCTCACTCAGTGCACTGGTGCTTAACTGGGACTTGAAAGTGAGTCAATGAGATCTAAGTAGACAGGAACTGTCATGGGCCAGGACTGAGCTTCCCCAGGTGAATAGCAGCCTCGAAGGAGGACACACAGAAGCAAGCCTACCAGGAGCTAATTAGCCTGGGATGAGAGCCAGATGCCTCCAGCCTTCTTAAGGAAGGCACAGGGCAGTAGCTCGACACCAAAAACAGTTCATGTGTTGTCAGCCCTTGTCTTCTCTGAATTTCCCACTCACTGTCTGTCTGATTTTCTGACTCTGGACTGTCTGACCATGTTGCTGACTGGATTCCTAGACCTTTGGATTGCTTCTGGACAGCGTTTCTTTCCACTGTGAACAGGCAAGCTATACTGACTGTTAGGGTCTCTGTTTGACTATGAATGACCTCCTGCTGATCCTGTATTCTGTTGGCATAGATAGCCAGTGTCTGCAACAGAAACAGAGAGTAAGAGAGTGCCTGATGTCCGACTTCCCACTGCATGACCCCACTTCCTTGCTTCAGAGTAGGTCTTCAATGGAATCTATCTTATATGCATTGACCAAAAGACTTCACTGCAGAACACCAAAGGCAAGGGCCAGAAATGCTGCACAAATAGAACTTGTACTTGCATGGGCGCCAGGATATTTCTGTTTCTAGTACTAGACTTAGATGTTATTTTATTATAGAAATCTTTTGTAAACTTCCTTGTCTTGGAACCACAGAAAGAGAGATGTAAAGCTGGTTTTGGGGAGCTTTTCTGGTTGAAGAGCAAGATAAAAACTCCTAAATAGTTAAAATGAAACAATTAAATCAGATCATTAACCTAATATGTTTATCATCAGTTTACATTGTTTCCCAGTGAACTATTGGCAGAATACTGCCTTTATTCTTTCTCTTATGCTTCCACACTTAAGAGTGCTAGGAATATACTGTTTAAAAAATTAAACTGAAAAGTCCAGGAAGAAGCCTTGAATATATCTTGGACAGGACCTCTCAAGCTCCAATGTGGCTATGGGTCTCTGAAGCTCCCCTGTGGCCATCTCTTCTATCTTCTCAAAAACAAGAAATTCTGTACCTTTTTCCTGAAATTACTCCACATTCTTGTACAGGCACAATTCAAGTGAGCATTTCATTCTGTGATTTTCCTCTACATACCAAAGCAATTTGGCATCTTAGAATGAAAAAGGACTCTAAAGGTTAGGCTAGTGGTGTGCATTTTTTTTTAACTAGATCCAATTTGTCCTTTCAGGTTTTCTATCTGAATACTTCTATTATGTCATTATCTACATTTTGTTCAGCCGAAGTACAATTAGAATTTGTAAGGATTAAAGTTGATAGAATCAAACCAATTCTTCACAGAGCCGTTGGAATGAAAAGGAGAAAGACACGCACACACATACACCCACATACATGCACAACCAACAGTGATTAGGCTCTGATTAATAAATGCATGGTCCCACGTATGTGTTGAAAGACAGAAAGCTGATGAAAGGCTGCTGTAGACGGTTTTGCCAAAGCATCAGCATTTCACTTCTGTCTTGTGTGCAAACACTGCATAAGAATTAGAAACTGCTTTGTACTGAATAAGACTGAAGGTTCTTCTTTCCCAGTCTTATCAGCCACAGCTGAAGATAACGAGCCTATATTTTGCCCCTCAGCAAGTTTACAACTGGAGATTCCAGATGAGATAGAAACTCTGGAGTGATGAACCTTAGGTCCCAGAGGTGAATCTGGCCCTCTTGTGGTTTCAGAGGCTGCCCCACCCCCACCCCCAATTCATGACACTACTGTTTGTTGGTTTCCCAGCAGCATAGTTTTCTTTTCTTCTCTTTTCTAGTTACTGGCAGACCTAAAATATGTTGGTAAGTATGCCCATATTTAACTCAAATTCATTTTATACAGTTTCAATTAGACACAAAGAACCCCTGCCCCATGCTGCTCACAGTATCTCCTGCTGCTCATGGTGTCTGCTACTAGCTCCCAGCACTGCTTGCTCTGTCACAGTATCTCATGCTATTGGCCTCCCTGCCCACACTGTTGATGCTGCTCACAGTATCTGCTGTTGGCTCTCAGTGCTGTTCACCCTGCTAGTGGCATCTGATGCTACTGGCCTCTTTGCTCATTCTGTTGATGCTGCTCACAGTATCTGCTCCTGGCTCCTCGTGCTGCTCATGCCATTTCGTGATGTTGCTCGCAGCATCTGGTGCTGATAGCTGGTGCTATCTTGTGCTGCTTGTGCTACTTCATACAGGCAGTTCAGCTGCTTGGCTGTAGCTGGTAAAATAGTCATGATGTTGAAGTGGTCTTGGTGCTTAAAAATGACTCCAAAGTGCAAAAGCAATGGTGCTGGCAATCCAGATAAGACAACGAAAATCTGAAAAGCACTTTCTTTAAATTAGAAGGTGAAAATTCTGGACGCGACATTGACACGGAACCATCATCCTGGTGCTACAATCCAGGATCTCCTTTTGACACTCTCTTCCAATGAAGTTTCCTCTTCTGATGATATCGGTATGTCAGAAGGTCAGTACTGATGGTTTTCAGCGGTTGCTACACCTTTCTCACTCATTCCAGGTAATAAAGAAAGGATTCTGCATTACACACAAAATCATATAATGTGAAGAGTCCTGGGATGGATATCTAATGTTATATGCAGGCCTACTGTATTTTGGGTCCTAACCTAAAATATGCCAGTATTTTTGGGCCCTTTGGTCCTCCTCACCAGTGGAATGGTGCCCTTGAGAACTTTGAAACTGAATTTGGCCATGGGCTGAAAGAAGTCCTCCATCCTCTATTATATATGCGAAGACTAAAAGGGGAGAAAAAAGATTTAAAATGATACTAGCAACATAGTTTTTACATGGCGGCAGTTTTTATTCTGGGGTTGCTTTTATTTGGCTATTAGAACAGTTGCAATCTATAGTCCGGACAGCCTCTGCAACAGCATGCTGATATTGCAGGCAAATAGCTAAGGATCCATCTTAAACGAGCAGTTAGAAATGTGCAGAGCTGCATTAAGTATTTTGTGTCCATACACCACCATTTACACTGGTTACTGAGAATGCTTAACGCTTTCGCTGAATTGCAGTTCCTCAATTTCCACTCTCAGGAGACGCCACGACCACTTAAGCAGTTAAAAACAGGTTTACATTCATAAACTAGCTGGGTTCTTAAAGCAGGTGTGCAGGACAGAGTTTAACTCTGACAGAATCCACCAGCCCTTCTTTATGTCCCACTAACCTCACAGGTATATTTGGTGGGAATTCAAGAGAGGGCCCTCTCAGTGGCTTCCCCCAGGCTTTGGAACTCCCCAGTAAAATCAGATCGGCACCCTCCGTACTTTCTTTTCCCAGACAAGTAAAAATTTTTCTATTCTGACAGGCATTTGATGAGTGGACTATATAAGGTATGGTTTACACAGTGTTGCAGATATTGCTAATTGTTATGCTGATGTGTATGTGTTTTAATGATGCATGTTTTAACTTAATTTTAATTTTCTTGATTGCTTAATCTTATTTTAACTTTTGTTGTCGCCGTTGTGTGTCTTCAAGTCATTTCTGACTTATGGAGACCCTAAGGCAAACCCATCATACGATTTTTGGGGGTTGAGAGTGTGTGATGTGCCCAAGGTCACCCAGTGGGTTTCCATGGCCAAGTGGGGAACTGAACTTTGGTCTCCAGGGTTGTCCAACACTCAAACCACTGTACCATGCTGGTTCTCTTTTTAACTCTTCTATCTTGTTGATTTTTAACCACAGTTGGCCTTCCATTTCTGCAGATTTTGTATCTACGTATTCAACCACCCATAACTTGAAAATATTCCTCATCCTTGCCTCCAAAAAACAAAAAGCAAACTTTGATTTTGCCATTTTACTACACTGTTGTACCAAGTGGGACTTGAGCATCCATGAATTCTGGTATCCACACAGGGTCCTGGAACCAAACGGTAGTGGATACCGAGAGCCCACTGCCCCTCGTTTTAATTGTTGTAAGCAGCTTTGAAAAAGGCAGACTAGAAATTATCATCATCTGCATCACCATCATCTTTATATGGCCTGCACTTTCCTTAGAAATCAGAGGATATTCAAACACCAAGAAGTTGTTGCATGGAATTTAGCTATGCCTTCCATCCCAGGGAGCAGCTGCATTGAAATGTACTCTGCTTTGCTGCCCAGAATGCTACAGCACTGGGCCTTACTTCTGAGTAGACATGTATGAATATGTGCTCAGTGAAAAAATTACAAATTGGTAAGAATTACATCCACGCCTGCCCGCTCTGCACTGGCCCTGCCCTGAATCCGTGCATTTAGTCATACCCACTGCTGGAATCCAGGACTCCCACAGTGGAGTTTCACTCCTGGGCTGTAAAGGGGTCCTTGCTCCTGATGTGGAATTTGGCATGAAATACTAATGCAGCAGTTAAGCTATGCATCCCTTATGTGTATGGATATTTAGGGTGTAATATTGTGCGTGTCCATCTCTGTGTGCATCTGGGTCTGTCTGGGCATGTTCATGCCACCAAAGAATAGTGAGGCAGTATTTCTTTCAGTCTGAGCATTATAAAATGCTCTGGCAGTGTAGCATAGACTGAAAAGTGGCCATAAAAATAACACCCGTGCAGTTTCACATTTCTAGCCTCTTAGCGATTCATTGTCACATCTACTTAGTTTTATTGGGCATCAAGTAAGAATGTTTGCCACTGTGGGTAGAGTGGAGTTCTCAAAGGAAAGCCCAAATATTGCAAGAAATAGTTGTTCATAAAAGAATTGCTATACAAATGACCAATTTCCAGAGGCTTTAAATATACTCAGAAAACTTGCTGCTGGAAAGTATGGGCTTCTAGACCAGTGTAAGGTAGCCACTAGCTATGCTTATTAAACTATTAACAGTGACACTTAAGCAACTGATTGTAATGATGAGATTTGTTAAATATTCTGAACCAGTTCCAGAAGAAAGATTAGACATTTTCTGTCAGGAACCGAATTCACACACACAAATATAACAGTGTATATACACTATTTATTAGGAGCGTGATACATAGTACAGGACTTCAGTGAGTGAACTGGAGGCAATTAGCAAAATTCAAAACATTAAAGGCAAAGAATTTCTCATCCCGCCCACAAGAGACTTTGGAGTTTTGGTTTAGCCTGGCAGCGCTTATCACTACATTCCTAGCTTTGTTTATCTAATTGTCTCTGGTTCTCATAGGTTGTTACAAGCAAACTGCTACTTAGCTCCTACTACATGTCCCATAACTAAAATATGGAAGGCTACCCGACATTTTCTTTTGATATTTCAGATTTCACATAGAATATTATGGTCATCTTATTTCCTACCTTCTAGGCCTTTCTTGAGATGTCAAGGGTGATGTAACATATGGTGCAAAATCTCATTCATCTCAGTCTAAATCACACAGTCAGCTACCCCTCCAAAATCTCCTAACTGACCACCCAACTGGGATGTGTACCATTTGGGTAATATGTACATATTGCTCAAATACTATACCCATACATTTGAACATTTGGGAATGACTTTTTCTTTCCTACTACATGGAAGAGTATACCATATGACTTTATAATGTTCAACACAGGACTGTCAGTTTAAAAAATAGCACTCTCATGTTTGTTTGTTTTAAACTACAAGAAGCCACCATCTGCCAACACCCTGTTATCTGACAACTTGCTCTTTTGACACTTCCAAATTAAGGACAAGTTCCATTAATCTGACTAGGGGTCAATGCTTTCATTAGTTCTTTTTGCTTGGTACTGAGCACACGGTGCCAAGTCTTGTCTACCGAAAAAGTAGATCTCCTAGTCAAATGAATGGAATTGGTTTGTATTGCAAGCATAGTGAATTTCTGTTAGTTCTTCTTGCCTAAAGAGGCTTGCTTGGGACTGCACACAAGCTGCTTGCAAAGTGAGCTCAGAGGAGGAAAAAAGCACCAAGCCAGCTGAGAGATTTTAAAAGCAGCGCACACAGGGGTTAGGCCCCAAGTGAGCCTCAGTATTTCATGTTCCTTACAGTAGATGGGTTCCACTTTTTGACCATTTCTGCTTTCTGAGAGTGCTCCGGCCCCTAACTTGTCAGATAAGTAGGAGAAGCCTATATTTAATTTTTATTTTTTTAAAAAAGTTGATTTACAATTCAGTAAATAAAACAATAAAAGTACAAACATACTGAAACACCAGGAGAGATACGTAATAAGGCTGGTCTTAACATGGCTGGCCCTCTAAGGTTGTAGCAAATAAGAGTGCCAGTACAACAGAACTCAGCACTGAAAAGTAGAAGTGCTATCTGCCATTATACTGATTTTGAAAAGCAACACTGCTGGCCCCTTAAAACCTCCAAAAGTAATGGATGATAAGTAATGTCAAAAGGATGTTGTGGTCTATTAGTATGTGTAAAACTTACAAAGTTCAAAATGTATCATAAAGCAGAAATCTGCCAATTTTACCATTGAAATCTATCCAGGTTTTGCAGTTCATATAACTTGGGGATGGGGGGAGGCAACAGGACAATGGACTAGGGCCAGTTTTGTGCCACACTGGTACATTGCTGGCACACCAGAAGTGATGTCACAACCATTCTGTTTTTTGTTTGTTTGTTTGTTTGTTTGTTTGTTTGTTTGTGGCAATTTTCAAGCTGCTTAGGGTAGGGTTATGGGATTTGTGGAGGTCATTGGGGCTAGTTCCTGAGAAACTACAAACCTGAAAAACTTTTCAAGTAGGATTGGGGGGCTTTAAAGGAGTCACTTGAGAGGCTTCAGGGGCCAAAGGAAAGAGGTTCAGGGGCTGGATGCATGCTTCAGGTCACATTTTCCCCAACTCTGACAAAACTACAGGTAGAATTGTAGCTTAATTTGATATGGAGTGATTACTTTCAGTGTGTATTAGATATAGTAATCATTGATAACACAACCTTGAATACATATCCTGAAATACCCATGGATCAGCTGGAACAACTACAGCTATTCCTTTATATTCATGGTTTCTCAGTTAGTTTCAAAATTTTCCAGATTCTTCCTCCCAGCCATGTGTTTTTTCTTGCTTTCCTTTAAACAACCAACTGCAGTTGCTGCAAACTTTCAGTCAGCCCAGCAGCAGGCAGGTTGCCTTCCCCGTTCTGCAGAGAACAGAGGATGAAGTCTTGCCCTTCCTAGCAAAAGGAGGTTTTGCACCTATTCTTTAAAAGGTTTGCTCCAATAGCCTGTCTGACTACAGATGCTTTCCTTGAAAAGATCACCTCTAAATTACAGCACCTCAGAACTATGCACCAGGTATTCTCTCAAGCACTCCATCTCACGGGCACACAGACTCCGCCCCCTCCAACACTGACTTAATGGATTTCAGAGCCTCCCTCTATTTCCCAAATACAGGAGCAATATTGCAAAGAAGCATCCCTAATATAAAAACCAGTTCTGCAGAGATGTTTGTTTTAGATTTCCATTAACCTTATTTTAAGATTTACTTTTACTGGTTTTCTCCTCTTAATCCCAGAAGAAACAGGGGTAAAAACAGAGCTCATGAAGTGACTAAAGATCAAAGGGAAAGCTGTAATTCTGAGCAGCATCTAATAAAGGATTTCTAATCTATTATATCATGTTTATTGTTACTCATGTTGCATGTATTATATAATATTATGTTCACTGTTAAACATGCAGCATGTGCACATACACTGTGATAACTGAAACCCCTGTCAGAGCTGCTGATGACGACCAGCAGCTGTTGGTCCCTGTGGCTCTGGCTGGAGATGAGTCCTGCAGCTCAAGAGCCCCTGCTGCCATGGACCAAGCAGGCACGGATGTCCCTCTGCCTGCTCCTTTAGAGCAACAGGGATCCAATTCTGTGCCTGCTCCTTTGGAGCAACAGGGATCCAATTCTGAAGAGGCTCTGGAGCCTGGTTCAGTAAGCCCCCAATCAATGTGGAGACTCAAGAGGGCTGCGCAAAGAGAGGCTTCCTTGGCTAAGTTTAAGAAGTGGTGACCGGACACACCTGTGCCTGGGGCTATATAACTGCCTGCCTGGAAGCTTCCCTTTGCTTGTGGCAAACTTCTTACAAGTCCTCCTCTTGCCTGTACCTTGCTCTTAGCACCTGGTTCCTGATACCTTGAATTGATCTCTGGACTCTTGACCCTTGGCTTTGGAACTCTGACTATGGCTTCGCTTGGCGCTCTGGTAAATGAACTTCCTTGCATAAGTGCTTGGTTGTCCCCTCCCGGCTGGACTTTGCTGGCTCTCCCATTCTCTTCTCCGGGCTGGCTTGCCGCACAGGTCTCTGACCTTGACATACACAAACAAACCTGAGTCAACTTAGTCACAAGTCAATGTAACTATTGTACCTCAACTCTTAGCAAAAAAGGAACCATCCCCTCTCAGAGTGGCAAAAGGCAAGAGCTTAGCCCATCCCAGGAGAATCTAAAAGAAGCACCAACCCCCTCTACTCTCTTTGTTGGGGTACCACTTCTGGTCTTTTTGAATGTTTGGGTGGGAAGATGGCAGTGGCAGTTCTGTGACATTTCCCCTCAAAGGAATACCAAGAGAATAGTGTAGTTTAGTGCTTTTTGTAAGTTCTCCCAGGATGGACTAAGATCTCACCTTTCACCACTCTACTGAGGGAAGGGGACGGTTCCTTTTTTGGTAATAGTTAATACTGTACCTAAACTCTTATGCAAAAATAAAAAACTCTATCCCCCTCTCTAAGTAGAGTAGTGAAAGGCCTTTTCGAATGCCTGAGTGGGAAAATGGTGGCAATAGAGAGGGGCGGCTGAGCCCCTGAGGTGGCCCTGGTGCTTTCTCCTTTACATGGAGTGGCCCTCAGTTAATTCACAGGTCACAACAAAATCCATGATTTTGGCCCCAAAACCTGTCCTCAGCTTATACATGAGCTCGACTTATACAAGAGCATATACAATAGTTTAAAAGAATATTCAGCACTGTCTTTCACTTTGTGGATGCATGTTTAAATTTTCCATGAGCTTTAAGGGCAAAAGACTAGAGAGTTGTGTACTGTGAGCACATCTAGATCTACCATGAGAAATGGTGGAAAACAGGAATCACTGTCATAAAAGACCCAAATATGGAGCTCCAAGTAAGGGTCCATAAATGTCCTTAAAAAGTCCACAAATGTCCTTTAATCCAGGGATAGATAACCCAGTGCCCTCCAGATGTTTTGGACTACAGCCATCACATCCAACATTTCATGGATGAAAAGTGAGAGACATGACCAAGCAGCATCTGAGTGTGGTCGATATGGCAAAAGTTACTAATGAAGAAGAACACAAAAGCCAGGAGAAGATGCAGCAGTGTGCTTCTGCCTGAGTCTACCTGGAAAGAACAAGATTCCTCACCCTCTTCTCCTCGCTCGCTGAGTTAACCGAATATAAATTACTTTTGCACTTTTAACTCAATTGGCAGCAACTGGAGTAAGCTAAGGACAAAGAGGGAAAGTGGGACGAGAAGAGAGAAACTGGGACATTTTAAAAGCAGTTGAGAAAGTGAGATAACAGAAGATTAATCATCAAAGCTGTCCCTGCAAAATTAGGACAGTTGGAAGGGATGCTGTCAGGAACTCAAAACATCAAACGAGAACTAATTTGTCTGTCCCTGCTTTTAACCTAATCCCTTGGATGGCTCATTCAGATGGAACCATTCAAGAAGGAAATATCTGAAAGCTTGTATCTGGCCTAATATTTGTGACTCCTTTGGGAGTTAACACTCATTATGCTGGAAGTTTAGTTAATCATGTTAGTGTCTCCTGTTCCCTTTTAAGATAGTTAACAGGGTAGTCACATACTTTATACCAGAAAGGAAGAAGAGAGCTATCCTTTTAGTGAGCTAAGGGTGTTCTTTTTAAAAAAAGTTATTAGTTTCCTTTCCTGAAGCAAATACTAATGCAATAGACATAGAAAACTTCATTGCTAAAGCACCAAAAACATCAGCAGTGACCTTAGCAGAAGTATCAGGAAATCAAACAGGCCCTCAGGAAAGTCAAAGAAGGATTTATTTGAAACAGGTCTTTTATGAAAATGAAGTAGTTTCCGGAGAGTAACATACAAAGAATTCAATAAATAGCCCAGCTTACTCTGTAATGCCTTTGATGCAAGGAGAGGTGAGTTTGGGATGGCAAAAGCAGGAAGGGAGAGAGGAGCAACTTGCTGGCAAAATTATCTACAGCTTGAGTCTCCAAAAGATTATAGTAGCGCAGCAGCTACCATTTGAATTATCAGTTGTAGCATGCTATGCAAAATCTTTAGACACCAAGACTAGAAAGGCATAAACAGTTGTCTCTGCACATTTGTGTATTTAACTTTTGCAGATTTGATTATTTCTCGATTATTTGCCTCAGTCTCTGTTGCTGGCCCACTCCATTTTTAATAGGGTCCTATAAGTCTCAGCTCACATTTCACTGTCCATTTCCGCACTAGCCTGTTATAATGCCGTTATTCCACTTTCAACATCCTATAGAATCCTGGGGTTTGCAGTTTAGGGAGGGGCCTTTGAGGGAACAAGTTAAAGCAAGCTACACCTTTTCCTTTCACTCCTCTGCTGTGATTCAGTGAAAAGCCCAGAGTAATTGCACCAACCAAACCATATGTAAACCCCAGCCCTCCACTTTAAGAATCTATCTCATCACATGGAAGTGGAGAGGTGGAGACAGAAATTCCATGCTGAATAATGAGTTGCTGGTAGTGAAGAAAAGAATCACTCCATCCCTCTCTATCATCCTGCTTGATTTCCAACCTTGCCATAAAGGAAAGAAATCTCTCCTTCCATAGGACCAGCAGAAAAACATAGGAGATTGGTAGAGGGGATTGCTCATTCCTCTGCCAGCCTTTCTATGCTTCCATGCTGTCCAAAAAGAAGGAAGCATGAAAATGCAGGTTACTGTTTTGTTTTGCCTTTTTAATGCAAGGCTAATAACTTTTATAAGATTCTGTTGCTGCTTTTACTTCTGGATGGTTAATTCTGAAAACGACATAAAACCAATGAACACAGACTAATTTGATTGCAAAAACAACAGAAAAATTCAGCTGACTTCCACATGCCTGGCAAAATAAAAATGCTTGTATACATCTCCAAGTCAAGACAAGAGCAATCTACAAGGTAGGGGAGTGTCTGGAACTGAATCTCTGTTTTCATGGAAGAAGACCTGTACAGGTATACGTTGGACCGAAGTGATGAGACTTGAGGTAAATATTCTGTTGCCTCTCTTGATTCCAAAAAATTGTATTTCACAACAAAGATGAGAATACTGTCAGCTCTACTCTCCCACATATTCAAGCTCAAGCTCAAGAACTTCAGGTTCTTTCTTTCTCAAAAAGAAAGAAATTAGCAATTATTCTGTAAATTCTTCAACAAAAGCAGAATTCTCAGGAGAATTTCAATAGGTGCAGCAAGTTCCAGCATGGAAAGCATCATTTTGTATCTTCCTGCTACACAACTGTTAAAGACGAGGAGCCTCTTAGACGAAAGAGGTGATAGTTCATCACTAATATGGTTGAACACACAGGGACTCAAAACCAAACATTTAAGAATTAAACATTCAAAGTCCTGACTATGGAGGGATAAATTTGTCAATTTCAGTTTCTTTCATGCTCAATTTTTTTTTTCAGATCCCAAGTTCTTTCCATTCCAAACACAAAGATACGTGCCAATTCAGAACAATTTGAAACACAATTCTGACCCAGTCCTATCTCAGGGTTGCACACATAGGTCCCTCCTCCTCCTCCTCCCATCTTGCATTTTTCCCTGGAACAAACCTGTACTATACACTGGGCTGAAAGAGAATGACTACACCCCTTTCCACACCCTTCCTTTTTTGCAAAGTAGTCCAGTGGGGATTCCCAGCAGCAGCTCTGCCAGGAGGAGAGCACAACAAGAGCGCCCCCCTCCACGCCGGCTGGCTCCCTGCAGAAGGGACTGCAATGGCCACAACTCTTCCTTCTGCAGCACAGCTGGGTACTTTCCCAGGCTGCACTGGGGCAGGAAGTGCAGCCATTGTGCTTCCTGAGCTCCCGCAGGAAAGGTAAGTGCAGGATGGTGGCACAATCATGGGTCATTGATGGGGAAAACCCATCAATGATTTAACCTGCAATCGTGCCACCTGGGGACAGGAGAAGGATGGGACTGCGACAGCATCATGCAAAAGCACTGCTGCAGTCCCACCCTTCTCTCACCCCTACGGTGCGATGGGAGGGTGCTGAGGAAAGGGCCTAAGTAAAGATCACTCAGCTTCATGGTTCAGTGAGGATTTGTACTTGAATTTCCCTAACCCAACTACTTTAACCACAACCATACAATTTTAACTCCTCAGCTAACAGTATCACAGCACTGACAAAGTACTTTGTTTAAACTTAGATTGAAGTTTCCTACATATACTTATTTGAGAGAAGGTCCTGTCAAACTTAGCTCATAGGTGAAGAAGCCAATGATTAACCAATTAAAAATCCTCTACTCAATGCAATGCTTGCTATATATTTTTATATATTTATATCTATCCATCAATCCTGTGGCCATGCTAGGTGGTTCCAGGAATTATAGTTCAGCCCTTCCAAGTTCTGCACTCATCCACTCATGCACACATGTAATATTTTATTATATACGAAAACGATTATTTTACTAAATAAATGTGAACATTAAAAAAGCAAGGAAGAGAAAAATGAAATACGGAAAGAATGGTCATTCTTTGAATATCTTTTGCCTTTTATGAACTGAAAAGATATTACATAACCTCTGGCAAGAACTATGACCTACATGCAGGAAATAAAGAGAACTTCTGGGAACAAGTTTAATTAGACTGACTGTGCTGGATATTGGGAAATGAAACTTGCAAGGTCTTCCTTGTTACAAGAAAGTATACATCAGAAAAGGACCCAGGGAAAACTAAGGAGCAAAAGCCATGTTCATTTCCTGAAACAAGCAAACAAATTAATAGTGGAGTGCTGCTCTTGCATTCTAGGCTGTGTTCTCTCTTGTGAAATGGCACATGGCCCCATACGAAGAGTATCGTAATCAAAACTGAATGAGAAAGAGGGAAGAAGCATCTCACCTTCAGCTCATGCTCCTTCAGAGTTATAAATATCATATTCAGCAAGCTAAACCGAGTTACCAACCTCCATAACTGTATGCCTTTTGACAATACAATTCTCTAAATCACAAGAGTCAACAACAAATTAGTCTCATTTTTAAAAAGCCATTGATAACAAAAGAAGCAAACCAGTGATATATTCTATTCTTTTATTCCATGTAACATATCTTCCAACTGTTCACAGGAGCACATACATATATATCAGCACAGCCTCTCTGGAAAACAAAGGAAAACAATAATCTTATTCTAATTTTTATTCACTTATTTATTTAGATGTAGTCCCAAAGCCTCTCAATAGTTTGGACCCATCAGACAAAGAGCTAAAAACGATCACTGTTCCAAAAGCATTCAAAAACTAAACCAAGAACAAATTACATTCAATATTAAACCTGTGGTTTAATACTGCACATATCTCTAAAAATTAACAGCAAAACTATTAACCAAGACCCAGAACACAGAGATGGCTGCAGTTCTGACAAATATCGTCAGCCCCCAAGTTAATATTTACATCAGTAGGAAAGGTCTCAGTGGCACTAAATGAATGAACAACAGGTAGTTTGGTGGGGGGAATACATCAGAAATTACAATTCTTGAAAAATGTTAAAAAATAGGACCATCTGCCCTACCCCAAATTCCTTCTGACTAAAGACAAATTCACACATTTGAACTGACAAGTTGAAAGCACAAGTAGACTGGATCCATGCAACAGTTATGCGTGTGGTAAAACAATGACACAGCTATGAATCTAAGCATGGAAACATTTCTTTTTGAGAGTTAGAACTCTCTGAATTCCCTAACCAGCATGCAATTTTCCCATGCTTGGGCTCAGTGGCATGAATTACTTCCCCCACATTCTGAACTGTTTGCAGAAACTTAAGGAGATGATTTTCAGGCTGCCAGCCAGGGCAAGGACTATCTCCTTTGCACCAGTTACCCCAGCAAATGAATTTGTAGACTTAAATCCATTTATTAGTCCTATTAATAATTATTAATTGACTCACTGAATCAATGTGAATTACAGAAATGTTGGTTTACTGAGTTCCCACTGATAGTGGATCTATTCTAGTTGGTGCCAACAATTGGATGTACACAGTATATACAGGCTGGCATTCTGTCCATCCTTGCTTCCTCTGCAGTACCTAAGGCCCCCCCATTCAGACTTTCTGTAAAGCCTCTGACGCCCCTGCCACATAACTATTCCATGCCTCATGGACAGCAGACAGGATCAGAGAAGTATCTGGCTATGTTCCTGTAACCAGATGCAAAATGATACTAGCAGTGCTGAGACCTGTAGAGGACCCCAACAGATAATCTGCATCATTTTGCATCTCAGTATGGGTGCATAACTAGATGCTTCTCTGATCCTGCCCACTACCCATGAGACATGAAACAGGCATGTGTGGAGAGCATCAGAGGCTATACAGTAAGTGCAGCAGGGATGTATGGCTCAGCCTAGCATAGGCTCACATGCAGAACTCCTACTCTATGCTGAACTATACAGGATTGTAGACATAGTCTGTTCCTCCCAACATTGAACCTGCCATGTATACACTCAGTGTAATAAATACATTATATGCATCACACATTAGGAGTTAGATCACAAGTGCATTTTTATTCAGATGTAGCAAGGGAGAAATGTATGAAAAGCTTTCATAGGTGCAGCTAAAAGAAGCTTTACAGTGGTGGGGATAGAACTGGGAAACTGTTGCAAGTATTTGTGTATAACTTTAAATGGCTGGATGCATCTTTTAGATAAATGTGGGTATACAAGCGTCCATACTTGTTGGATGCAATTCACTGTTTATGACTACAGCTTGACTGAAATCACAGCATAGATATTATGTACCCACTAGATCAGGAATTGGCAACTGTGGCTCTCCAAAGGTTTTGGGACTACAATTCCTATAATATCTCACCAGTGGCTATGCTGGCTACAGCTGATGGGAGTTCTCATTCAAGAGGGCTGCAGCTGCCCACTTCTGTACTATACCTATAAAACATGGGGAACCACACTGAGTAACTAGGATGCCTAAGCTTTCAAACCATATTCCACCATGACTCTAACCATGATTTTTCCCAGATGAGACTACTCGCCCGGAAATGCAATGAAATGTCTTACTCCAATTATGCCTACCATGGACAAGGGTGGCTGCACTATTTTTGAAAAACTGGTCGCACAAAAACCAAACAAAAGGTCCACACTTCTCAAAACTATATCATCTGTCTTAATCACCAAGTTTCAGATGCACACAAATGTTAACAAATTTGCATTTTTGTTTAGAGGTGGGATGTACATCTGTAAAGGCCCACAGAATGAGAGACAATGATTAAGAGAGATGAAGTAATGTTTAGATCTTTTTGTCTGAGACTTCTCTTTTGTTTTCTCCCTAAGCAATTGTTCACAGTAGCACAACCATCATTAGGCTTAGCTGGCATTCAAAGCAAGAAATAAAATACATTTTTCAAAAACATTTCCAGAATGGTAATGGCTGACTGAGTTCTTTACTTTCAGAATGAAAAACAGCTCTAAGAACAAGTAACTCTTTTGTTCTCAAAGCACAGGCTGGCAACATTTGTAACTGCCAATCGTATTACTTTACTTGCTCTGCTCTTCCAAAGTATTATAAAGCATCTGTGATTAAATTCACACACAGGTAATCTTTCTCTGAGTTGCATTACCAGCTTCAGGTTGTAGGCATGTTGGCGAAATGGGGACTGACCTCTCCCAAAGTGTCAGCTCTGTATCAGTAACATGAACTATTTCAGATTTTGTAAACTCATTTTAAGAGGGGGAGAACACAGAGGGGAGGAGAAACCATAGAGATATTTGATCAGATTTCCTTCCTGTAGCAGACCTGATGTCCAAGCAAAATGATGGAAAAGTTCCAAGTCAGCAATGAAGAAAAGGAGAGGAAATCTGATTAGGATAAAGGAGGTAAAGAAGGAGTAAGGGAAAGAGTGGAAGAAATGAGGCATAGTTGGAGCCATATGAGTGGAAGCCTTGAGATAGTGTACACCTATCAGTCCCCTCTTATTCCTCTTTCCTACTGCCCCATTAACCCAAAGCCCTATATCTTTACCCTTCTTTCAATCACAGCAGAGAGAGAGGAAAGATAACAAAGTGGAACCTGCCATTTTGGCCAGTTTATACATTTACACAAAGGAACAGTGGCAGAATACGAGTCAGCATGGTGTATCAGTTTGAGTATTTGACTATGATCCTGGAAACCAGGGTTCAATTCCCACTCAGCCATGGAAATCCACTAAGTGACCCTGGGCACATCACATGTGCTCAGCCCTAAAAAAATGTGTGATATGTTCACCTTAGGGTCTCCATAAGTCAGAAACGACTTGAAGGCACACAACAACAACGAGTGGAGCAAATGCCCATGAATATGTCTCATGTGAAGCCTCCAGAAGTGCATCTAATCGCCAAAAGATAACATCTCTCTATATGTGTAAGATAAGTCATGAAAGAGTCTGTCTCTGTGTATGTGCGTATGCCGTCTGGGATCCCATTCAATTTCTTGAAGACCTTATTCTTTCAAAGCTAAAGGCTTCTTATAAAAATCAAAATATACAGAAGTTGAAAGAAAGAAACAATGCAAATAACATCTATGAGATCACATCTTTCCTATCCCATGAATAACAAACCATGGAGAGAACAATCAGCATAATGTTAATTTAAAAACAAAACAAAACCCATCACATCTTACCCCCCCCCAAAAAAAACTTTGCACAAAAAGATCACAATATAGAGAGCAGGTGAGCCTCACTAGGGAGAGCATTCCACAGATGTAGAAGAAGCAGAGAAAAGGTTTTGTTCCTTGCCACCACCTCCAAGACTCTCAGGGGAAGTACTCAGAGGAAACCTCAGATAATGATCTTAGGATAAAGGTAGATTTCACAGTGGACAACATACTCCATTAAATGTTGACATCAAAAATCATATAATGACATTATATGTTCAACCCACCACTTTGAATAGGGCCCAAAATATAAAAGCAACTGGGCCCAAATCCGTGTCATGTGATAAGATCTTCTGTCCCAGTCACCAATTTGGTCACTGCATCCTGCTAAAGGTACATTTTTTAAAAGCCATTTTCAAAGGCAATCCCCATGTACACTGCATTTGAGTGTTATCAGAGTACAGACCATGGGCTGTCACCTTCATGGGGCATAGGGACCAATTTTCATCCCCACAACCACCATCTGCAGGCTGCACTGGTACATCTGGGTACACTGGACATAATGTTAACATTTCTTCTGAGTGCCATTTGCAGCTGAATCCCAGCCTTAAAAGGCTTTTGGAGTGGTTTTGGAGGGCGAGATAAAGCAAATGGTTTCATTTAAATATGGGTTGGGGGAGTTCGGCATTGTCTGGGGAAGAAAGTCAAGTGCAAAGGAAAAGATAGTGCTGCCCTCCCCATTTCCACCTGGATAATTCAACTGGATTAGCAACTGAATCTTACTTGAATATGCATGGGATATCATCTTCTATGGCACCACAGGGCAGCAGCTTCTGGTGCGCGGGGCAAGCTAAATGGCAGACATGGGTTTATCCTCCAAAATACTGCCACTGCTTGGAGGCCTCTAGCATCTGCCACCTGAGGTGGCTTCCTCATTCTGCCTCATGATAAGGCCAGCCCTGAATGACCATGTGTGAACCAGGAGTTGGGGAAGAAGACTGCTTGACTCCTTCAGCTCTTACCCATCATCCATAGAAAGAACTAAGCGCTTAATAATAGCACTAGGGCAATGCTACATTAAACATAAAATGTGCTGGGCTCAGATTTCTTGCCACCTGAGCCCAGGCTGGTATACCATTCATTTCAGTACATAGGACTTCCACCATGACCAATGCACAGTGCATGTATGAGCATGAGTATGTGCATACACAGAAAGTTTAGTGCAGATTACAAAGTTTGCTTACCTTGAATGCTACTATACAGTGTAGACCAAGCAGCAGCATCACCACCACCAAGAGAATGGTAGCAATATTCCTCACATCCCAGATCGATTCTACCAAAGGGATGCTCCCAACTTGCCAATCATAGCACAGAGTAATTGGAGCCAGAAGAAGCCAGGCGTTGAAGGCCAGGAGGTAGGAATAAGTTAGAAACCTGCAAAAACGAAAATAAGAAGTTCAACAGCTAGTTCATTCCTCACAAGCAGGGCTGGACAAACCAAACAGGGGCCAGGGGCCATACCTCCCACTTTCCTACCCAACCACAGCTCCTCACAAAAGCTTCTCCACTGGTTTCTTGCAAAACCAGAAGTGACTGGAAGGCAACTTCCAAGTTTTGTGGGAAAAAATGTGGTTTGGAAGCTAAATTTCTTGGATTTTTTTTTTAAATGAGCCGTTGAGTAAAATTCAGGAGACTCTGAGGAGGCTCTGAGACAGTAAAAATAGCCACGTAGACCAAATACTGCACAAATGCCAACCTAGGTCCAGAGTAAGACTGTGTTTAATTACTCTGTGAATTCCATGAATGGACACTGATACAACAGAGGCCAACTCTGATTTGTGGGGCAACAGACCAGGAATCTTTTCACACAACACAATTATAGCACTATGATTCCACTTTAATTGCCTTCATTTCATCCCATGAAATCCTAGGATTTGCAGTTCAGAAAAGGGTACTTGGTCTGAGTGTTGGACCACAACACTGGGAAACCAGGGTTCAAATCCCCTCTCAGCCTCAAAGGCCCCTCCCTAAACTGCAAACCCCAGGATTCCATAGGATGTTGAAAGTGGAATAATAGCGCTGTAACTGTCTAGTGTGGAAATAGCCAGAATGTGCTACCCCACCATCTCCTCCTCTTATATCAATCACTGATGCTAAAGTGATCTGTACAGCACTTTAACAGCTTAAAGAGATTTGAGGTTTTTGTGTGCCTTCAAGCAGTTTCTGACTTATGGCAACCGTAGGGATTCCAACTTATGGTGACCTTACCACAGGTTTTTCTGGGGCTGAGGGTGTGTGATGTGGCCAAGATCGCTCAATGGGTTACCATGGCCAAGTGAGGAATTAAGCCCTGGTCTTCAGGGTCATAGTCCAATGCTCAAACCACTACACCAGGCTGGCTCTATTTAAAAAACCTACAGAAATGATATTTAACCAAAATAAAACAAAATAAGAAGGCCAAGTAAGTGGCTTGAGAATGCCCTGCTCTGTCTTGGTAATTCTCCTGCTCCTTTCAAACATTCTGTCAACAACTACGCCTTGTTTTTCCAAAGCTGCTAAAACACTTATCACATGCTGTGGATAAGTGGTTTGTTCACATCTTGGCTCATCACTACAGAAAATCTCTTGGCCATTTTGCTTGTTGTCAAATGCTGAAAGCTTTCATTAGATTTGCACGGTTTAGAAAGCTTTTGCTGAACATCGTGGTAGGACCAAAGAGAGCACTTATTGATTTGCCGCAAGCCTCTCAGAAAATGCACACATTCCATCTGTGACAGCTTTTAAAACGCAAACAATTTGGATCGCCTTCCCATTTTAATAGCCTTGAATAATGTTTTGCCATTCATACACACCACAAGCTGAGAATGCCTATGACCACCGTGCACTAAATTTGGGGCCAAAGAATAAATTGAAGTGCTTATTTTTTTTTCCAAAGAAATCAACAGCATTATACAGTATCTTTCACCAGATTTTCTCAAAGAGCTTTGCAAATGGTGCTGAGGTCTTTAAACATACCTTTAGAGTGAATGCTATTAATCTGCTTTAATAAAGGCAGTAAACTACGCTGATTATTTCTATGAAGTATCATTTCAGTGGCACCTTTTAGCATACAAAGCACTTTGCAATTTAGTCTCCCCAGTATGTGCTGGACACGGTGAGGTACTGACTTTTTTAAAGCCATGCAACGAAATATAGGGAATACTCAGGACTTGGAAGTATTCTGGTTTTTGACTACAAACACCCAAACATGAGAGTTATAGTCCAATTCTGGAAAAGCAGACTGAGGCTATTTGTGTGTCTAACTTGGAGAAATTTACTCTGACAGACACTGTTCTTCCAGGTTTTCCATTAGCCATCACCTCACTCAGTTAACTGTAGATGGCAAGGGTTAATCCTAGAGATACAAAAGCCCCTCCACCCCAAACAAAAAGGAAAAAAAGTCAGGAGAAAATGTAGGTTTTTCCCTCCACAAACCCTTTTCACTTTGGAAAAACAGGGGGAAATGGATTATGGAATATTTTCCTTTTAGAATGATGATTAAAATGTTTAAGATTTGGGTTCACACATTTACTACCCCAAAATCATTTCTAAAAACTATGTTAAGGAAGACTTTTATATAAGACTATGTGCTGTATCTGATCATTACAACTCCTGGCTTCGGTTTCCTTTTTCCAGTTCTTTTTATGGCCATGAGTGTACAATGTCTGCTTGCTGCTATGGAGAACTAGCGGAGATAAAATAATCTTCTCTGTTTTTCTAATGATTATATTGTCTTCTATTTGTATTGAGTCTTTTATTTTATTTTACTTTATTTTATTTGGTCTGCTACTCAAACCGGCAAAAGCAAGACAGTTTTTAGATTTCAAGTATTTCTTTCAATTCAGGACCCTGAACAAAAATTAATGTTTAAAATTCAACATCATTTTTTCCTAGAAAAAAAGTGGAAGCCCTCCTTTTCCTCCATAACTTTAAAAATCTCCTCATATGTTATATTTCTAATTAAACCAGGCAACTCATATATGCAACGCATGTGTTCCACCTTTAAGCTCTGGCTCCTTTAAATGGGTTGTCACCTCCCATAGTTTAGAATATTACTTCCATGTGTCACATAAGCAGATTAGCTTCTCCTTTGCTCCTTTTTGGGAGCAGTCTAAACAGCCCCCAAATATTTCAGTGCCAACTGCTTTGGGGCATGTGGAAAACAGCACTCTTTCTCTACCACTTTGACTTTAAAGCTTGCCAGGAATATTCTCTTAGGTTTAAATCAGGAAGTAGGAGAACAGAAAGCTGCAACTGACTCTCCCTCAGCTGATACTCATTGAATGCCTTTGTATCTTGTCTCAGTGGTGTTTTAATTCAAATTAGCTGCTGCTGGCCAGAGACAACTAAAATTAAGGTTTAATATTCTAATTAGGCTTTACATACCAATGAATTATTCAGTTGTTAGCAAAGGAAAAGCTATAAATCAAATTAGATGAATACATAAGCCTTTAATGTTGCCTAATTAAAAAAAAAGAAGGTGGTTGATTTTATCTATGTATGGACCATCATAAATGTTAACGAAGCTTCTGACAAAGGGCCTTTCTGCACTACATGGCTATAGTGCTATTATTCCATTTTCAACACCCTATGGAAGGAAACCTGGGGTTTACAGTTTAGGGAGGAACATCAGAGAGCTCTTCCACCTCAGCAAACTGCAGAACCCAGAATTCCACAGGACGTTGAAAGTGGAATAACAGCATATAACAATGTAGTGTAGCAAGGCCCTCAGTGCTAGAAGATAACTTTTGTGTACAGGAGCAAGATAACCTGCTTTTAAGGGAGGTTAGTCACATGTAAGTGATCCTGGAAGATCAGGCAACACGTGGCCTTCCAAATAGGTTTGCCCTTATTATAAAGGACGTTCATCATTTGAGAGCTGGAAAACTTGTCCCCTATAGGACTGGCAGGTGTTCCTTCTTATATGAAAAATGTCCCCTTTTTGAGAGGTTGAAAGCTTTTTCATTTCTACAGACTGAACAAGATTCCAAAAAGTCCTATATTTTGGAGTGTGGGTCCTTCATAAAGACAGAAATGCCTACATCACAGTATTTATGAATATGGACAACGTATTAATTTTACAGAAAAATGCTGTATATGGCTAAGTGGACTGTAATCAATACTTTGCAGAATACAAATTTGTCAACAGGTACTTCCTGATTCAACACTGCATGTTATGAATTTCAAATTTTCCTTATTGCTATTTTGAAAACGTGGCAACGCTGCTTCCGAATACTGCTGGACTGTAGCTCCCATGCTGCTGAGGACTGATAGGAGTGAAGCTGCAAACCTAATATCTGGAGGGCCACAATTTTCACAGAGATAGCTATCTTAGTTTGATTTAGTATAAAAGGAAAGATGCCTTATAGTAAACTTAAGAGTTATTTGTAAGCTGTGGATTCCAGAAGTAGATTGCAGTCCACCAAACCAAATGCCAAAATATATTATTTTTAATGTGTTAGTTAGACAGAGTAGACAAACAGATTTCTTCCTGTTCTTATGAATGGCCACCCCAGCCTGGCTCCAGGTTATAGGGCTCTAGCCCAACTCTTCAACTGTAACACAAGTGCAAATATAAACTTGCCAATTAAAAGTTATAGCCCATTGCCATTAAAAAAAGGTTCTAAGCTTACTTTGATCATTTTTAAAAATAATCTAACTAAGCTTAGCTTAGACTTTTTTTTCTAAATGGCACCAGGCAGCAATTGTTGCTGTTCCATAATGGCTGCTTGCAAGCATTTACTCTAGCACTTTAGGACTAATTATAAATACTGCTTGTGCAACCAGATTTTTCTCAAGAACATAAAATAATTGGCCTCCTAGAAATCAGCTCTGAGGAAAGTGCCAGCTTGAACATAAACACTGGGGATTTACTTCCTAACTCCACTCTGAGTTATTTGACTTGCTTGAATCCATAGTTTTATGCAACTCTGGAGAATGTTTTCTAACTATTTAATAAACTGAATAATTGTTAACATGTGTTGTAGTTCCTCCAATGAGCATCTACAGTTTGAATTATTCAGACCAAAAAGTACAAGTAAGTCAGATCAATAAAGAAGTTTTCACATTTTTAAAAATAACATCATTGTGTGGAACATTTTGGAAAAAAAAGGTATTACTCATGGCTAATATGTTAGGGAAATGGTTTATTTTCAGTCCTCATGCCAAGGAATATATATTTCACAATGCAGATAAGAATATCTGTGAGCATGAAATGCTGTAATAGGACTGCCTTCTTATGTATGCAGCCCATTCACTCCCTCTCATGCAAGCAGATAAATTAAAAATACAGCCCGGGTTTACTGTGCCATGACTAAATCCAAGAATACAGTTTATTATGCCCAAACCCACCAGGACCGTAAAACAGCTTTAAACCTCGGTTTGTTGTTAGCCTACAATTTCTGGCTCATCTGGGCACAATAAATCATAATTCTGCATTTGGACACAACAACAAACTACCCTCACTTGATGTGTTTACTTGTTCTTATGAAGCTGGAGGGAACAGTTTGCATGCTCCTTGTTCACATTGTGACTTAGCAAACCAGAATCCATGGCTTACTGTTACAAGTGAATGGAACCACTCTGTTTATCACACCATATAGCTAAAAAAAAAAAAGAGCCACACTTCATAATACTACAGCTCAACCCTGTGCTTATTTTCTGCAAAGTAATTTCCAGTATATCTAATTGGTAATCTCAAGTACAGCAGACCCATTAAATCAGTGAAACATACATGAATGTTGACCTAGCAAGGTCTATCCTCTCCAGCTGTCCCAGTTTGGCAGGGACAATCTCAAGTAATCCTATTATCCCGCTTTTTCGGATGCTTTTAAAACATTCCAGTTTCTCTCTCCTTCTCTCACCTTTCCCCTTTGTCCCTCACTTACTTAAATTTCTGCAAACTCAGTTCAAAGTACATAAGTAGTTTGCACTCAGCTCAGGGGTGGGAGATAGATGCCATTTCTGTGCTAGCCTGTTATAGCGTGATGATTCCATTTTCAACATCCTCTGGAATCCTGGGATTTGCAGTTTTGGGAGGGGCTGGCTGGCCCCTCCCAAAACTGCAAACCCCAGGATTCCAGAGGATGTTGAAATTGGAATCATCACGCTATAACAGGCTAGTGCGGAAATGGCCAGAGTCTTGCCCTTCTCCGGAGGCTCACACAAGTACTGTAGCTTTTCCTAGTTTGTTCTTCCTCATTAGTAACTTTTCTCATCTTGACCACACTCTGATGCTGCTTGACCACATGTGTCCTGGTTTTCATCTGTGAAATGTTGGAGGGTTATAAAGTTCTCACTAATTAAATGGGTCTAGTTTAGATAAACAATTGGATTTAGGCTAGTGTGTTCAATGAGACACTCTCACTATCAAGTGTGTTTCAGATCTCAGCTTTGAACTCAGTGCAGTTTGCTTCAAAATACACACACAGAGACAAACAGCAGAGGTTGTGCCAAACTGTTCTGTCTTTCTCTTTTGCTTAAACGTATGGAATGCATTACAGACAGCCCACATCGTTCCCTATATCTATATTTAGCAGATGGATCTCCACCATCATGTCATGATTCCCTAGGATAGCAATCACTTGACACGGAAAAGGGAGCAGTCTGACGTTCTAGACTTTTGTACAACTGGTTCTGTGTTTATTAGATAAATTACGGTAAAATACGGTTATGCACATGAGCCATCATGGTGCAATTGTTTGGGTGCTGGACTACAACCCTGGAGACCAGGGTTCGATTCTCCACTCGGTCATGGAAACCCACTGGGTGACCACACTCTCAGACCTCAGAAATCCCCCCAATAGGTTGGTTCACCTTAGGGTCACCATAAGTCTACTTGGGGCAGAACTTAATTATTCTTTGAATCTTCCACCTCTCCAAATTTTTCCAATGTGGTTCTTGGATTAAGAAAGTTACCACCAATTCTTTAAAACTACATATTTTAAGATAAATGGATCTAATATGTATATTTAGACAAAACAGATTTACAATGTGAATTTTGTGAGGAAATGCATTCAAATATATGCATGAAAAATGTGTTTACTCAGAAACTGTCAAGCAGATTTTTTTTTATAAAAAAACACATTCATGCAGACACAGGACAGAATAGATTTGTGAATTAATACATGGTTAATTCGTATAGACCAACTTTAGATTGATCCATTAATTCCCACTTTGTGTGAGAACTCTGCTACAATAAAGCCTCTTTCTGCTCACTGTCACATCCCTTCATGATCCTAGCTTGACATGACGTGTACCAGCTGAGATACACATACATACATACACACTCTCAAAAGAAGCTGTTAACGGTTATCTTTTTGAAATGATTTGGCTGACAGAAAGATGAGTATCCTAAGCAATACAGAGACTAGGAATGTTTTGTCGCATGGATGGACTCCCTGATAGGAGTGCCTCAGAGTAAACAAACCAATACACCAGAGATATAGAGCCCATAAATAACAGCACCTGGTTATAATTGCAGCCACATATGTTTTACAACATTATTATGAAGTGCCTTGTCAGGCGGATTTGATTTAGAGCTGCGTGCAAGATGGAAAAAGCCCCAAGCTGTAAGAGCTTCAGCTGTAAATACCGAAGTGAAAAACTGTTACTCTTAATGAAGGGCATTAATAATATCCTTCCACAGCATTTAGGAAGAGTTAAAATTCTGCTGATGATCTGACGAAGCACACATGGGTCCTTAAAAGAAAAAAAAGTTAATTGGTTACAAAACCTACCCCATGCTGTTCTTTTTCTTTCCACCCTCTTACATGACCCCTGAGAACATTTGGCATTTTCTTCTCCCAAGACTCCCCATTTAATCGATTGCAGGGATACAAAGAGATGTTTGTCTGTCTACCAGGCAGCTCTCTCTTCAGGTGGTTTCTATGCCACAGTCTCTCCACCTACTATTTTTTTCTCTCATTCTTAGGGATCAATCTAGATGTCTAGATTACAATTCCCAGAACCCCCCAGGAAGCATGCTAACCAGAGGATTCTGGGGCCCAGACTTTGCTTTAAAGGTAGCTTTTTTTATAAGTTACCAAAAAGTTAACTTTTCCAAACTCTGGTCATTAGGCTGGGCAAACCAAAGACTTAGACTATCAAGGGCTCCTGGGGTGATTCATTCTCTATAGAGCAAGAGAGTCCAATTCTGTTCTTTGGATTAATGTGAGCAAATTTCAGGGAAAGGAAGACAAGCCATGAATGGCTTTCACACAAAGCAAATTGAAAATGTGGTGCTCATTTTCCTCATTCACTGGCTAGGTTTGATTTCCTCTAGCCATTCCCCTATCCATTCAGATAAATTGCTTAATTTAAATGAGGACTCAGTATGACTTCGGATCTCCTTTGAACTGAAGCATCTGAGAGCATTTGACAAGATCAGCTGCTGAATTAACCCAAGCTTTTGATGTAGAGATGATTATTCTTGGACCCCAGGTGACTTTCTGAAGCTTGCAAGAGTTCATGCTCCTGGTAATGGATCTTGAGCTACTGCCAGTATCTAACTAACAATTTAGGACAAGTAAAATAGTTAGGATGCAAAATCAAAAATAATGGTTCTTTTCTTCTGCAATAGAGGTGGGAAAAGTGCACCACACATATGACCCCGAAGCCTGTTGTGTGGCCTTCAAACCTGCTAATCTTGCTTGTTGTTGCTGTGCACCTCTCAATTGTTTCAGACTTACGGTAACCCTAAAGCAAACCTATCATGGAGTTTTATTGGCAAGACTTGTTTTCCTTTGCCTTCCTCTCTGGCTAAGACAGTGTGACTTGATCAATGTCACCCAGCAGGTTTTCATGGTTGAGTGGGGATTCAAACTCTGGTCTCCAGTGTCTCAGTTCAACATCCAGACCACTGAACCACTACACACTCTATGCCAAACTCCCTAGATTGTTCTTTTCCTGGCCAAAAGATTGCCAAATCACCTTTTAAATAGGTTGCAGTACTCCCATACCATCTAACATTTTTCAAAACCCAAATTGCACTTAAAGATAGCTCTAGCATTTTTTTGATCTCATTTTATTTTACTTTCACTGCAGCCTTTTTGTTAACCCATGAGCTCCCAGGGGGGTCCAAGGGACAGAAAATTGGATTCTGGTCCCACCTGTTGTTCACCCCTGTTCTTCAGAAATAATTTCCATGTGTGTATTTTGACACAAAGGCTTCTAGGTTTTACACAAAAATTTTTGGCCCAAGTTTGGGGGGGGGCAGAATTTAACTAATAATTTCTTCTCTAGCTAAGTCCAACAGCACGTTGTGGCCTGACTGCCTTCTACTTGAAAGATCAAAGGAGACAATCCTGAATATGCTGTTCTTCCATGGAGAAATCTGAAAACTATCAATATTTATGTGTGAGTGCTGACTTTTCAGGTGAAATTAGTGAATCCAACCTCCTACAGACAAATAACTATTTCATTATCTGGCAATGAACTTCAGGGGATAGTCAAAATTATGTATGCATAGTGTATCTATGATGATGGCAATGTTAAGGCGGGAATGTCAATGATCACCAATATTTGGACACCTCTGCAGCCGGAACAATTTGATAAACTAGTGCTTGCCTACTTCCACAGGTATTACAACATTTCCATGGAATTCTAATGATTGCGTTTTCCAGGTAAAAGCAACTCAGATCATGGGCTAGATCAGTTTATGTTAATGGGAAAGACGGCATCCATTGACATCTGTATGTCTCCTGGTATCCTACCTTGTAAGGAGATATGGTGAGAAGGAAGCTGGATTGTCCTGTTCTGAAAATGCTGGCATGGAACCTCCCATTATCCAGAGACGAAAATACAACAGTAGGATCACCTTGAGATGAGAAGAACAGACATTCAAGTTGTTATTTCAGGAGGGACAGAATTCCTTAAGGCCAGTAAACCAGAGAATATTATGGATGCTTGATTTCTCTGAATCTGCTGAGGGTATCATTTCTTTCAGCAAATAAGCTGAGCAAGATGATTCCTGTGCAAGATGGTATTAGACTGCAAAACCCATCAGCCCTAGCCTGCATTGCCAATAATGAGGGACGATGGAAGTTGAAATCCAACAACATCTTGGGTGGAGATTACAATTGCTGTTCCTTTGCAAGTCATTGCTCTGACCAAGCATGACAGTTCTCTTATTCAACCTTGAATCCCAGCAGACTGAGATACTATAATATTATCTTCCTCTTTAGAATGTAAATTTGTTACTGATACATAATTTATCTAAAGGAACAGAATGCAATTTGTAATATTACTTACATATGTAAGTACCAAGGCAGCTCTCTTCAAAAAAGGTCTTGTGGTATGTAAGAACTTCTGTTTGTTACTTGTTGTCATGTAACTGGAATGAGCAAAAGAGAGTGTGAGAGGACATTTATAAAAATGGGCAATGGCCAACAAACTTTTGGAACTGTAGGGGGGAAAGGTTAATATATCACACACACACACAGAGAGAGTCTTTCTATAGATTCGAGGCAATCACAGTTTGAAATACTAGTCTTCTGTTTAACAGACAATGTACAGAAAGAAAAAAGAGACATTGCTGCAGAGGAAAAATAAGCAAATTAAAGTCACTAGCCACAGCATGAGTCAGTTTGGGGAGGAGGCAGGAGACGAGAGGCACGTAGGTGGTCCCATGTTAGTGAGAGGGCCTTCCCTGTCTCATCTTGTCCTCTCATTTACAGTTACAGAAAAACTGTATCTTTAAGCATGGCCATCACAAGTGCAGAGTAGATCAATTTTTTTTAACTTGGGCATCAAATGGGATGGGTCCAAAGGCTTAAATCACAACTCAAGGAAACCCATTGTATTATTTGCCATATGGTATGGAAATACTATTGAGATTCAAGGGTCAACTCTGGCTGGATTTCAGCTGAAGTTTTTGTTTGATGAATGAAGGAGGTACTGTGATCACAGAAGGTTTCCTTCTATGAGTGGAACCTTCCTTCAAGTGAATTGAAGCTTCTTCTGTTCGTGGAATTAAAGCTTAGGATACATACTGTGGTGCATCTTGCTACCTCCATTCCACTTATCCATAAGTACAGATTTCAAAAAGTTAAAAATCTTTGGCTCATACTGTTCAATTTTGAGGTAAAAAGAAACTATTGGACATGTCTCTATCACACTCACTCCACAGGTCAGGTACGGGTTTAAGGCAAACTTTTTCTTCAGAGGCCCCAAAAACAGAAAATAAATTATCACAACAGTTCTCACTTAAAAAAAAACAACCAGGGAAATGTCAAAACCAATCATATGATCAGTAGTTCTAGAGCAGACAGCAAGCAACCTTAAAAAACCTTGAAATGTGAAGAAAATCTCTCCATGCCAACAAGAGAAGCAAGGCAAAGCTCACATGATATTTTTGGTTTAAAATTTAACAGCAAAAGAAAACATGGGGGAATCTGGATCTGCTCCAGAAAGTACATCATCTAATTAAATAAATGTCATGTCAAGAAACGTAATAAAATGGGCCACATAACATGGATAAAGCTAAATTACCTCTGAGCCTTTATATTAATATTTGATCATGACATATAAGTTAAATGCCAAGCTAGGCTAAAATCCTCCAAGGTTAAAAATTACCCCAACCCCTATTGATTTCAGGAACGTGACAGCACACCCTTTATTAAAAGGCAAGTCCAAATGACTCTTAGCATCTGACCTCAGCCTTGACATGAAGCCACTAAAGAGAATAAGCAGTCAATTTAATTAACCCAAGAACTGGCCCTTACTACCTTCTGTTTGGCTACTTATCTAATGGACCTGCAATGGAACTGTTGAGTGTGTGTGGAGGAACTTTTCACAGTTATGTTGTCATGGACAGAATACTGCCTGGTGGAGTTTAGACTTATGGGAACTTAGAACCGCTGCAGGGATAGCAGGGCTGACTATGGCAATTTCTGCATGACAAGACTGTCCCACTATGGGGACAGGATGGCAAGAGTCGACTGGTTGTGCTTCCGCATAATGTCATTGCCGGCCCACTGCCATCCCATCACCATACATCACACTCGCAGGATATTTGCCAAACGGATAAAATCCACTTAGCTCCTGCGATTCTGCAATGCTCCTGTACCTACCTATCCTGTGGGAGGACAAGAAGCAAGATGGTGATGCTTCCTTTCCCAGCGCAGCCTGGGAAATGCCTGGCTGTGCTGCAGAAGGAAGAGGCCATTCCTCAGGGAGCCAGTCCCATGCAGAGGGGAGTGTTCTTGTCACACTCACTTCCCTGTTGGAACTGCTACAGGATGACTCACAAGGGCCCCACTGCGTGGAAATGGACTAACACTGTCTGACCCAGGAGGCTTACCAATCCCATTGGATTCCTGATTCCTCCTGAGGAGGTTTCTGTTGCCTTGGGAGGTGATCCTGATCCAGTCAGAGGACACAATCACTCTTAAGCATCCCCTCCAATGGAGCAGAGCCCCCCAGTTTGCCAGGGAGCTGGCAATGATGAAATGAGTAAGACAGAGATTACAGTGTTGATGTCAGAAAACCCAGAGCGAGTCCAACCCAACCAAAGGTAGACTCAGTTAGAAAGCCTATGGAACAGCAGTTATGGCAGCAAAGAAACTGTACTTTCCTGCTACCATTGTCTCTGCACAGAGTCGCCCGGTACAAATGAGGCCTTCTACATTCTGCCCCATGAGAACAGAATGCAGACCTCTCAGCAGTTCACTAGGAGGAATTTGGAGGATATTTTGCAGGCAAAATCACTTAGCTGTTGCCTGACTTGGATGTCATAGTTGCTACATGTCCAGTGGGTGTAATCTTGGTTCTTGTTTGTACCGTATTATTGGATAAACTCCCACTTTGTGCACCCTGAGAATGCGGACAGAATCCTTGGTGAGGAGATAGCCACCGTATGCGTATTGGATTGTTGCCCTTCCTGGCTCTTAGAAGCAGCCAGAAGAAGACAGTTGAGTAACAGGAGTAGCAAATGCTTTGATGTGACAAGGCAACTTTCTACCTTGTCTAAAAAAAGCCTGTGGTGAGGAATACTAGGAAGAAAACCTCCCTGAGGGAGAATTACAAGCCAACTCCAATGTCTCTTTCCTAAGTAAGGTTCTAGAGCATCTTCCCAGCTTCAGCGGTTCTTTGATGAAATGGGTTATCTAGTTCCATTTCAATTTGGCTTCAGGGTTATCTATAGAACAGAGATAGATTTAGTCACCTTGCCGAATGATTTATGCTGGGAACTGAACAGCGGGAGTGTGTCCCTGTTAGTTCTCCTGGATGGTTCTTGATACCACCAACCATGGTCTCCTTTTGGACCACCTTTCTGGGTTGAGACTTGGTGGCACTGTTTTATAGTGGATCTGGCTCTTCTTGAAGTGGCCAACTCAGAACATGACGCTTCTTATTCCTGTTGAGTACCATGGATTCCTCAGGGATTGTCTTCTTCCCTTGTGCTCTCCACCATACACATGGAACCAGTAGGAGATGCTATCCAGAGTTTTGAGGTTTGCTATCACTAATATATTGATGACAATCAACTCAATCTCTCCTTACCACCTAATTCCAAGGAAGCTATTTCAGTGCGGAACCAGTGTCTGCTGTCAGTAATAGGCTGGACGAGGGTGACTGACAAGCAGCATGGATGGGCCAAACACCATAAATAACAGGGATCTGCCATTACCTGCTCAACAGAACAGCATGTTTTGTCTCTTTTTACACAATCTGGTCACCGAGACCATGTTATCCTTAATTCAATATAAATACCAGGACCCGTCTTGAGAAAATACTTAGCTGATCACCTTAACACTGTAATTCCAGTAAACACTTACAGAGTGGCTCCCTCTCTTAACACTCACTTTTATTCAAATATTAGGGAAGGAAAAAGTATTCCACACTAGCTTACCTATAATGGAATTGTTTGGCCACTTCATTTTCTAAAAAGATTTTCAGGAATGAGACAACATCACAACGACAAATGAAGAAATTCTTAATAAAGCAACAAGTTCTCTCACATAACCATATCTCATGTATGTGTGTATATACAGTTTGAATGGAGGCCAAGAAAGAGAACGTGCAGTTATGATTTCCTGAAAAGGAGACCTCATCCCAAAATGACATCATCATTGCATTATGAAGGCCTTTTTATAACTGAGACAGCAGGATAGGTGGCCCCATAAAACTCAAGACCATAGTGTTTACAATGGTATTAAAAGCTGCTGGTACCAGATGGACTTGTGTGAATAAAAACAAACTCCTCAGAAGACCAGACAATTTCTCTCTGTTTAAATGAAAAGCTAACAGTCCAAAATCATATAAGCAAAGATAGCTTTGATGGCTACTTGTAATTTTAGACTCTGGACTTGATGATCTTATGGGTGAGGCAGGAGACAACCATATGTTTAATCAGAAGTGGAGAAACCCTGGTCTTACAGATGTTTTTGCCAGCATGACCAAAGCCAGCATGGCCAGGAATTATTGTCCACAACATTTGTTCCTCATTTCTTTTTAAAGATATGAATTACTTCATTTATTTCAAAATATCGGGCAAACCCTCTCTAAACAAATCCTGCTGAGAAAATCCCATGATAGGTTCACTTTAGGGTTACTATAAGTTGGAAATTACTTGAAAGCCAACAACAACAACAAGAAGTGTTAGCCTTCCTGCCTTTGGGGGCTTCCTTGTGTGAAGGCTAAAAGAGTTCCTGGTCATTCTGCAGAGCGGGGTCCTGGATACTTACCACCAAATCCTAACCTAATGATACCACTGCCTGAAAAGCAACCATTTGTAGCCCTGATCCACATGGAAGGCCATGTGTCTGTAGAAGATGATAAGCCAGAGCCTACATACTTCGGAGAGTGGTTCAGTTTCTTGAACTTCTGTCATTTAGATTAAGCTCTATATCCCACTGCTTGGGAGACAGTATAATCAGAAGGAAGAAGCAATGCTGCCTTTCCATCTGTATCCTGTGGAATGAGCGTCAGAAATGAGCTTCCTCAGGTAGGATAATGTAACAAGAATCCTAGCATTCTTGCTGAGGTTCAATGGGCTGCAAAGCCTTACAGCTTAGACCCCATTAAGAACTAGTTCCTTCTGCAGTACTCAATCATAGTAAAGCAAAAATCAGATTGCATGGAAGCTTCTAGTCATACTCAAGTGAATGTTAAAGCTCCTTTTGTCTTTCCATCCTGACATAAGGCCAGATAGAGCAGGTGAGGACACTGGGAGTAAGCCCTGCACATTCACTCTTACTCACACAGCCACCCTTTTTAACACCCAGACAAGCAACCAAAATACCTGCAACAAGAAATAAACAGAAAAGAGGAAGATGAGACAAATTCATGAGGAACAGATCTCTTAGCTGACATCACTAATGGTGGTTGTAGGGAACCTCTATGTTCATGTGCTATAATACACCACTAAACACTAAACACCAGTTGCTGGGAAACAACAGCAGGAAAAAGAAGTTGTCTTCAAATTGAAATTCTGGTATTCCCAAAGGCATCAAACACTCACTACTCACAAGAGGACCTGCCAGATGGATACAAGAGACTTCACATGCTCATATTTACTATATAAAAGTCAAAGTTTGTGAATAATCTTGTCTGTTTGTCTCTGAAAGCGAAGACCTCACATGATTGGCTGGCTGTGAAGATTCTATGGAATCCTGGAGTTGGCAGTTCACGGAGGGGCCTTTAGAATTCTCATCGAGCGAGCTCTGATTAGGCCAGTTGCTATGGAGACAAGGCCTAGCAGCAAGTCCCCTCACAAACCCAACCTCTGTATGTTAACAACTCTGAATACAGACTGAAATGAGGAATATGAGCAAAAGTTACAGGTACAGATTGGGGAATTAGAGACACAGGATCTCAAATCTGCACATTTCAACTTCATCTAATTCCAAAGGGAAGGGAAGGGAATTCCTAAAGTATTTCTAACAAGCATTACCAATGAGCAAACGAAATTCTGGGTAAATACACTAGTGAGTTAATAAAAACTAAAGAAAAAGGTTAAAATGCTGCAGAAACACTGGGAAAAAAGGTAATCAATTAATAGTCACTTTCCTAATGGAAGGAAGGAAATTCTACATGTCTTACTGATGTCTGCTGTTGACTGCTGTCAAATCAACTTTGAAATATGGTGACCCTATGAAGGCGAGACCTCTAAGCCACCTTGTTACCAACAGTCCTTCCAAGGCCAGCAAACTCAGAGCCATGGCTTCCTTAATTGAGTCCACACACTTGCAATGCAGTTTTCCTCTTCTCCCACTGCCTTCTACCTTACCAAGCATTATCCTTCATTCAAACAAGTCACGTCTTCTCACAACATGTTCAAACTATGGCGGTTTCAATTTAATCACCTTGGCTTCTAGGGAGAGCGTGGGCTTGATTTTCACTTGGATTCATCTGCCTCTCTGGCAACCACAGAAAGCTCCTCCAGTACCACTTTTCAAATGAGTCTATTCTTTTCTTGTCATCTTTCTTCACTATCCACCTTTTACAACAATACATAGAGATCAGAAATATGATGGCATGGACAATCTTGACCTTAGTCTTCAGCACATACAGTGATTCACCCTGAAAATCTAGAGAAATCAGTAACTCTGCTTTAAAAGATTCCTTATAACATGGCAGGTCTACCTACGTTTAAGTAAATATAAGGAAATGACACCACAAGTTGATACAATGAGTTCTAACTTATGTGGGTTGAATAATGCATCCTGCTCTCCTACCAAAGATATATGGAGCATTATACAACGCAATCAGAAATCTATATAACAAAATAAATTAAAATACAGTCAGCCCCCCACATTCGCGGGTTTTGCTTTTGCAGATTTGATTATGCATGGATTATTTGCTGTCACCTCTGCTGCCCCCCATGCCATTTTTAATAGGGACTGTAAGCCTCACGAGACTGAAAAACTGCAAACGAGGCTTGTTAACTCCCTATTAAAAATGGTGTGGAGCAACAGCGCAGGTGGCAGGAAGCCCCACCAGCCACACACTGCCGCCTTGTGAAGGAACTCTGGTGCCTCAAAAGAATTCATGGTGGGTTGAATATGGTAATCATTCTTTTTTTGTGTGTGTTAAATATGGTTTGGGAGGGCCTAGAGTTATTCATGGTTTTTCCACTTTCATGGGAGTCTTGTGCCCCTAACCCTAACAAATGTGGAGGAATGACTGTGGAAGCACAGCTAAAACCATTTTAAAAACAATAGCAGTCCATGCAAGCACTGAGTATATTCTCTTATGTTGTGAGAGGTAATAAGTAAGCTCTTGAATTAAATGTGGCTTTTTCCACACTCAAATTTTGTGCAGTGCATTATTAAGTAGTTTATCTGTGCAGAATATCCTGTGCATGAATTTCACTGTGTGGTCCCAAATGATAGTGTTATGAAAAAGAAATATTTCTGTTCATATTCTCCACATCTCAAAATAGCTATAAAAACATTCATCCAACCTCTGCCCCCGCAGGGTAAACCTGGTTTTGCAGTCCTATTTTCAAAATTGTCTCAGCTCTCCCTAGTTTTACATGGGTCAGAGCAGATGCTCAAGATCTCTGAATAATGGTCACTTGTTGCCCAAGGTATATCTGACAATGACCTTTTACATGCAGTGCAACTTTGCTGTAGGCATCATGCTTTACCAGTTCCCACAAAATGTCCATTAAAATCAGAGACTCTTCACTAGTAACAGTTCACAAAAAAAAAAAAAAAGGCAAGATAGCTGAAGGGTTTCTTCATACAAGGTCAGAAAATATGCTGAATGAACTGAGTGAGGACTCCCTTACCTCTTTTTATTTTATGACATGTTGCACAAATACTTTTTCTTATGAATGCCCTCAGGTTACCTACATAGATAAAAGAGTGAAGAAAAGCAGATGAAAAACATGCTTATAATATGGCAACAACCTGCACAGAAATGCATCTGTGCTGAGCAGGATTACAGGGAGGTAGATTTCTCCTCCTGCCAAATATTGCATTGACTCTTGGCCAGCTGAAAAAACAAGGCCAAGCAAGCAGGGTGGCAAGCTCTTCACCAAGCCTTCACAGCTTCTCCCAGTTGTATAACACCAGGTGCAGCCATTGCAAACCATGACTTCATTGATTTTAATTATCACCGTTCCTTTCCAATCTGGCTCTAAAGATGTCACAAAGCTTTATTTGTAAGCCTTTCCTAAGTCCAAGAAAGTGATCTCTTGCACTGTGCATGTCTCTTGGGAAATATTTTTGAACATCTATTTATTTTACGGATCTTTAATCTTCTGATGTTTTTTCTTATTTATGGTAGATGGAACACAAGTTTCATCTAAATGTCAGATTTAATGTCTTTTGGTACCAAAGTCTGTGGGGGACATACAGGTGGTAATTGGTTTAGGGAACAAAAATGCCATTTACAGTGCTCCCAATTGCCCCAGTCCATATCTGCAAGTGGTTTCAGCCTTCTTAGCTGACTCCCTAAAAAGTATCACTGAGCGTTGGCAAGCGAGAGAAATCAGGGCATACTATTGTTATTTATTCATGGATATCCCGTCTTTTCCCCAAAACTAAGCCTCAAGGGTCTTACAGAAACTAAAACAAAACAGATATAAAAGCACACACAAAGACTAAATGCTAATTATATTGTCTACAGAATTAAAGCCATTTAAAAAGAATCCATTAAAAAGACACAAAGGAAGAAATCAGCAGAGTACCATACTATTAAAAGCTCTTGCAATCAGCTCTGTTGGCCCATCTCCTGTTGAAACAGAAATGTTTTCCAGCAGACAGACAAGGAGGAAGGAGACCACCTAGGGAGGGAGTTCCATATCTGGAAGCAACCACTGAGAAAGTTCTCATTTGTGGTTTCATCAAGGTGGTAGTGAAATCAAGAGAAGGACTATCATGGTTTAAACTCAGGGATATGACCCAGATACCCAGTTCAGCACTAAATTCCCAACTGCCTACATGTCTTCTCTGGAAAAGATTACCATGCTTCGTAAAGTGGAAGGCAGCAGGAAAAGAGGGAGACCTCATTATGAGTAGATGGAATCTATCAGGGAAGCAGTGGCCTTCTCTTTACAAGACTTGAACAGGCAGTTTACGACTGAGGCTCTTGAAGATCTCCTATTCAACCATAAGTCAAAGTGATTTGACAGCAAATACCTGTAACTGCATGTCTTGATCCAGATCCTGAATTCTGCTGCTTCTAAACAGAAGTCATGGGGGACTCCTGGAGCTCCAAAGATAAGAAGACTCCTGGAAGCCTCCTTCTTGGGTCATCATAGGAAATAGAGTAAGCCCTGCCTGAAGAGACTTCCACATGGTATGAAAACAGAGAACCAGGAGGACATCTACCTACTGGCTGTACAATGCAGGAAAATGGAATGTTAAAAGCATGAATCAGGGGAAGCGAGGCATTATAAAACAAACAAACAAACAATGGAACATATATATATGTTGCAATACTTGAGGTGAGTGAGATAAAACAGATGGGAATAGATTGTTATCAGATAATTACATACTGTTTTACTCTGGAAATAATAACCTAAGAAGAAAAAGGGTGGCATTTAATAGTGAAGAGAGATGTAGCAAAATCTGGGGAGAGAATGCAAAGTCTGACCAACAGAAGATGAAGAAACTGAAAGATTTTGTGTTAGTGGCCAGGAAGAAATTGATCACACACCAAAGGAGGTAATGCTGATAATCATAGGCAGTTGGACACAAAAGGAGGAAATGAAGCAGTACAAGAACTATCAGAGACTTTGTTCTAGGATCAAGAAATGAAGTAGGAAAGTGACTTACTGAAGAATATGTTTTCATTTCATTTAGAGAACTAAGCAAACAACTATATGTATGGATGTCAGTACAGAATACAGAAACCAAATAGACTACATATTTGGAAACAGAAGGTGAAGAAGTCCCATTATTTCTACAAAAACAAGTTCCAAATACATGAGAAGATTTATTACTAGTGCGGGTGTGATCAGTGAAGGGCAGATCTATGTCTTATCTCAAGAAACCTATACTCTAAAACCACAGATTCTCAACTGAAAATGCTCTGCAGAAAGTGGTCATCTGGACTCATTCTGGAAGTGAGAAAGCTCCAGTGTTTTGTATAATTCTGAATGAAGAATTTATTCAACTTTGGAAGCCTGCACATTCTTATAAAGATTAATGAAAGAGAAAGTATCTTGTTTTCCAATTATCCTACAATGACATGTATTTCCATCTTGAAGACATTTACATGCCTCCAAACTTTAATCCCAAAATGCTAATACATACTTGCACATAGTTTCTAGCTAGACACTGGTTTTAACCAATTCACACATATACAGCCACACCCAACTTAAGATGGGAAGATTTGTACTACTCAGAATTCACATATAAACTTTTCCTGAAACTTTTGAAAAGGACTATGTGGGAGCCTTGAAAGTCTATACAATACCTACAGCAGTCTGTTGAGTAGTTAAGAGCTAATTCTCCAGTCTCTGGGGCACCTCTTTACCTCCCACACACTCTCAAGACCAAGGAAAATAATCTTCACTTACAAAACAGAAATTACAGGGACTCAGCCATCCAGCAATAATGTTATTAAATATTTACTGACAAGATAAGTAGCGGTAAAGATATCTAGACTAGCAGCATCCTTCTGGCATGTGTATAAAATGAAAGAAGTTGTACATGCCTTTTTTACTGATAATACCACTATATCGCAGAGGTAGGAAATCTCAGGCCCAATCTGGCCCACAGAGTCACAGAGTGACCAGGAGTTTGTTTACACAGTTAAACACATTTTGAACAGTGAATGAGCTGTGCCCAATTTGAGAAGTCAGATGTGGCCATGATGACACATGCCTGAGTTACATCTCACCTCGATTACTAGAACACGCTCTGTGTGGGGCTGCCTTGAAGCGTGTTTGGGAACTTCAGCTGATCCAAAGACCTGGAGCTACAGGGAACACTTGACTCCCTTACTGCAACAATTCCACTGGCTGCCAGTCTGCTTCTGGTCACAATTCAATGACAATGTATGAAACCCTAAGCGCAGGTCCAGGTTATTTGAAGGACTGTATTCTCTCACATGAACCTGTCCATGTTTTGAGATTTTCCTGGAAGACCCTTCCCTCTGTCCCTTTCCTTCACAGGTACATCTTTATACAGTGGTGCGAGCCTGTAATCCAGCTGCTAGGGAGGCTGAGGCTGGTGGATCGCTTGAGTTCAGGAGTTCTGGGCTGTAGTGCGCTATGTCGATCAGATGTCCACACTAAGTTTGGCATCGGTACTAGTTGTTGTTTTTTGTTCTTTCAGAAACCACATGGCCTACACTGGCCCAATTAACTATCCTACATCCCCTGTCAGTTCAATCAGTTTCTGTATGCTGCTTTTGTCTTATTCAGCAAAATTTCTTGGATCACTCCTGGATCTTGAGTGGCAAGTTTTAGAAGAGTTGGAGAACTGTTCCTATTGCACAAAGTAGTCAAAGCTGCCCAAGATGGACTCTATTCTGAAGAAGCCCTCTCCAATGCCTTTTTCTCTTGGTATGATGGGCTTCGGAAAGTAACAGTAAGGTAACGCAACTTGAACATCACTGAAGAAGAAGTAATAATTTTGCTTCCCTAGAGCTCTTCTTCAAGCTGAAAGTTAAATCAAAGAAGGGAGGGGGAATGTCTGTAGGTACAGTAGAAAAGAGCCTGTTTACTGTACATGACATGAAATGAAAGATATACTGGATGAACACTTCAAGACATGGCAAATTAAAAGGGAGATGGCTGGTATATCTCAGGCTGCACTAAGAACTACTGAAAGAAAGAAGCAGTACCAGTTGCCCTTTTGAAAAGAGAAATTTCGGAAGTGGATTCACATCTACTTGGAACATGTGGGTCCTCTGAAAGGCAGAGTGCAGAAAGCAAAATGTGGATAGTTTTTATATTAGCAGAACTGGAGATTAATTGTAGGTGGTGAGCTACTTACCAAGTCAATATAAACCAAATTAGGTAATAGAGCCTACTGGTTTTAGGACAAGCTCCCTCCCTCCCCTCCAAACAAACATGCATTCACATCCAGCTAACAAACAAACGTGTTCACACCCAACTAACGTCAGCAAGGAGCTGCAGTGACTTGACTCTGTTCCCAAAGACAGCCAGCTTAAAACAAAAGTTATTTCCACAAGCATTGTTTCAATTAAGACCCTGCCTATTTTCCACAAGCTTTTTCCTCTATTGAGCCAATATCCTCACTCTGAGCACTGAGATGGAGCCCAATGCCAAAGCCATCAGGGAAACAGCTCTTCCTGTGCAGAAAAAGGCCTAATCTGACAGTCTGATCTAACAAGCTCTCCTGCCCAAGCTGGATGAAATAAAACAGGTTGTATTCACTCCACAGCAACGAAGAAACACTAAATAGAACTGGTTAACAAGATTCCTTTCCCCTTATTTGGAAAAGCTCTGCTACTTTTATAAACAGTTGTGAAACTGATTTCTTCCCTCTCTAAAAGACAGATACAACTCCGCTGATTGTGTTGGAAGTGATGACAGATATTAATTTGAGGATGGGAAGTTTTATTGTTCCTTGCAAGGTTTTCTACTTTTGCAATAGAATAAGAAGTCCAAAGAAAGCATTGCAAATTTTGGCACACAGATGCTCTTCTCCATCCTATGATTTTTGACACAAAGAGTGGAGCAAATTCATAGCTCATTCCCCACCACACCTATTCAATTTTAGTCACTCTTCTCCAAACCCAGTTCACGTTTGGAATCTACCATTTTAATGTGGGTTTTTACCACCAAATTCAAGTACCTGAGAAGACTGCAGCTGATGGAATCATATTTTTGTGTTCTCTTGTATGTTAAAACAACATTTTAAAAACATCCCTGCAGAGTAGAACAGAGGACAGCTGAAAAAGAAATGGACTAGGACATTTCCCCTTACTTACCCTGTAGTTTTGAGGTTTTAAAACATGCGTTATAGTTCTTTTTAAAAAAATGACCAGGGACTATTCAGAAATGATACACATCATTTGTATACAATCTGAAATCCATTCTGTCACTTGAGGACTTTACCACTCGATAGTGCATCAATGCTTACAGCAAACCTCAGACCAGTTCCACTTTCTTTTTCTCAGAATGGTATTAGGCACTCTCCAGTTGTTTCCACTTGGCAGGGACTTGCTTAATCTTCTGTCATCTCACCTTTTCACCTGCTCTTTAAATGTCTCATTTTCTCTCTCCTCCTTCCAGGGTTCCCCTTTTGTCTTCAGCTTACTTCAACTGCTGTAAACTGAGTTCAAAGAACAGAAACGGTTTGTACTCAATCACCTCAGCCCTGGTAGGAGCAGAATCTTGCCCTTCTCTGTAGGCCCAAGCAAGAGCAGCCACTCCTAGCTTGTTAACTTCCTCCTCAATAATAGCTTTAGCCATCTTGATGACAAGGAGATGTTGCTTCACACATTTGTCCTGGTTTTCATCTGCGAAATGTTGTAGAATATGGCATAATTTTTTTCTTTTTCACTCTGCTCATTTAAACAGTTGTTGTTGTAAGTGTGGAGACCCTCTTTCAGACCAAAGGTAGAATTTACTTTCAGAGAAGTTGTCAGCAATGGCATTTCAGTGCTGTGTGAGGCCAAAAGTATCACTTCTGAATTGTCCCCTTTAATGATTTTTTTAACAGTGAAAGGACAAGTCCAAACATAACTGCATATGTCATCTTAACCCTCTCGATGTCAGTAAAGAAGTCTCTGGAAAGCCTTTTCCATCTAGAATGAGGGAAAAACTAGCCAAGTACCCTGTGATGATGATTATGTACATCAGGAGCAGGGAAAATGTGACCCGGGAACCTCATTCGCAGCCCAGAATTGTGTTTGTGGCCTCCAGCACTCCCAAAGTCCAAAAATTTGATTTTTATTTTTTTTTGCGGGGGGAGGGTCCCAAACATCTTCTAGGAGTTGTGGGATGCAATTCTGCATGTTTTGGGGCCCCTCTGCACTATTTGAGGCACTGAGGAGGCCTTTTTTTCTATCAGGAAGTGGCCCAGAAGTTAGCAAACGACTAATACATTGATTGCAGCATTAGATCCAATAGGCATGAAATGCTTTTTACTCATCCACAGTTTCTAAACTGTAGAATGAGCAAATACTGATTTCAGAGTCTGGTGACCAATGAATGAAGCATGACAAGATGTTTGCCTAAGTAACCACCATATCAATTCTACCCTATTTGGAAGACTATTCCAGTTCAGAAAGTCACATGAGTACAAAATGAACAGAACTCCTATGAACAGCCCAGCACCGACTAAAATCCATTGAAATAGATAGGGCTCAGGCCAACAGTAGAATCTCACATTAAGTGTTTCTTGTCTTTTTAAGTAAGTTGGTCACTAGAATAAATGAATTATTCCATACCCAACTGAAGAATTTCATGAAGAATTCAGAGCAAGCCACATAAGAACAAAAAAGCGTCATGTTAAGTTATCAGAATGTCATGGAAGAACAGCAGTATTATAGTTCTGTTCCTAATGACAGTACAACAATAAACTTCCCAGGCTAACAGAAATACAAGTTGCGTTGGCATAAAACATACCACCTACTGTTTCTGGCATTTGTTGGAAGGAACACAGGAACTAAAGGATCTATTGCTATCCAACAACAACAGTATCCTTTCACAGAAAAAAAAATACCTTCATTTTGGATTTGATTGCAAGGGACACTGGACAGGCAAATCTCTAACAAATAAGTCATCCAGCTTTTGGAATGTATCACACTAGCTTTTAGAATATTTGATTTCTATCAAATGCAACAGCTTGTCTGTAGCAGAAAGGACAGTAAGGGAGTAAGGGGGCACACAAGAGCTGAATCCACACACAATGCCCATCTATGCTTGCTGCAAACCTGCTCCATGATCAGAGGTTCCACATGTACAACTGGCAAACCACAGTTTCAAGCTGCTTATCCACTTTTGTTCTCTATATATTTAGCTTCTAGAGTCCACTGCCATCTTTATGTTTCAGTGGATTTATAAAGGCTAACGATGAGTTAGCACAAGTTGGAGTTTGCACGTCAACTCCAATCTATGTACTAATATCCTGGTTTGGCAACCACATGCAGACTATAGTTTCTTGCAGGGATGGGGATGCACAGTCCTTCTGATACTGTTAGGCTACAATTCCCGTCATCCCTCACCACTGTTTACACTAAGGTTGATAGGAGTTATAGTCCAACAACATAGGGGTTTATATGTTTCCATCTCTGGTTTATTGGCTAACACAGATTCAGACAGATAAACAAACAGTGGCTTGGTTGCTGTTTGAAATCCAGCCATTAATTTTATAGAAATCTTATAAAGTCCATGCTAGGACTCAGCTAAGGATATAAATCTTTATGGTGTTCCTGCACACAAGAATAAAGAATTTCAGAAGATTTTTTTTCTTGCTGAGTGAGATTATTAGTTTCTTGGGCATCTTTTTTACCCGGCACTTGATTTTTGGGGGGGGTGAAAGATTCATTTGCCAAAATTTTGAAAAAAATAATGTGTTTTGTGCAAAAAATAGTTTTCTGTACAAATATCTGTTTTGCACAAAAGTGAAGGGTATTCAGATTACGTTTTCTTTTCATCCTTTCTCCATGAGGGTGAAAAACTCTGTAATTAATTTATTTAATTTTATTCTAAACATTCTTTACATTCATAACCTTACCATTGCCTAAGGTAAATCAAGGGAGCTGCCTTGACTACATTCGACATTCTCCAACAGCTGTACATTACAAGAGAACAGTAGCTGAATCCAAGCTGTTTTCCAACCAACATGGTCTAATAATCAGCATGTCTGTCTAGTAGTAGGAAGATGAAGGTTCAAATACTCATTCATCCATGAAGCCCACAGGACTGTTATGAAGAAAAAACAAAGGATAGGGATGTAATATCTACATTCACAGGCTCCTTGGAAGAAGTTATATAAAAATGCAGAGAATTTCAGAGAATGCTCTCCATCATCATCAGAGCTTGGAAATACCACTTCTGGAATGCAACACCTACCACTCTTGCCACTACAGAATCATAGAATCATAGAAATGTAGAGTTGGAAGAGACCACACAGGCCATCCAGTCCAACCCCTTGCCATGCCAGAACACCCTCAAAGCACTCCCGACAGATGGCCATCCAGCCTCTGCTTAAAAACCTCCAAGGAAGGAGACTCCGCTACACTCCGAGGCAGCAGATTCCACTGCCGGACAGCCCTGACTGTCAGGAAGTTCTTCCTGAGGTTCAGGTGGAATCTCCTTTCCTGCAGCTTGAATCCATTGCTCCTTGTCCTGGTCTCTGGAGCAGCAGAAAACAAGCCCTCTCCCTCCTCTACATGGCATCCCTTCAAATATTTAAACATGGCTATCATGTCCCCTCTTAACCTTCTCTTCTGCAGACTAAACATATCCAGCTCTCTAAGTCTATCCTCATAGGGTATGGCTTCCAGGCCCCTCACCATTTCGGTCGCCCTTCTCTGGACTTGCTCCAGCTTGACCATGTCCTTCTTGAATTGGGGTGCCCAGAACTGGACACAGTATTCAAGATGAGGTCTAACCAAAGCAGAGTAGAGTGGTACCAGTACCTCCCTCGATCTAGACACCATACTCCTATTGATGCAACCAAGAATTGCATTGGCTTTCTTGGCTGCCGCATCACACTGCTGACTCATGTTCAGCTTGTGGTCTATTAAGACTCCTAGATCTCTTTCACACGTACTGCTATCCAGCCACTTGTCCCCCATCCTATATTTCTGTATTCTATTTTTTCTACCTAAGTGTAGGACCTTACACTTCTCTCTGTAGAATTTCCTTTTGTTAGCCTTGGCCCAGCTCTCCAATCTGTCCAGGTCATTTTGAATTTTGATCCTGTCCTCTGGCATATTAGCAACCCCTTCCAATTTGGTGTCATCTGCAAATCTGATGAGCATGCCCTCTATTCCTTCATCCAAGTCGTTGATGAAGATATTGAACAGCACTGGGCCCAGGACAGAACCCTGTGGCAACCCACTAGTCACTTCTCTCCAGGATGATCAGCTTGGGAAAGCTACAAAAATTGTAGGAGTTTCAGTCCAAAAAAGGAACTTTTCCAAGATGAGATCATTATCAATCTAGACAGTTTACAAGAAATTTTAGGATTTTCCAGAAAATATTTGCAGAAACTGGTATACTGCTGTATTGATGGCTTAAAAAAAAAACTTTGACAGCCCAACCCTAAAATAAAATGTTGTGTTACTTCAAAGTTGTTTTCAACTTATGGCAACCCTAAGGCAAGCCTATCATGTGGTTTTCTTGGCAACTGGCCTTTGTCTTCCACTAAGGCAGAGAGTATGAAACATGCCCAAGGTGAATATCTGGAAAGTACTTCCCAATGAGTACAAAGCTGATCACCACAAGTATGCTTAAAATCCAGAATTTACATGACTGATCCTCCAGTTCCCTTCCCAAAAGCATCCACATCAGTAACCACATCAAAGAAATTCCAGAGCATACCACTGGCATAGTACAAAAACACAACCATTACTAATCGTTGTATCTCATTATCATGGTTTTGATTTATCCCACAGCAGTACTGCTGCCTGCAGCACTATTTCCCATTAATGCCAATGAAATGCCAAAGGGTGGAGGAAGAGGAAGGAGTTCACAGAACTCTTCAACTGCTATGTCAGTACCTTGTAATCACCTGGCAGTACATTTTTTTCTTCTTAAATCATACAATTTTTTAAAACAAAAATCTTCCACTTTATTAGTCAATCACTTCCATTCATTGTCCATTTGGTATGAATGGGATTGGGAACAAATTTCTGAAAGTTTTCTGCTGCACAACAGGAAACAAATAACAGAAATAAGCCAGTCTGGGGAAACATCCCTAAACTTGAGATCCATTAGCTAAAGGAGTACACAGTTTGGTAGAAGACCTGTTATACTAGCAAACTGGTTATATGCGAGGAGGGGTGTTATATGGGGAGAAGCACACAGTGCTCCTTCAGTTCATGGTCATGTAGCCCATCAACTGTGGATCTTGACTTCAAAGGGAGGAAAAGTTTTTTGTTTTTTAAGTTTACATGCACTGATGACCACCTTGCCGACAGCAGAGGAAAAATGTGGTCTAGAACCTCTGACAGTGAACATGCTCAATGGCCAAAGCATTCTGTTCACAAGAAGGGTGTTGAACTAGAACACAAGGGAATGGAATAGAGTATGCTGAAAAAGACATGGCTAGAACCCTGCACAGAAGCACACAGCACTGAAAACATTCTGTGTTCCAAGATCTGGATGCCATAGCCAACTGCCATTGAAATACACATCTTCTCCTCTGAATCTGTCCAGTCTTTTGCAAAAATATACTGCATAGCGAAACTAGAAGATATTACTACACCATGTGAGACTGAATTCAATACATGACTGAAGCAGGATATTCTATGCTAATTGCATAATTATCATTTAATGCTAGGTATAAATTAATAATTAGAAATTAGCTTAATGGCAACCAATTTAATAAGTAGCACTATTTTGGTAAGAAGCTAGTAATATATTTTCAACAGTTCATAAATCTTGCGCTGTGAAATACCCTTACTATCAGGCACCTTTTTTTCAATATATACATATGTATCTTATAAGGGCTAAATCCAATTGCTTGTCCCAGCTATGGCAAGTCCACTGAATCAATACGATTTACAGAAGTGTTGCCTTATCATTCAGCTACTAATTCAGTGTGTGTGTCTGGGACTAACAATTGGATTTATGCTCTGTGTGTGTGTGTGTATCATTTTAAAGTACATATTTATTGTAAGTTATCAGGTTTTAATGGAACAGGTTTTAAAAGAACTAGCAGAGGTCATTGCGGAACCTCTTGCTATAATCTTTGAAAACTCTTGGCGGACCGGAGAAGTGCCGGCAGACTGGAGGAGGGCAAATGTTGTCCCCATCTTCAAGAAGGGAAAAAAAGAGGACCCAAATAATTATCGCCCAGTCAGCCTGACATCAGTACCTGGAAAGATCCTGGAGCGGATCATCAAACAGTCAGTTTCTAATTACTTAGAAAACAATGCCGTAATTACAAAAAGTCAACATGGATTTCTCAAAAATAGGTCATGCCAGACTAATCTTATCTCTTTTTATGATAGAGTTACTTGCTCGATAGATGAAGGGAATGCTGTGGACGTAGTACATCTTGATTTCAGTAAGGCCTTTGACAAAGTTCCCCATGACATTCTTGCAAAGAAGCTAGTAAGATGTGGACTGGACAGGGCTACTGGCAGGTGGATTTGTAACTGGTTGACTGACCGTACCCAAAGGGTGGTCACCAATGGCAGATTCTCATCCTGGAGAGAAGTGACTAGTGGGGTGCCACAGGGTTCTGTCCTGGGCCCGGTGCTGTTCAATATCTTCATTAATGACTTGGATGAAGGAATAGAGGGCACGCTGATCAAATTTGCAGATGACACCAAATTGGGAGGGGTTGCTAATACGCCTGATGACAGGATCAAAATTCAAAAGGACCTGGACAGATTGGAGAGCTGGGCCAAGGCTAACAAAATGAATTTCAACAGAGAGAAATGTAAGGTCCTACACTTAGGCAGAAAAAATGGTATGCAGAAATATAGGATGGGGGACACGTGGCTGGCTAACAGTACGTGTGAAAGGGATTTAGGAGTCTTCATAGACCACAAACTGAACATGAGTCAGCAGTGTGATGCGGCAGCCAAGAAGGCCAATGCAATTCTTGGTTGTATCAATAGGAGTATGGTGTCTAGATCGAGGGAGGTATTGGTACCACTTTATTCTGCATTGGTTAGACCTCATCTTGAATACTGTGTCCAGTTCTGGGCACCCCAATTCAAGAAGGATATGGATAAGCTGGAGCGGGTCCAGAGGAGGGCAACCAAAATGGTGAGGGGCCTGGAAGCCATGCCCTATGAGGACAGACTTAGAGAGCTGGGTATGTTTAGTCTGCAGAAGAGAAGGTTGAGAGGGGACATGATAGCCATGTTTAAATATTTGAAGGGGTGTCATGTCGAGGAGGGAGTGGGCTTGTTTTCTCCTGCTCTTGAGACCAGGACAAGGAGCAATGGATGCAAGCTGCAGGAGGGGAGATTCCGCCTGAACCTCAGGAGGAATTTCCTGACAGTCAGGGCTGTCTGACAGTGGAATGTGCTGCCACAGAGTGTGGTGGAGTCTCCTTCTTTGGAGGTTTTTAAGCGGAGGCTGGATGGCCACTTGTCGGGAGTGCTTTGAGGGTTTTCCTGCATGGCAGGGGGTTGGACTGGATGGCCCTTGTGGTCTCTTCCAACTCTAATTTCTATGATTCTATGATTCTAATGTAAAGGTGAACTCTCCTAAGAAGCCAAAATGACTAAACTGAAGTTGTATTACTTTGGACATATCATGAGATGACATAACTCACTGAAAAAGATGATAATGACAGGTAAAGAGAAAGGCAGTATGAAAAGAAGGAAACATTACAGATTTGATAGGCTCAATCAAGGATGCCGCAACTCTTGAGTCTGCAAGACCTGAGCAGAGATGGCAATAACAGGGTCTCTTGGAGATCTTTCATTCTTAAGGTCACCATAAGTCAAAGCTGACTTGATGTAAATAACAACGGCAGTGGAATACAACAGAACCAATCAATCAAAGTTTAATTATCTTAATCATATAATACCATTTAAGCAGTGACATTATATGTGTGGCTGCAGTTATAACTGCTCTGATTGTATTCTTATCACATTGTAAATAACTGTATGCTTTTGTTATGGATTTCATTGCTGTTGATCTGTGTTGTTTGCCTAACAGGAGCCCTGCTTGTTGAAGGATCATGAAAAATATTTAAATTAAACAAAGCATTGTCTCTCATCTTAGACATCATCTAAGGCTCAGGCTATAAGCCTACCCAAGCTTTAAGATCTGCAGGGAGGGACTTCTCTTTGTTCCACCACCTTCATAAGCATGTTTGGTGGGAATATAGAAAAAGGCCTCCTCTCTGGCTACTCCCACACTTTGGAACTCCCTTTCTAGGAAAGCTAGGATGGCTTCTTTGTTGTCCTTTCAGCCACAGGTTAAGACCTTTTGTTTGCAGCAAGCCTTTGGAAGTTGATTTTTTTTTAACAAGAAAATCACTTCTCTGGTGCTAAACTGTTGTTAATTTTTGTTTTAAAGTAAGGTTTTAAATGGTTTTAATTCTGTTGTTTAATACTGCTTTAATCTTAATTTTCATATAACTGTAAGGCCATTTCTGCACTAGATTGCTATAGTGCTATTATTCTACTTTCAATATCTTGTGGAATTCTGAGGTTTGCGGTTTACTGAGGCCAAACAGCTCTCAGGCTGAGAATTCTAAATGCCTCTCCCTAAACTGCAAAGCCCAGGATTCCACATGATGTTGAAAGTGGAATAACAGCACTATAACAGTTATAGTACAGAAATGGCCCCCTTGATTCCCAATTCAGGAGAAAAAAGGGACATAAATAAAGTGACAGGTAGATGGACACATCATGTTTTCTCAAGCACAAGGAGCTGTGTACAATGAACAAAACCAATTCAGAACACCGAAAACCCTTTAAGTTATAATGGCAATAAGGTTAACCATCCCAGAGATAAAAGAAGGCAGTATTCAAAATGTGACATTATTAACTCAACTATTAAAAGCATTAGAAAAGAGCAAGGTTTCAGTTTGTCATTTGTTGTTATTGTTAAGCATTATCAAATTGGTTTTGACTCTCAGAGACCTTCAAGAGACACTGTTACCAACAGATCTGCTCAAGTCTCGCAAACTCAGGGATGTGGCTTCCTCTGTTAAGTCAATCCATCTGTAAAGCAGTCTTCCTTTTTAACTAATACCTTCAACTTCATGGAACATTATCTCCTTTTCTAATGAGTCGTGTTGTCATTAACTCCTCATGCCCAAACAAAGACAGGTCAGCAATGAGGCAGGCTATCTTGTAGATGCTAATGAAAAGCTGTGGTGCATTCTTTATCAGTTCCAGAACTCCTGCTTCCCATAACACTTTCTGGAACAGAAGACTTTCCAAAGCACAAGAGGAGATTAGCAATTCTTGTTACCCGTTATATAAACTATAACGTCTTACTGAAATAAAATGGTACAGCAATGTCAGAAAATTTTTAAAAAGAGAAATGAAAAGGAAAGGAAATGAAGTATGTTTCAATTATTCATACTATCTGAAAGACATTAGAATCTGGTGGCAGGGTTTCAGTCAGGAGAAAAACTATGAACTCATTAACTGTTTTCACGGTTAGTATATTCAATTCCTGCCTGTTTTTGTTACATCCTATCCATTTATTATAAATGAAATACAACCAACTTTTGACTTAAATATATCTTTCCAGCTTCCATTTATATTGTTTATATTCTGAATAACTTTTTTAATTAACAGGAAGAAATTAATTCCACTTGCAAACAATCTTACATTCTTTTTCTTGATTTCATTATATTTCCCAGGTTTTAAATTTTTGTGTGTGTGTGTGTCTCAAAAGAAATGTCCTTCCAATGTTTGTTAGCATTTAAAACACAGTTAAAGTCACTTTTTTTTTTAGGATGCAATTGTATGGGCCCAACAAAGGCACTCTGGTGGGCATAACATATTGCATCTGTCATACAGTGCAAGATCTGATACTAACTAAACATGCACCTGTGTCACTGCAAAATGCATTTGTACAATATGGAGTTCCCGCGATTTATGTGGAGGGATTGCCAGTGTAGAACGATTGACAGAGAATGCACATTTCCATTAAGGATGGGGACTGGCTAAGAGAATGAGAGAGGGGTATGCTTTGGAATTATGTGGTATGGTTGAGGTGAAAAAAAGACAGCTAGCGACTGGTGACTACAGAGGGCTGTTAAAAAAGAGAGGGAGCCAAGGGAGACTATTTTAATGAGCTGAGGGGCAAAGCAAGATTACAAGATTAAGAGTGAACCCAAAGAACAGAGTATGCCAAAATAAAATCATTTAGCATACAGACGTGCAGCCAAATATTGGTGATCTAGGACAGAGTGGGCAAAGTGCAGCTCACTGGACACATGCAGCTCTTGGGGGCCCTCAGAAGTCCCCCAAAGCCCCCCACACACACACACACACACAAAATAGGGCTGATTTTCAGCCACAAAATCCAAAACCACCTAAAATGCAGCGGTTTTATTCCTCTACCCTCCAACAACCTCCCCCCAACCCCCCCCCAAAAAGTGGCTGATAAGTCAACCAAAATGTGGCCAGAAGTGAGGTCACATCATTTTGGGCATGCTGAAATGTGCTAGTGAGGCCTGCCAGGAAAGAAACCCACAGGCAGGACATGAGTGTAACAGTATCTTTGTGGTCGCCAGTAACTGTTATTCAGATGTAAACTGCCGTTAATACTGCAGGCAATGTATATATATATATAAACATAATGCCTAGTAGCCTCATCATCCATGAATTATACATATATTAACATCCTCCTTATGTTTAATACATAAAGAAGCTCTGAAACCCAGTAACAAATCACTCACAGTGTTAAGCCTATGATCAAAGGCTGCAATGTTATCCCTTTTGCCTTTAGCCTGGCAAAAAGAAAGGATCCTTAATACACAGTTAAAGATCATCATGGAATAATGACAGCTTAGAAGACTACTGGGGAATCATTTAGAGAGGAGTGAGCTTAGAAAAGTCACCCAGGCACTGGGGGGGGGATTTTTTTTTTTGTCTTATTCACACTTCAAAATTAACTAGATTACCCAAAGGAACCAAAATGATTAGGAGCATCAATAAAACCTTTCATTATCAGAAAGAAGTACTGGGAACATCACTGAGGCTTCCTGGTTAAGTTCTGACATTTCCAATCTCCTGGCCTACAACGCTTCAGAGCCATGAAAATTATAATCAAATGGATTTCCCAGAAGGGGTAAAAATGTATACCAGACAGTCTTTGAACTAGTTCAAGAACAAAAAATCAGAAACAAACCAGTGAAAAGTCAGTTCATACTAAATTCCGCTGCAATTAATAGGATTCATTAGTCATGACTGAAAACACTCAGTTGATTTCAGCAGGACTTACAATACAGTGCCATACTTGCCAGAAAAAAGCCTGAAGACAGATTTCTCTTTGGTGAGTTTCGTGGTTGGCTGTTAATCCATCACCATAGATGCAGGTAACCAATTCCAAGTTTTGCACCCGCTCCTCCCACTGTTGCTCCAGGTTCTACAGGAGCTTCTGTGGTGCCAAAGCTGTGTCAGAAGAGTGAATTCACTGCACTTTGGTAACGCCTCCATCAGTGGTCCCAGCCCACATGTGTACAAAAATAATTTCCCAAAGCTGATGTGCACAAAACCTGCTTCTCAAGTACAATTTCCAGTAATAATCCAACATGGTGGAGAAGTAGGAGATCTGTCTTTTTTTTCCCCCAATAGAGCAGGAATCACAACAGGAGAGACCAGTTGGATCCCCACTGGAGATCTACAGTTGAAAACTCCAACTGGGAGACTCTGCATGAGGAGCTTCTTAGATCTAATGTTCAGAACTTCAAACAAAAATTCTTAAGCCTCTCTCTGCAAGCGATTCTCCACAGCTCTCAAGATCCCACTTTTTTTAAAAAAAAGTACAGAGCTGAAATTGTAATTACAGCATATCTGCACTAAAAGGAGCCCATGAGGTATAGTGCTTTGAGTGTTGAGGTAGGAGACCAGGGTCTGAATCTCTGTTCTGCCATGGATACCCACTGGATGACATTCAGCCTTAACATAAAAGTAAATTTTCTCTGAATAAATCTTGCCAAGAAAGCCCCAGGATAGGATCGCCATAAATCAGAGTAGACCTAAAGGCATGTAACAACACCACTACCAAGAACAAAATGATCTCTTCGAAACAGAGAAAGATTGTTCCTGAAAACCACCAGGAGTCGTGACTGTCATCTAAACAAAGCACAGGATTTTCCTCATGAGGGGAGAGATGTTCCTCTTCTTTTTTACAATTTCTGGTCTTATTGGGAAATGCAACCTCCATAAAATAAAAAAATAAAATAAAATAAGGTTACTATAATAACTTCAGTTCAAATGTATTAGAATCAGATGTGTTCAACTACAGAAAAGGCTCTACTTGCTTTAAATGTAATTTTTCAACCTAAGACCGTCAGAGGAAAGTCAATGTGTGTAAACTGAGATGAAGAATGATGTGCAGAATGTTGGCTTTTGAATGCTTATTTTGTTATTTTTTATAATAAATGGGGAGGGGGATAAAATGAGGCGAGGTATAGCCCAATATGAGGAAGACCTGAATGGACCACAGATGTAACCAAACTGGCTGCCCCAGGGCTAGGAGGTATTTCACATAAAAAGTCTCACCAGATTGGGAAAACTTTAATTCTGAAGATTTGTGGGGGAGGAGGAAGATGGAGTGAAAGGGAGACCCACTGACAGTATTAAAGTGGTTTATAAGTTACAAACATAGAACAGAAATGGTAGTTTGCATTATTAACTTAAACTAGTAGATTAAAAAAAAAGAAAAGAGAAAAAAATGGCTGGGAGCACAGTGATCCATATTAACATCCCAGGAGAAGACTCAATAGAAAGCAAAACAGGAAGATTCCTCAAACACACCCACGGGTGCAACTATGATTTGTATTTCAATGGGACAAGTTGGGTAAATCAGCATTAGTCCCTAGCATATAGAATAAAGTGTTAAGATCATAGGCATCAGCTGGAAGTCTAGCTGTTGCAGAATATATATCATAATATTTTTAATTATAGTAAATTCCAACTATGTCAGTTCAGATAATTTTAACATTGTTTAGTAAATGCTCCATGTGATTTTGTGCATGCATGCTTAACTAACACTAAACCACAGTGTTTGTAGAGTGGAAGCGACATAACACAACTGGTTTAAAATGGCTGGGATTAAGCCTGGATTAAGGTGTTTGGGGCTCTGGAGCAGTTCTGAAATAAGAGTCTCTTCTGTTCACATGTCTGAGCTCTTTTAGGAGTGGTGGCACAGAAATCAAATAAAAGAATGAATGAATGAATGAATGAATGAATGAATGAATGAATGAATGAATGAATGAATGCAAAATGAAAAAGAGAGTATAGCAAATGTGCCACGTGAGGACCCACTTTCAAGAATCACAGCTTGATCCCATACATTTTTATTCAAACACATAACAGTCAAAATGTTAATGACGACAGAGGTAACAAGGAAATTTAGAAAGTGACATTGGGGAGGGAACAGAAGCAAGTTAACACTGTTTTTCTTCAGCACTTTACTTCTAACCTTAAGGGATATAGGGTAATTGTACCACCTGAATCATCTGTATTCGAAATTCTGGTACAAGATGTTCTGAGATGTTTGGGGATGAAAAGAGTAAGGAAACAGAGACATGTTTAGCAAAAAGGGTAAAATACTACCCAATGGTAGCATCATGACTGATAAAACAGATACACAACAGGCATGGAATACTGTATAACTTTCTCCTAAAAACCATCAAATTAGAAGTGACAAAACTGCAGTAAGTGAAGTCAATTCAGGGGAACGGAGTGTTAAATTTTGGCAAAAGGACTATATCCATGCAAACTATATGGATCTACTCAGAAGTTTTGCTGAGTTCATAGGGGCCAACTTTCACGTAACAGTATAGGACTTTAGTCTTAATTTTTTTTAGTACTTTCTTTCTCAAAATGAAGTGCACAGTGGATTTATAATCAAAAATAGATGTGCAATGATGAATGAAAATAGACTTTAAAAAGAAAAAGAAAGAATGCATCTATGAAGCATATTAAAATATATATATTTGCATAACATATAGTGAAACACTTCAGTTGTTCCCAAACCCCAAAGTATTCCACATCAAGCAATTGCAACCATCTGTCTCAGAATCACAGAGGAGAGGATTACCAGCATCTTTCTGGTTTCTGTGAGATTGATCATTTACATCATCCTGTAGAAAAAACCCAAAGTATGCGGCTTAATCTCCAGAGGCCATTCACATTCACCTCTCAGCATCTGGTCAGTTGCTGGCATTAGGGAAGCAGGCAAAGGACCACAGAAATGGAATTACAAGCGACTCAACAGGACAGTCTTATCTTGGGGAAGGATGCATGCTTCCCACATAGAACTAGATACAGATTTCTAACCTTTACCTAGAAAAACTCTACAGGGGGAGATTTCAAAACATCAAGAGGTAGCTGACTCCATTTCTGTAGCAATCCATACTTCTGTAGCAATCCAACAATTCACCCAGAGGACCTTCTCGCCAACCACCCCAAACTGTGGAAGGATCTGCGGGGAGAGATTCAACACCAAAATATGCTGCCTGAATTCAAAAAAATACTAAAGAAGCCTACCCTGTCTATTTTTAATTATGATATATTTTAATTATGATGTATTTATATTTTAAATGGTTTTATGGTGTGTGTGTTTTTTACTTGTGATACATTTTTAACCATTGTACTCTACTCAAGCCTTGGGGAAAAGTGGGTAACAAAAAATTCTTGTTGTTGTTATTTCCCATACATACTCATTTTATTTAGATCAGCACCCTTACACAGTCAGCCCTCAACTTTTGCAGGGAGTTAGAGGTGCAAGATCTCTGAGAAAGTGGAAAAACGAAAATATCACAAAACTTCCAAACATGCATGCTACAGACTCCTTTCCAGCCAACCGCCCTGGCCCATGTGTTACCCTGATTTCTGGGGTCCCGGGAGGGACACCTCAATGTGCTCACAATGGGGAATAGGAACTAGCAAGAGCACAAGCTAAGCAATACAAGAGACAGGGCAACCTAGGAAGATCTTGAACCCAATGTCTACGGGGTCAGGCTGAGTCAATGAGCAAACAGAAGTAAATAATACTTGTTTTATTTATTTTTGATAAACACAGTCAAAACGTATGTATGTATGCAAACACTCACACAGACCTATTGAAAGAAAGGCAGGAGTCGGATAGAGGGTTTTAAGAGGGATTTTTGCATGGAAATACTACACCTGAAGCCCGGGTAGTCAGAAGAAAAGTCCGTAGAAGTGGAGATTCTCGGCACGTGGAGCTGAGGGGAAGGCTCGTTGAACAAAGCGACAGCAAGACGAGATGGAAGTTGGAGCCATCCGAAGAAACGCTCAAAATCAGGGGGTCTTATAGGGGAAAATGTGCCTGTAGGCTAGTCCGTTCCCGGGAAATACAATGGGTTTCAGGCTGGAGACAAAGCCTCCGAAAGGTCAGTATTTTGCATGATTGAGTTATAACAGCATTGTCAATAGAGTAGACAGTATGCAAACACGGAGTGCTTGACAGTTGAGTATTCAGCTCGTCAAGCTGCCTGCTCGGGGCAGAGAATCTTACAGAATGTGATCTTAAAGAGTACTTGCCTGGAGGTCTCCTAAAGCTGCAGTCCGGCTATTACTGGCCTGCCCGGATTGGTTTTGAATGGTTCAGCTATTTTTGGCCGTGCCTGTGTGTGTGCTTGTCCAGGGACCTCACAAGCACGTGGAGAGGAATGGGTAAAGAAGGCCAAATTCTTGATATCAAATGATATCTAATATACCACAAGATCAGACTAGAAACTACAGTAACACATGCTTCCCTTTCCAACCTTGGCACTACAATGCCTCTGTCAGATTTTCCAAGCCTCTCTGTCTCCTAGAAGCTCAGTACAGAAGCCAATTTAGCAGCAGCCCCTGGTGCCAGCAGCTCATCTTCCTCGCCCCACTCCTCTTCCACCTCCCACTGAAAGCCCCACCCTATAACTCCCTTTCCCACCATGGCACCATGACACCTCCAGCATATTTTCCAAGTCCCTCCATCTACAAGGAACACCTGTCCTCCTCACTCCATTCCCCTTCCTCCTCCTCTCCTTCCAATAGCCTCCAGCAGCTATAAATTCACGAATAATCAAAACAACAGAAGTAAAACTCAAGTTGGGGGCTGACTGTAATTTGAATTCATTGCTGACCATTCTATGCCCACAGAATGAGTCAATGTCTTCCTTCCTGACTTCAGTTTGTACATGCTGTGTCTCCCCACTGCCTTGAGAATGGGACAACAGCAAGAATCATGCGGCCTTCCAGATGTTATTGGACTGCAACTCCCATCATTCCTCCACCAGTTGTGTTAGCTAGGGCTAAGGCTGCTGAGACTTGCAGTCCAACAACACTGGGACACAAACACAATTCCCACCCCTGTCCTTGGAAGAAAATATCCCACTCTCTTCACGCATTTGCATAAACTAGCTTCCACCAAACCTGGCATGCTTCAGGTCTTTGCACTAGAATCCCTACCATGTCTGCCAGCATGGCCATTAGGAATGATAGGTATTGCAATCCAACCCATCAGGAACGTACTGTGTAAACACTCAATGACAGTAAAATTCTTCATCTTAATGTTATAAAAAATTGAGGGACAAACCTCACAGTCTGCCAAGAGATCTACTGAAACTCTTGAAGGTTTTGGGTTTTGCTTTTTGGCAGTACTGTACACCATTGGATCCAGTGAAGCACTTTTTTCCCCACTCCAAGTCAGTGCTTTCGGAATGGATGCCTGCTGAAGGAGAGTATTACCTTACAACAGATCATCTGACAGTTTAAAGGAATGGAGGAAGGACTGCTCTCCTAAAAATATCCATTAACTGATCCCCCATGTGCCTTGAGAAGGTTTGTGACGTTCTTGATAAAAAATTGTGAAGAGTAAATAGCTCAAAGCAAAATACAGAGAGCAGTTTTTCCTGAATTTCACAGGGACTTGTATTCCATGTTATCACACTTTATCCAAATCACTTTCCATGAAAGCTTTAGAATAACCCCATGTGCTCATGTCCAATTTCCCCTTTCTCCATTGTTTCCCTCAACAAACCAGAAAAAAGAATACAGGTTTTGTTCCTGGCTTCTTTCCCTGGTTTCTTAGAAAGGAACTATCCAGAGAAGTAAAGTCTCCTGCTGCCAACAACATTGCTGCTGGCAACATAGTAAAACAACGGTAGAGTGAAGCTCTATGGCTTGGAGTGATCATGTCAGGCCTGGATCTCTGCAGATCCCCACTTTGTTGTGAATGCACCCCTTCTGTGCAAAATAAACACTCTTTGCTCTTCAGTCTTCTACTTGTTCATTTCAGTACACTGCCTTTGTAGGAAGACACAACTCAGCTTAAAGCTGAGCACTCTGAAATGCCACAGTGAAAGTGAAGGACCGCTTTCTATCGAAACATTTCTTCACAATTAAGAATTTCCCTCTGTGTGTGTGTGTCTTCAAATCTCCATCCTACCAATAATGCTAGTTGCAGGACTGTGGGATCTGCGTTGTGTAATTAGAAGCTATTCTGAGTGGAGTTGGAATCGAATTGACTCCAGCTTCAAAGTAAAAACTTTTGATATTAATACTAGGTTGTTGAATATTTACTTCCATAGGAATTTAGGAAAATTTTCTTGCTCAGAAATTTTAACCAAATAAATATTTTTTTTTTCAGTCAATCTAAACAGCCTGATGGTTCATGTGGTAATGATGAAATGCCTTCTGCTACCATTATATTACAATAAATTTGTTAATGCTGATTAATATATATTTGCCATTTATGAAGAAATCATAGACACTATGAAACTAGAGGGTTCAGACTTGGAGCTGAAGGTCTGGCATACCAATTCCACAGCCCAGATTTGTTTTGGAGGTGGGAGGGATGTGACAGTTCTATTACTGTTCACAGAATTTACATGCACACTCCCCCACAGGCATTTAACAGAGTTCTGATATGAAAATTGTCCTAGGAATAAGACTGAAGAGTAGCAAAAAATCTGTATTAAAACCAACAAACAAGTACTTTCTAATGATTCCACTGCTAAATTACCTCTGAGTCAATTCTCCTACTCAAGAAACTAAAACATTATTTTATATGCCCTGTTACTATCTTGAGACTAATACCTTCAGAGCAATTTTTTACGGATAATAATATGCACATGAAATAAGCCACCAGGGAAAAGATTTAAGCAAGAGAACATAAATGGGATCAGGAGACGCTGAGAAAAGGGATTAAAGGAAACAGTGAAGTGGGATTAGAAGCAGAAATATTGCCCTGGATGGGTGGTCTTTCTGTATATGATTAAACCTGAACATCTATACCTCCTTACTTGGAAAGCTTCACTGAGCTCAATGAGAATTACTTCTGAGAAGACCTGTATATGATCATACTTTAAAATGGCTTTTGTACTTTATGTCAAATGATAGGAGGACACATAACTGTGACTTGAAAATTCAAAACTGGGGAAGGGGGAAATATGCTAACTATGGTAATATGCTAGTATTAAGATGCTAAAATCAAAACTAGCCACCAGCCCTTTACGCAGTCAAAATTTTCAAAATTCCAGCATCAAATATATGGTTGGAAATGCAGGTGTTTCTTAGTAAGCATATTGCTTAGTAAGTGTCTTTAGGACTGCAGCCCAAGCCAGATATCAACGAAAAAGCATTCACTCAGGATTATCGCATTCTTCAGTCTGCACACACATTTACATTTTATTCTATATCAAAGTATAAAAGGGTGGGGCACAGACAAGAGAAGTTTTTAAACCACGTAAAACCACGCAATAATTTTAAAAAGTTTAAAAATTTAACTATAGTTATGTAATTTTTAGAAAGGAGCCAGTATGGTGTAGTGGTTTGAGTGACAGATCATGACTCTGAAGACCAGGGTTCAAATCCCTGCTCAGCCATGGAAATCCAGTGGGAGACCTTGGGCAAGTCGTACTCTCTCAGCCTTAGAGAATGCAATGGGAAACTTCCTCTAAACAAATCTTACCAAGAAAACCCCATTACAGGGTTGCCTTAGGATCAGCATAAGCTAGAAATGACTTGAAGGCAAAACTGCAACAACAATAGCCTTTTTTTTTAAAAGGCTCAAATGCTAGACTTATAAATCCTAGGAAGCAAACAAATCCTATTAAAGACCACCAAACCTCAGCATAATTTATAGGACTGGGAACCATGCAGCCCTCCAGATGTTAAGACTACAACTCCTTACCTCTGGCTATTCCGAATAGGGCCAGTGAAACTTGCAGTCCCACCCTGGCTTATAATATACAGAGTTCACTATGTTAAAGTTCTGCTTTATCCCCCCGTCTTCGTCAACCTGGCACCTTCTAAATATGCTCAGAAACACCTCCTAAGATCCCCAGCCATCTGAGGAGGGTGGTGGTTATAGCCCAACACATTTTGAGGCCACAGAGATGAGGAAGCTATTTAAAAAAAAAAAAAAGCTGCAGAAATAACTCAAAAGAGGAGTTCGATTCTTTCTGGTCCTGTACCCATGGGATACATCTTGTTCTCAACAAGTTATGAACAGTGATATTTGACAGCCGAAATAGTGAGTCTTGAAACCTTAATTAAAAAAAGTCTCCCAGCTGTGTTGCTTCCCTCAACTGTACTGTTCTCTCACTCCCTTTCTCTATTCTCTCTCTCATTCCCCTGTTTTCCTGATGGTGGCATCAGCCGAAGAGCAAGGACTGGAACATCTTGCAGGCATGTGTGTTGGCCCTGAGACAAAAACTCCAGTGCAAACAATCTGATCCTATTGACCTCGGGAGCACACACAGCATCCATTAAATGCTGCTGAACTGCAAACGCACAGTATAAGGACAGAACAGAGACAACTGTCTAACAGCCCTCCAACGTTTAACTTCCTAAGCAGCACTCATTAAAAAAAAACAAAAAACTCTCCTCATAGATCATCATGGCCTATTATGCAATCTACTGGTCAAGTTAAAAATACAATAACTGCTCCCTACTATAAATCTGCCCCTTTGTAAGGCGGCAAGACTCCAATACTGTTCAAGAAAACCAGAAGTTCTCAGGGCAAATTTCCTGTTCCACTGATGGGGCGGGGATGGAGGAATGTTCCAACCAAATTGAATAAAACTCTAGGATATGTTCAAGCACTTTCTCTCCGAATGATACAATGATCCCTTAACAGCGAAGAGCTTGCTGTTAAACTATATTTCAGAAGAGAAACACAGCTGGTAACACCTAAGCTGAAGGCTCTGCACTGGCTGCAAAGTTTTGTACTTGGTGGTTTTAATTTATTTCACACTGCCCTAAAATCTTTGATACAGAGGGGGTTATAAATTTTAAAAACAAACAGATCAATTTCTCTGTACATATACAGCAGGTAGAGAACTCCATCCAGTCTTTCACCTCCAACATGAAAATGTCATAGGCTACCCTTGTTCTTACAGCTAGTATCCCTATTCTCCAGTGATTCAATAAAATAATGGTGGCACTGTTTTAATCCCACAAAGCAGCAACAGTAAAGAGAAAAGCCTTTTCCTTTCCCCTGCTTTAAAGAAAAATAAAAATAGTTGCCAGAATCCTGTATCACCTTTTAATCAACTAATTTTATGCATACAGTTCTCCCTCCACATTTGCAGGTTTGACTCTCGTGAATTTGATTACTCACGAGGCACCTGTCCCTCTCTCTCTCTTCTGCTCCTCCCATTCCTTTGTATTTTGGCAATGTGGAGAAAGAAGGCAAGAGTGCCAAGGCAAAAGGTAAGGCAATGGGGTGGGGAAGACATATGTGTGCACTTTCCTTGTGCCCTCCAGAGCTCTCCCCTCAAATTGCTTTGCCTCTGCCCCAGTGCTGAGAACTCGCACAGAGGCAAAAGGTAAGGGGAAGGGGAGGAAGGAAGGCAGCATATGCTTTCCTTCTGCCCTCTGGAGGTCCTATCCCATCCCCATGCTTCTGGCCCCAGTGCTGAGAACTGGCGCTGAGGCAAAAGGTAAGGTGATGGAGTGGGGTGGAGAAGACATGTGTATACAATCTTTCCTTGTGCCCTCTGGAACTCCACCCTCCCACTGCTTTGCCTCTGCCCCAGCACTGAGAACTTGTGTGGAGGCAAAAGGTAAAACAATTGGGGAGGAGGCACACATGCTCCTTCCTGTTCCCCTCCACAGCTCCGCTCACCACTCTCTTGTGTCTGGCTTGGGCACAGAGAAGACTCCCGCACCAGAATCCCAGAAGGGGAGGGGAGGGGGATCGTGGGAGAATTATTTGTGATTTGTCCATTTTCATGAGGGTTCTGTGCCCTGAGCACTAGCAAATGTGAAGGGGTCGCTGTACTTAGCTAAGTATCATGAGCCAGAGTGGTGTGGCGGTTTGAGCATTGGATTACAACCCTGGAGACCAGAGTTTAATTCCCTTCTTGGCCATGGAAATCCACTGGGTGACCTTAGGTGCATCACAGACTTTCAGCCCCAGAAAAACCTCTGCTAGAGTTGCCTTAGGGCCACCATATGTTGGCAACAATTTGAAGGCACACAACAACAAGCTAAGTGGAAAAGGTGCTAAGAAGCCCTAGTAGTGAATTGCAAAAATACCTATCAAGACAACAGCAAGAGTGCTTCATGCACACTGGTGCCTGATACGCATTGGCCCCTTTGTGTATTGGTCCAATGGGCTACAGTGTCCTGTTTAGAAAGTCAGTCATAGTTCCCAGCCCTTAAACAGAGTCTATAGCAACAGCCCCAGTCAAGGTTTACAGAAACTTATCAGTCAGTTACTGCTCTTGTTTCAGCAGTCCAGCTCAGAAATAAATCCAGAGAATCAGTTCAAGCAGGTCAGCACGCAAAGCAAGGGTCAAGGTTTTTCAGGAGCACAAGCCAAGGATCAAAAGAAGAACATGCTGCTTCCATCAGATTTGCCAGTTGTCTGCAACAGAGTTCTACCTGATCTGCCTCTGGTACTAACTGGCCAGCAGGCTCCCCCAGCTGTCTGCCTGATTAATAAGACTTCCCTATATAAATGCTTTGAGCCTTATGGTCTTCTTGTCTATGCTGGGCTGCAGTAAGTATAGTCCTGTTTGTGTCTGTATGTTTTGACTGTTGGGGAAGATGTGTTTGCATCTGGATCCTGAGACTGGAGCATGACAAACAGTCATTTTGCCAGCTCTACTACATAACAATGGAACAGTAGCCTTCTGCTGGACCCAGTTGTTACAAAACTACCTAATTCTAACTCTTCCATATGTAAGTCCACTTAGATGTCACTTCTATATAAAATTCCAGCCATCTTTTATAGCTTTGTAAAAGTTGTGAGCCATGTCATGTGCTGAGGAGAGTGATAAAAATGTCTTGAATGTATAAATAAATAACTTCACATCTACTTGCAAAAAAGGGAAAGGGAAGGGAACATTACTGGCTTCATGTTAAATTAAATGTTGAGGAGGAGTTCAAGTGCATTCACCATGCTGTGTAGAACTTCACTGCAAAATGATAATTGGAGGTTGTAAAAAAAAGGAAAGATGTGTGAAGTCACAAAACGGTAGTTAAAATGTTCAGCTCTCCCCCTTACTTCTCATTAAGAAACCAGGCTTCCGTACAATATTTAACTGTGGAGCATTTCTCCATAAAGCTGTCAGTCCTCTCAAGTGTGGTGAATAACTTCTCATTTATTTTTGTAAAGTTAAATGTTTCAAAAAGGTATTTTAAATAAGTTTTTAAAAAACCTGTATAAAACTGCAGAACAGCACCATCAGCAATCTAATATTATATGTTAGCCTCCTCTAACCTCCCTGAAATGTAATGAGCTATAGTTCCCAGAGAGCATGGTCAAACTGCCCTACAGGACCACTGACTGCCCCTCTCTTCCTCCACAGTTTTTGCCATGGTTTAATTTAGGTCTGAAGCTCCTTAGGGGCAGAGATTTGCCCACCTATCTCTGTGCTGCCATACAAGCAGTGCAATACAAACAAATAATGTCCTTCCACTTCTCCATGGCCAGTCTACATGCCTCCTATAATCCTGTGCCAATATTCCTCACCACACTGATACAAATGGTCAAAATTCTCATCTGCACTAAATTGCAAAAGCCACAGGACTCACGAGCTGGATGTTAGGGTGCAGATCTGCTCAGATATGGTATGCTAGCATGTTCTGAGACCAGGCAATTATAATACGTCTGGGTGCCAAGTTTCTGTATCTAGGACACTCCAGGGTCGCAGGGACTTCCACAAAATACCAAAAAAAAAACAAAAAACCAACAACCCAAGAATGTAAAACAACTGGCCAGAAGTCCTTGACATTTTTTAAAAGAGTATTTAATGTTTTAAAAGTACAGGAGAGCCACCATGCTAGACTAGGAACTTGGGAGATCAGGCTTCAAATCCCCCTTCAACCATGGGTGACCTTGGGGAGGTCATGCTCTCTCAGCCTCAGAGGAAGGCAATGGCAGATCCCCTCTGAACAAATCTTGCCAAGAAAACGCAGTGGCAGGTTCACGTTATGGTGCCATAAGTCGGAAATGACTTGAAAACACACAACAGTATTGGAAGAGCCTACAACTTATTTAAAAAAAGATGAACTGCCTCTTCCAATGAGGTCAGGAAAAGGACCATTCAGTGTGTCTTGAGGAGGCAAGGCCATAAGAAGAGCCTGTGGGGGGGCTATACTGAACCCACGGGCCCACTTCATTTACTCATTTGCAACCAATCCTATACCAACAGCAACCATGGGGAGTCTTTTGACTCAGGAATTCCAGCTACAGCTTCTCACATCACCTACTGGAGTTTCTTGATGGGCCTCAGCAACAATCAGCCCCAGAATAACTGAAGCAAAACAGCAAGGAAAGTGGCTCAGAGCCATCAGTGAAGCACAATAGGCTCTCCATATCCGCAGATTCCGTATCCATGGATTCAGCCCACCACAGCTTGAAAATATCCCTCCCACCAAAAAAAAAATAAAAATCCAAAAGTAAATTTTGATTTTGCAATTTTATATAAAGGACACCATTTTACTACACCATTGTACATAATGAGACTCGAGCATCCACAAATTTTGGTAATCACAGCAGATCCTGGAAGCAAACCCTAGTGGATACAGAGGGCCCATTGTACCAGGCTAGCCACATAGGACGAAGAAATAACTGATACAAACATCCACCTGGAACAATGTCTGACTGACAACCAATAGCGCATGGAGTTTACAGCTCACGTAAGATTTCAATCCAAGCTGAGTCCCTACTGTAGCAAAAAATCTCTCAGACCTCCAGTGAACAGCCTTTCCCAAGATCAGGAAAAAGAAGATAGGACAATCACTGAGAAGATTACAATTCAGTAACAGATAGGATTAAAAGAGTGAATTTGTATTTCCTCTTGAGCTATCAACTTCTTCCAGTAGTCCTGGCTCTCATCAAGGACACCTTGCAATCTAACTAGCAGGAATTAATTATTCAGTTGTATTGCAGAGCTGTGTTTTTGCTGTGTGCCTCCAAGTTGTTTCCGACTTATGGTGACCCTAAGGTGACCATCTCATGAGGTTTTCTGAGTCTGAGAGTGTGTGACACACACAAGGTGACCCAGTGGGTTTTGACGGTTGAGCCAGGAATCAAATCCTGGTCTCCAGGGTCATTGTCCAAAGCTCAAACCACCACACCGCGCTGGATATATGTCCTTAAATACTGAATCAATTCAAATGTAAAATATCCCTGACTTGCAGAAGCTGGAAACTAACAGAATATTACCGCCATGTTCTCCCTTCAGAAGTGTGTGAAAACCCCTCTTGAAAGTTTGGGACGATTACAAGTCTAGAAACATTAGGCAGCTGCCCCCCTGGGTCTCCCCGCAAGATGCTTTCTTTGGTAGATGGACTGCATCTGAAAAGTGGCTTCGATATGATGACATAATAGAGAGGTTAGAATCGAATGATCTTCAGCTTAAATCAAGAGATAAGCTAGAGCAAGAAGGAACAGTGCTAAACTGGTTTCCTTATAGGCAGTTAACCAAAAGGTTTCAGATGGATTTGAAGACATATGGAATTGAAATAAAAGACTGGAGTGATTAAACAACTATTTGATAATCCTCCTCATCTATTAGCTCAAATTACTCAGGAAATATTGCATCAGGAGATGTATGAAGAAACAGTTAAAGCAATTATGATTTCCTTGGCACAGAATACTGGTCATACAATTCAACTGGACTCTTGGAAACAGAGCTGGAAAAAGACAAATAAATTTATAGTTGCCCGGAATTTAAAAGAGAATTATTATAAGATGTTTTACAGATGGTACTGACACCAGATAAACTACAAAAGATTTATAATACAGGTACTGGGCTATGTTGGAAATGTTCAAAAGAGATGGGCACAATATATCATATGTGGTGGACTTGTCCAAAAGTTAAGAAATATTGGTGTGAGATACATAACAGGATATGTGAAATACTGAACTTACAGATTCCTATGATTCCTGAAATGTATTTGTTGAATATGATAGATTTAGTAGAAGGTATGAGTATAAAGAAACATTGGAGAATACTATTGTGTATGATAATGACAGCACATATGCAATATGCAAAGGTATGGAAAACACAGAAAATACCTACAATTGAGCAATGGTGGGGGACTTTTATTGAAAACAAAAATGCTGATATAGTTTCTCAAAGACTGAAAGGGAAATCAGATGACGAAATTCAGAAAGAATGGTAAATTGTGGGTGATGGCTGGGTGACGTTTGATAGAAGTCTATAATTCATGGTATTTTGTGGAAAAATTAATTGTGATGATTATGGTTGATATCATGAAGCGGGAATATCGAAAATGAAATGCAATGAACCTACATGGTAAATGGTTGGAAAATACAGTACAATGTTATAACTATGTTAAGCGATATTGAAAATGAAATCTAGATCAGTCTGGAAGAATCAAGAAATATTTCATGTGAAATAGCAATAACAATTGTTTGTTTTTATTTGTGAAAGTTTAATAAAATGATTTAAAAAAAAAGAAGTGTGTGAAAACAAAATGCATAGCCTGACCAAGCAAAACAGGCCTAATGTCACCATGCGGCATTCTCAGATAGCTGCTGTGTCTGTACCACCTTAAAACATGAAAGTTACAGTAGTAAGTGCTAGGTAGATGCCATGTTCTTTTCCTACAGTGGCCCCAACACAGAATCATTTGACAGCATGCTGGGAAATTAAGATAGCGGCCTCCTTTGGAGCAAAATGGATAACTGCCACCATGTAAACACACAACTGGCACTGGAGGAGGGTCACCTGATAGTTGTTTGCCAAGATTTCCTTCAACCCAGTGGAAAGATCATTCTTTTGTCTGGCCTCTACAAACATACTGTAGTGTAGTACAAAAGCAAAGAATTTTATTGCCTGAATTTACTCCTTCCTGCTCCCACTTCTTTGTCCTTTTGCACTGTGTCTTAATTAGGTTATAGACCTGTGACTATCTGTGTCACATCCAGAACACTTTAGGCACTTTATACACACTCTATTTGTGTACACTATCAAACAAGGCAAGTTCTTGTCTCTAGAACAGGGGTGGAAATTGTGTTTGATCTGTAGGAGCAGTTGGAACTGTAACTCCCAACATTTCTCACAACTGACTTTGCTTGCTAGGGCTGCTTAATTTCCACCCTTACCCTAAAAAAAGGTGATCTCCTTTTGAAACAGATCATGAAATCTGAGGTTATTAGGAGCTAAAAGGCTAAACTCCTACTATGTGATAGTTTGGTTTCCAGCACACTGGCAAAATAAAAATATTACAGCTGTTATGTAAATCACATGTAACAAGCCAGCATGGTATAATGACTTGAACATTGCATTATGACCCTGGAAACAGAGGTTCAACCATGGAAATCCACTGAGTCACCTTGAGCAAGTCACATTCTCTAAGCCACAGAGGAAGACAAAAGCAACCTCCCTCTGAACAAATCTTGCCAAGAAAATCTTGAGATAGGTTCATCTTGGGGTCACCATAAGTCAGAAATGACTCATCTTGGGGTCACCATAAGTCAGAAATGACTTGAAGACACACAACAATAATTGCATAGAAGATATTTTATTTGTCAGTAGATTGATACACAGACATATACACACATTGGTTTTCTTTAATTTCTGGTCTGTCTGATCACATTTCATTGGAACACCTCCTTTGCAGACACGAAGAGTTAACTTTTTCTGCCAAAGGAGTTTTTTCTTTGGAAAAAAATACTGCAAGACCGCACTTCTAAAAATCACTGATAAATCTAAATATTCTGGCATAGGGAAAGTTGAACTTGAAACAATTGCTTTTTAAAGTCAGAAAAACTCCCAGGACTCCCCTGCATGCTAGCAGAAAGTTTTTGGAAGCTTTAGAAAGAAGTGGGAGGCTAAATGAGATCAGACAACTGAAAAAGTAACTCAGCTATAAAGTTGTTGCCACCACTATGGCCTGAAAATTCATCACATAAAAATAGTACTGTGGAGAATACCTGCCTGCTGCAACCATATTTTTGCCTTGCAACAAAAACATTCACAGAAATTAATCCTGTGTTTGTTTTGTCTTTTTGATGCTTCCTCTATATCTACACAAATGGTCCTGGACCCATAATTATTGTAACAGTCACTACCTTAATAAAGTAAAGATCACTCAATAACTAAAGCATAACAGCAAGAGGCAAGCATATCCAATTTGAGGGACTGTTCCTATTAAGAAGCAATTACAAAGAGATAATGACAATAAGGCTTATTTACAACTCCATTACCAATTGATAGGCAAGAATCCTAGCAAGCAACATGTACATAAACTCTCAAGAAGAGGGCATCAAGCTTCATCCACAGAGCTAAGAAAAGCAAGAGTGGCACAGAGCCCTGAATCCGCAATCCTATTTAAAAAGCTGCCATTTGTTGACATGGCCACAGCATACAGAGGAGAAACAGTTCTATCCTATCTCATCCATGCCTACACATCTTGCATCTCTGTGGGACAAGCATCCTAAAAGCTCACCACTCAAAAGACAGCATTGAGTCAGAACTTCAAAAAGTTAATCTTCAACTTTCCAGAATCCGACCCCAGTCACCAGTATGAATGCCTGAGGCTTTCAATCCTTTCAAAATTCTAATAACATTAAAACCAACAGATGGAGATTTAATTAACCCACCAGCTCTAACCCTTTCAAAACATTTCAGTGCAATTCTTGGCTCAATAGAAGAGCATTAAAATATTTATAAGAGTTCTACTTTGAAAGAAAGCACATTTAGAAAAATATATCTACATTTAAGTGAGAATTTTCATCTAGATTTCTTTTTAAAAAATCAGTAATGCTAGTCACTTCTGGTTTCAGAAAAAGGGCAGATGTCAAGCTGTCTACCTCCATGTAGATCGATCTGATGTGGTTCAGATATATTCAGCCACAGTTCCTTTCACTGAAAACCAGCAAGTCCACTGCAGTTTAACACATCCAGAGGTCACCATATGGGAGAAAACTGGTGCAGACTGGGATGGGTATCAAGTAGTCCTCCAGATGTTTATAAACATCTGGAGCATTCCTTACCAATGATTATCATAACTAGGGTTGGTGGGATATGCAGTCCAACAACATCCCCACAACATCCCTACACCGTTTCATAAAGCAGATAAAATATAAGTAGAACTTGAGAAGTACAACTCTCAATGGCCAGCCTTATAACTTTTACAGCAGAAGGCTCTTTTAATAGGCTTGTATTTATAGCTTTTCTACTATATTCTAATTGCGCTTTATATGGGTTTAACTTTGTTTTTTTAACCAAACTGTTGTTTGTTTTTTAACTTTTGTACAAATAAATCTTAACTGTTCCCTATTTTTTTAATGGTGTAAGCCACTGTGGATCCTGTAAAAGGCAGGAGAAAAATTAAATAAATAAATAAAGCAGAACAGGCCCATGGAAATTATAGGAACTTACAGAGCCACATCAAGGTTTTCACAGGCCCTAGGTACTCTTGCATTCAATTCCCCACCTCGCCTCAACATACCACTAGGGATGTTTTCATAAGCCCTAAAATCTTGCACTTGCAGGCTGTAAAATTTTCATAAGCCCTAGGCACTGTTCCTAAAGTACTTAATATATAAGGCAGTCCTGGGAACTTAGGCAAGTCATCATTTCTGTAAGTCCCATTCAGCAGTTCTAATACAGCTAGGACTAAAATTTAGACCTCAGTCTATATTTGCAGAATATATTTTTGAGCACTCATTTTCAACATTAGCACACTCCAGTCCCACGCACTGAGATAGAGAAAGGAGTGTATGCCAGTCTCCACAAGCCCAGTCCATGCAGCGTCTGACCCACCATTCATCCCTGCAGACAGCCCATGGGAACCAAAAGAAAAGGGCTAGACTGACAATCAAAGCAGCCTTCCACCATATTTCTCCTTCCCTTCACCATTGCTATAAAAGCAGTCGCACGCATTTCAGGTTCTGAAGCTCGTACCTGAGCACAGACATGACAGCTCTGCTCAAGACAGAAAGGCTGCTGTGCCGCTGCTCCTCAGGAGATGCAGGGTGACAGGAATTCCACGTCCCTTTGTGAGTCACACGATGCCTGCCGTTCTCCCGACTGGATGAAGGAAACTGTAATGAAGCAGGCAGGGAAGTGGCAGGCTGTCGAGGCAGCTTCTGAGGCACCCCTCCATTTGTTCTAATGAGGGAGAGAAATCAAAACCCTTGTATCAGATGACAAATTTCTCAGAATTTATTTACTGTACTTCTATCCTGCATTTTCACCAAGAGCATCATTCAAGGCGTTTAACAACATCACTAAAAACAAACTGAGTAATAAAGCCATTTTAATCATCATTTAAAACAAATTGAACAATTAAACCACATTTTGTTTTTAATGATGATTAAAATGCTTCATTTCTTAGTCAGTCTTGTCTAGAGTAGACCCACTGAATCATTGGGATCCATCCATGTGTTGCCTCATTATTCAACCACTGGCCCTTTTCGCACCTTACCTGGTGCCACTGGTATTGCAAGGGGATCATGCAAGAAGCCTCTTCTGAGAGGCACTTGCATCCCTTCTGCTTCCTCTCTGCACCAGCTCCATGCTGGTTGGAAGGAAGCGTGAGCGCTCCGCCCCTTCCTTCCACAGCACAGCCGTATACTTTCCCAGACTGCATTGGGGGAGGAAGCACGATGGCCATGTGTCTGGAGCCTCTGCATGCAAGATAAGTGCATGTGGGGTCTGGGAGGGACGCACAATTGCACATCATTTTCAGCAACAAGCCAAAAATGATATAATGTGTGATCAACTCCTACTGGCCTCGGGAACATCCTGCAATTGCGAGGGCATTGTGTGAAATGGTCCTCGCAATCACGTGAAGCTCCCGAGGCCATTTTGCAACAGGACTAGCGTGCGAAAAGGGCCACTGATTGAAAGGGTCTACTCTAGTTGGTAGCAACCAACAGGCTAGCCTGTATGTGTATGTTTCTTCAAGATGCCTGTCAAGCCTATGGCCACTCCATGAATTTCATAAGACTTTCTTAGGCAAAGAATGCTCAGAGGTGGTTTACCATTGCCTTCCTCTGAAATACAGCCTACAGCAACTGGTGTTCCCTGGCAGTCCCCCTGTACGCAAATGGATCTTGTAGCACCTTAGAAACTAATTGAAAGAAGTTGGTAGTATCATCTTTCAGAGACAAAGGCTACTTCATTGGTAGACTTCATCTTCTTTCTTTCAGTCTCAAAGGCACTACAAGATCCCTTTGCATACTGATCCAGACTAACATGGGTATGTTTCTGCTTAGCTTCCAAGATCAGACAGAATCTAGTGCTTTCAAGATGTTTAGGTACCTAAATTAAAAATACAACCATTAAAATCAACAAATATCTAAACCAGTGATTCATCACCTTTTTGGGCACATGGGCCTCTTTGAGAACTAATGAATGCTACAGATCATCCTCCCAGAACAACACACATAATCATTGTTGTTTTTAACAGCTGTCCAGTTGACTCTGACTTACGGTGACCCTATGAATTGACAGACCTCCATGACTGGGAGTCATGGCCGTCCAGGTCAGCTCTTGAAGATTCAGGGACATGTCTTCCTTGACTGAGTCTATCCATCTGTCTACCTCTTTTCCTACTGCCTTCCATCTTATCAAGCATTATTGTCTTTTTCTCACAAGTCATGTCTTCTCATGATATGACAAAAGTACGACAGACTCAGTTTCGTCATCTTGGCTTCTGGGAAAGTTCAGGATTGATTTGCTCTAGGACCCATTCATTTCTAGCAATCCAGGGTATCCATAATCATACACACCCAGAATTATTTTATTGCAGTGGAAACTGATTTTCATCAAATAAACTAAACTGGAATTTTTTAAAAAATAACCTAAAATGTATACTTGAAAAGACTACATTATTTTTTTTATAGAGTTAGGAAAAAATCATAGTAAAAGGAAGGAAATAGGAGGGAAAAAAATGTGAGGTTTTGCTGCCAGTTCATGGACCTTCTGAAGCCCAGTTCTATGAGCTGCAGGTTGAGAATCCCTGCTCTTAATAGTCTGAAAGGCTAGTTTGAAGATATGTGCTTTCACATCCTATCCAAAAGGAGTGGGAGTGGGAAGTTATTTCATCTTTGACAGGAACGAAGTCCACAATCTGGGAGCAACACAGGTGAAAATCTACTCCCAAGTGTCCACCAAATGAGTCTCTGCAAGTTATTATAGTCCTAAGAGCACCAAAGCCCCGTTATTCAAGGTAAGAAAAGTCTAATAACAAGATTCATTTAGTGACACCAGTATGAAAGGCTATGAAAGAATCATCCTGCATCAGTGACCACTTCCCATCCTACTTAAGACTGTGGTCATTTCGACTCTAGACTGTTATAGCACTTTTATTCCACTTGCAATATCCTATGGAATCCTGTGATTTGCAGTTTCGGGAGGGGCCGGCCGGCCCCTTCCGAAACTGCAAACCCTAGGATTCCATAGGATGTTTCAAGTGGAATAACAGTGCTATGACAGTCCATGGCCTATAGCCTGTGTTACATATATGTGTGCCTTTGCAGGTAGCTGTCTGCAGCTGCAAACTGGAGTAAAGTCCATGTGTGCCAGGCAAGGCTATTACAAGGTATGTTACTACTAAATTTATACCTCTTGTTTTCTTCATTCTACTGCTGCTCATTTTGCCTTGACTATTACAGCTTGTACCTTTCCTCCTCTTCTTATTTGCATGGTAGTGTTTGATGCATATCATTATTGATCATAAGTTCTACTATCAACGTAACCACGCTGTTTTATTTCTATGGAGAAATCTATCCAAAACACCTCACCCCAAAGAGGTAGATGTATGCACATAAAATAGCAAGCTCCATAAACTGCAACACTCATGCTCGATAACGATTTATTATGGGTATAAAGATGCATCGCATCTGGGCTATGCAACCTGATTTCTGGAAGCTCCATTGTCCAGATGTGGCAGCGATATAATGTTATCGGAACAATAAAACACAATAGTTAGCATCTGTCTGTGGGGCGAAGAGGGTAACTGAGAAGAAAAGTTTTTACTAAGAAATCCCAGATATCAACTATCAGATCTTAATATTTCTGTAGGATGATTCTGTCCATATGGAAACACTGCGAGCACCATCTTAAAATACATATTATATCTTTATTGTATTCTTTCTCAACGTGTCGTATGTGGTCAGACTCACATCAGACATTTTATCCTCACAATGACTAAAGTAGGTTAGGTTGAAAGACAGTGATCACAACTAGGTACAGTGATGATATAGACAATAACTGATAACAGAACTCTGCTTTAGAGGGGTAAAACTGATAATGCAAATAATAATAAATATCTGAATTTTGAGCCCAAGAATTTATATTAAGAACCAGAACTAAATATAAATCACATTTTTTCACATAAAAATTCACATCTGATTAACCACTGATTTATTTATTTCAGTAATATAATGGGCTGGGGGGACAAGAAGTGTTTTGGTGCTGGTGTTGCAGAACAATGACCAATCAGAAATCTCTGCTGATCTACTGCTAATTCCTTAGGGATCTACTGGTAGATTTGGTGTCTTCAGTAGATACCTTCTGCCTAGCCTGTTTCAGATAGATGACAATGAATTAAGCCAACCTCAAGCTTCAGAGACAAAACAAAGCTCAAGATTTGAAACAGGACACACACTTGCAGCAAGCAAAAATAGTCTCTTAAGAACAGAAACATTTTTGTAAACTGGAGGACTGTTATTTTGCTCCTCTCTTCCTGCTGCTACCATGGATAACTAAAACAGGTCTGGGAACAAGATTTTTTGGACCATATGACTACACATTCTCAAAACTATAGTCCAAAGAACAACTTTTTCAAGCTCTGACAGAAATATATGGACAGGTAGGCTACTGATCAAGTTCATGAGCAGGCAAATTTTCTGAGACCATATGCAAAATATATAACTGCCTTAGAACAGTGGTTCACTTACAATCTGGCTCTATTCTGAGAAAGCAGGAAGCCATCATACACCAAGCAAACTCCAAACACAGTGATCCCCGTTTCCTTTACCAGCATTGCACAGGTCCCAAGAAACAAACTAAGCAGCAAAAAGAAGAGAGAGGCAGTGGGAGGGAAATGTTCCCCAACATAAAGCTGATCCACGCTCCTGCAAGACACAAAGAAAAAATGAGGGACAGGAATTAAAACCAAACACATTTTCTATTTGTCTATTAAGCAGATTTCATCTCCTTAAGTTATTACCCTCGCTACCCCATTCCAGCACACTGTTAACAAACAAGACTGTCTGCATCAGCAGACTAAAAAACTGCTTCTGTTAAATAAATAGGGCAATAAGAAGAGGAAAATGAGCTGGAGAAAAAAGTGATTGTGAAAGTAGGAAGAAAAAGAAACATCAGGGAGAATAAGGAAGCACCCAGAAGAAAAGAATTATCATTAATATTATGCCATCAGGGCATATCGTTCTTCCCCGATCAGACAACAGATACTCCTTTTCCCCCAGAAGTTGAGAATCAAAAGAGGTAATGGGGAAAACAACAACAGAGATAGGTATAAAAGACAAAAAGCAAAGTGGGGGGAATCTGGGGATGTATGTTCTGAAAGTCAAAGCTTTTAAAAGAGTTGCCTTTGTTTGGTTTACAACTCCCAGAATCCCTCAGTCACTACGGCCACTGGGAAGTCATGGTCCCGAAAATACATTGTATAAAAAAGTAAACTGCCCAAGCTTTGTACGTCCTTCAAGCAGGGTTGTAGTAGCAAATGAGGAATAAGAGGAAAAACCAAAAGGTCAACATGGGGAAAAAAGTGGATTTTGGAGGAGGGATCTGAATAATGGAGAACAGATAGCACCCTAGCTAGTACGAAGTATTACCTTAGTGATCTTTTGGAGGAAAACAGAAGGGCCAAAAATGTCTTCTGGAAAAAGAAATAGTGTCTCTCTATTAGCAACTTCAGTGGCTCTTCACTAACACTGCAGCACGTGATAGGAAGAGGAAAAAAGTCACCTTGACCTTGGCAATTCAGTAGCTTCTCCCTAGTGAATATGTCATTACGTAGTGGGTCCAACAACAGACTCAAATGATCTCAAACAAGTCATGTAGTTCAAGACTGGACTACTCTAAGACACTCTTATGTGGGGATGTTTTCACAAAGTGTTCAGAAGCTTCAGATAGTCCAAAGAGCTGTAGTCAGATTGTTAACTGGGGTTGGCTACAGAGAACACACAACTCAAGAGGGCCTTCTTGGTGGCTGCTCCCAGGATCTGGAACTCTCTACCTAGAGAGGATAGATTGGCACCTTCTTTGCTACCCTTCCAAAGACAGGTGAAAACGTTTTTGTTGCAGCAGGCCTTTAAGGGCTGATTGTTCAGGGGGAAAGGGTCTTTTGTAGTGTGTTTTACCATCTACATTTTTTTTTGTTTACATTATGATTTAACTGCTTTTAATTCTATTGATAGTTTAATTATACAGAACTTTCAACTTTTCCATGATGTAAATGTCTAGCTATGCATCTTAACTTTTTGTAATTACCTTGAGTGGGGCACTGGGAAAAGGGCAAGATACAAGTACATAAATATAGTTATATAATATAATTAAATTACCATTATAATTAAAACAACAATTCCATCATTATCTCCATTGTTAACATAGAATTCCAATCTTCATCTGGTGCTCCAGCAGCTCAAAGGGCTTTTAAGTTCTATTAAACCAGCCTTTCCTAAATTGCTACCCTCCGGATATGCCAGACACCAGTTCTCACTTTCAGAAGCCAGCATGGTGGACGATGCTAGCTGGAGAAGACTGACTTAATAATAAGGATCTTCAGGCACCTCTCTTCTGTACTGGCATGAACTGGAAAATCTACCTCTGCAGGAGCTCCACGGGATGTACGGAACTCTGACTTAAGGGTTTTGCCCCAACTCTAGCAGCATACCTGCAAGACCAGGTACTTTCCCCCACCCTCATATTGGGATCATACCACACAAAGAGACATGCAAGCATCCCTAGATTGAAAATGGTAAATGGTACTACCTTTCCAGCACTCTGCAAATGCGGGTAGTGAAACCCTGACAATCCTGTTTGTCTATCAGAAAGAAAAGGCTGTTGGGAATAGGAAAGAGGATGCAGAATAGAGGGATTAACCCTTTCTTCATCTGCCACTTCTCTGTTCCTCTCCAGCTGTTCCCTATTCACATCCCCTGCTCTTCTCCACCCACCCTAAGACTACAAATAAAAGGGTTTGGAGCACAGACCCCTCACAATAGAAAAACCATGAATAACTCCCCCCATGATTCCCCTTCCATTCCCTTTCAGGGCTCCCCCCCTCCAATTCCCTTGCCTTTTGCATGCCTGGGCTAGAGGCAAGGGAATGGAAAGGGGGAGCTCCTGAGAGGAGAAAGAAGGTTCACGGGAGCCTTCCTCTCCCCCTTCCCTTGCCTACTGCCCTGGCCAGAGTTCTCAATACCAAGGCTAGAGGCAAGGGAATGGAGAGCGAACTCCAGAGGGGAGAAGGAAGGCATGTGTATGCCTCCCTCCCCCCTCAAATTTCCTTGCCTTTTGTCCAGGAGCTTGCCTTCCTTCTTCACAACTGGCAAAATGCAAGGGAATGGAAGAAGGAAAATGGAGGGGAATCACATGCACACCCCGCAAATAATCAAATTTGTGAAGATCAATTTGTGAATGTGGAGAGAAGACTGTATATTTATCCTCACAAATACTAATTTCAAACTCTGCAAAAAAGATGGGAGGAAACAGCAGCTGCATTTGAACAGGTAAGGAAGAAATTGGTACCCATCTCTCCTGCCCTTCTGGCATCTCAGAATAATCTCCACAACCTGAAAGTAGCTTTTCTTGTCCCTTCCCACCTCTTTTTAGTTTTAGACCCTAAGATGCCAGTCATTTAAAATGTCAGCACCTACAATGATGCAGACCATCAGAAACAAAAGCTAAAGCAAAACTGCATAGATGTAGCCAGGTGTGCTGCAACATAATCAGCTGTGCAATTGGTTTTATCTGTTTCCTATCCATTGCAAAAGAGGGAGGAGGAAAAAAGAAATAGGATTAAAAAAGAAGAAATTGGGACAGCAGAAATAACACAGATTTTATAAGTCATTAACTCTGTTTATTTGTCCCCTTTGAAAAGTGTAAGAATTATAACTGTAGTGGGGGTTGAAGACTCATACCTATTATAGGAGAGAAAAGCCAAAAGAAATAGGAGGCAGGCCAGTACGTCCGCTCTGCCTACTATACCCGTTACCTAAGAAAGGATGAAGAAAAGAAACAAGTATTACAACTGGGTCCTGTGCTGGGAGAAAGGCAGGATATTAATGAATTTTATTAATTAATACACTTGTATTAATTAATTAAATAAGGCAGGATGTTAATAAATTGATTCAAGTACGGCTAGGAAACTTACTTCAAAGCTTCAGTGAAAGAGGGAATATTAAAGCAATTACTCAATCAGTACAATCCAGCCCAATAAAATTGCAATTAGGAAAGTTATTTTAACGAGATTCGGCTCAGTGCTTTGTATATCTACTCAGAAGTAAATCTCATAGCTGTCAGTTAAGTCGCTTTCAGGAAAGTTCATATGGCATAATTATAGCCTTTGACATGGCTTTCTTTTCCTGATCCTCACCTTTTTCCCACATTCCTGTCAAAACACAGTGAATGGCATTACAGTCTGCCCATACAGGCGAACTGTGTTGTACATTTAGAGCTACTTCACAAATCAGTGTTAAAATATATCAGCGCGTATGATAATAATAACAACAACAACAAAACTAGAACAGAGCAATTAACTCATTTGAAAGGTTTTAGGGAAAGTTCGTTCTAAAATTACCACTTTATTGGCTTTTGCAGTTATATTTTAAATATAGGACAACATAAATTTATAACATAAGAAAATGGCACTGTGGAAGGTGGAAGTGGCAAATGGAATTTAAACTGAAGGTTTCAGGAGTACCAACCCAATGAAGGATGCAGTTGATTTGAATGCAATTCCGTCAGTTTTCTCCCAGGCAAGACAGGCTGTTTTAGGCCCAGGAGAGGTCTTTTCAAGATCACGAATTAAACCAGAAATCACTTTGGGTTTGGAGGGGGAAAAGGCTGTCCTGAGTCTAAAACTTCCTCCTAGGAAGGGTGTAAACATGGCAAAATGGCCTTGAGAGGTATTCCGGGTTTTTAAAAAACATTTCTTCCCTGAAGAGATTATGTGAGGGATCCCTGAGCAGGGGTCACATGCAGCCTTACAGACTACAGTTTTTCCCACCTCCATTTTAAAATAAAAATTGGAGAATACTCCCATGTAATATAAGCAAGAACTTTCTTTCCACTCAAAATAAGGAACAACAGCAAAAACATAAAGAGAAAGTAACTTAATAAAGTAATTATACCACGAAACAAAGGTTGTTATATCTATAATGCCCCTAAAACAAACTTTATAAGTTCATTTCTATAACAAGTTACTTCTAAGTTCTAGTTTTCAGGCCTACACACAATCCACTGGATATTTGTAATTCTGTACTCGGTGATACTAAAACAATGCTCTTTAAAAACAACAACATAATTACAGGAGGAAATGGTCTTAGAGGAAACCCCTCCCCACAGGGTAGGACAGTAAATCCTAACAACGGTAAATTTCACTAGCAAAAGGTTAGATCATTCCTAGTTCATACATACATTTTAAATGCCATCAGAGAACACACAGAGAGTTTTCCCAGTCTCTAAAGCTGGCAAGTTTCTTAATAATTTACTCAAGTTATTTCAACATTTTATTTCCCTCTAAATATCAAGAAGTTTTTTTTAAAAAAAACCCTCCTGAAACTTGGCATATAACAGAGTTAATTAATCTTCACAATTCTTGTTTTTGTACTCGTGTTAATTCTTACCTTCAACAAAAAATAAAATTCAAGGCATGTCTGCATTCTCTGTGCAATGCTCCCTCCCTTCCCCACTTTAATTATCTCCCCACTGCCTACAAAAAAGAATGCATTATTTAAAGACTAGCTGATTAAGGCCTGCAACAACCTGGGAGGCATCTAGACTGCTCAAGCCTTCTCTGTTATTAAAGAAATAATCTTTCTTGAAAGGATCTCAACAAGACACTTGTTTCCCTCTCAGAGCATTCCAGACTGCAAGCATTCAAAAATCCTCCAGCCCCCTCTCCATCTCCCATACAGCACTGAGTTAGAAGGGAAAGCTGGAAACATCAAAGTGTCACTTGCAGCATTTCATAAATGGTGTCACCTCTTGCAGCCCGCCTTTCCGAATTAAGCAGAAATTTCCTAGACAACTTTAAACTATGTAAAGGTCCAGAGCCTGGAAAACCAGGAAGGAAGGGAGAGAGATTTCACTCCTCAGAATCTCCCAGCTAACACAGGCACTGACCACATTGGCCAGAGGATTCTGAGAGTTGCAACCCAAAAAGTAACTTTTTCAAGTTCTGGGTTTTGACAAGTTGCAGAGGGAGCAGGACTGAAAGTGTCAGGAGACACTGAAAACAATTGGTCCTAGGTTCTGCTTTGGGTTTTAGACTGAATCTTGTGTACAAGGTAAAGGAAAATCACATCCTCCTAGTGTTGTTGTAATGCAGTTCTCATGATCCCTTACTATTGGTTATGACAGCTAAGCTGATGAGAGTTACATAATGAGTTCATTATAGGTCTACAGAACTACATCAAACTACAGTGCTTCCTGGAGCACACAATCCTCAAAGAGGACATGCTTGGCTGATCTAGCTAGAACCCTTTAAATGAGACCTCCATGCTACAATTATTTTGTTGTTTATCCCACCTGTGCATTATATTATTGACCACCTTGGACACCACGCACAGAAAAAGGCAGGTAAGATGTCTAAAAAATGAGCAGATGAATGTTAACATATATCTTCTGCTAACATAGCCAGAGGCCTCAGTCTATTTGCTGCTCTGAATTACAGACTGAATCAATGGGACTTATACAAATGTTGATTTATCAAATATCTATTGATTCAGTGGGAGAGAGCCAGTGTGGTAGTGGTTTGAGCACTTGGTCATAGAAACCCACTGGTTGTGTCACACACTCTCAGCCCCAGAAAAAAAATCATGATGATGATGTATCAAATATAAAATACAAATCCCCCTTAACAGGCCTGTCTAAAATATTCATCCTTGTTCATATGAACGAAATTTCTGCAACAAAGAGTTTACATATATTTGGAGGTCTTCTTGACCTTCCAATTAACTCATTGGTCTATTTTAATTGAGACTAACAACTGTATTTAGGCCAGAGTTTGCTCAGGTAAGGCACATGGTCACAATTATACTTGTTGAGGTTGAAGTATTTGCTTTCTTGACTTAGAGAGGCATTCTCTAAAACCAGGGTAGAGAACTTTCAGCCCTTCAGATGTGTTGGACTAACTCCCAGATACCCCAACCAGCATAGCCAAAGGTAATAGACTGCAGAGTTGTAATCCAAAACATATGGAGGACCAAAGAGTTCCCACCCCTGCTTCCCCATCCTAAAAAAGTCTGTAAAACACAGCTTGAAAAGGATACAATACTCTAGGACAGATCCCAAAGAAATCAGCAGGCCCTGCACAAATCCACAGTAATTTTTTCCTTTTGATAAAGCTTGAAAGGAGATCTTTCCAAAGGATTATGTTCCAAAACAGAACAATCTCTAATGCTTCAAGATTCTAAAATGCTAGTGCCTAGTGCTGAAAAGATAAGGGATTTTGCTGGAATTTTAATTCCCCACCCACATATGTCCTTGGAGAAAATATTGCACTTGGAAAAACTTAGCTCAGCAGGAAACTGTATCTTTCAAATCCTAGACCAACATTCCCTAACCACTAAACCACAGAAGTATAATCTCTGTGAAGCACCATAAACGCTCTCTACACCACGATTCTGTGCTTGTCTATTTCAAAATAAATCCCACTAATTTCAAGGGGACCTACTCTTAGGTATATTCCTATCTGACTGCAGCCTTAAAAAGGCATTTATTTGAAAGCAAAGTGGTTTTTATAATTTGATGTGATGTGCCGGTACTAGCTCACATTTAAAATCAACATTTCTTTCAGTTATAAAGAAAATACAGTGACTAACCTATCAGTGTTTTTTGTACTTCTAATTTATAACCATGTATATCATCCAATCTATGGCATGCTAAAATATTTATTATTCTCTCAAGACAGAATATCACTCAGGGACTTTATTAAATGTTGGTTTGCTTTTTTGTGCTCTCTTCAGGGGAGAAACAGGGAGAGAACGCTAGAGGAAGAAAGGAAGGCCAAACAATGTGTCAGCAGGAGAGATATCTCAGAACTTTTGAGTTTTTCTAATACTGTGTGACAGCCAAGCATCTCATTATCTTTCAGTGAAAACACTTGGCATTTATTCCTAGCAATGCTGCTCAAGGCACTTAATCAGAATTATATGCATAGCAAGCACAAAGGCAAACATACATGGAAGAAAGTCCCACAGAACTCAGTTGGGTTTACTTTTACACAATCGGTTGATATTTGAGTATTACTGTAGAAAGAAAGTTATCATAAAGTTTATTCTTTGCCTCCCTGCTACCAAGCCAATTATTTTCTCTAAACACAGCTGCACTTTTCCTGCAGTTCTTTTGAACCCATTATTACAGAGAGATATCATGAAGCTGCCATTTAGCCAGTCAATGCAACACGAATATCATAGCAAAAGGGTAAATTTTCAATTACCAAGAAGAGGTGGAGTTTTTTTGGTTTTAGTTTCATGCAGTTGGAAATGAAAACGTTGAAATTTATAATGTTTCATATCTACTTACGGCCTCAGTATGAACAGGATGGACAGCAAAGAAGAGAGCTGTGACTAAAGCCAGGCGGCTGTCCTTGAAAACGGCTTTGTTGCAAGTATACATCAGCACAAGTGTCACCAGGCAGTGTAGGACTACATTCACGGCATGGAAATAAAAGGGATTCATCCCAGCCAGCATTATATTCAGCCTGATTTTTAAAAGAAGAGAACAGCAAAACCAGAATATTAACTGATACTGAAAAAAAAATTGACCTTTAGAGTTAAAAACAGCATATCAAACCAACACATATTCCAAACAGTTTCAAGCAAGTCCATAGAAGGTACTATTAGGGATGCAAAATTCATCAGATCTTAATGTTTACACAAATATACCATATTCAGTCTTGCCAATCCTAGAAACAACCTGGAACACGGTTTGCGTGGTGAAATCCACACTTTTCGGAATTTTGCTATCCAGTTTGCCATTCCAAAAAGAAAATGCATACAGTAATCCCTCCATATCCACTATGGTTACAGGACAGGCACAGGACCCCCATGAAAGTGAAAAAACCATGAATAACTCTAGGTCCTCCCAAACCATATTAAACACACAAAAAAGTATGACCACCATATTCAACCCACCATGGATTCCTTTGATGCATCAAGGTTGCTTCACAAGGCAGAACTGGGTGGCTGGTGGGGTTTACTGCCACCTCCACTGCTATATAACACCATTTTTAATAGGGACTTACAAGTTTCGTTTGCATATATAATATATGCAAAATATAACACCATTTTTAATAGAGACGAGTTTCGTTTGCAGTTTCTCAGTCTCACAAGGCTTGCAGTCTCTATTTAAAATGGCATAAGGAGGCAGCAGAGATGACAGCAAATAATCCATGCGTAATCAAATCCGCAAAAGTGAAACACGCAAAAGTGGAGGGCTGACTGTACAAGGATATGCTTCTTACGGATACAGCTGTATTGGGGGTAGGGGTTAAAGTCAGGGAAAAGAAACCAAGATTCATAGATTTGTCCACTCCCACAAAAAAACAAAACCTACTCTGATATCACACACTCCTAGCATCGTAAGGAGTTGCCATGTCAGACTGCTGGTCCATCTAGCCAAGAGTTATCTATTTAAACTGACAGCAATTCTCCAAGGTGTGAGGCAGAGTGTCATTTCCTAGTCCTTCTAGTGGAGATGTTCATAACTAGAGATGCCAGGAACTGAACCTAAAACTTTCTGTATGCATGACATGAGCCCTGCCCTGAACAACTACAGCCCTTTCCCATGTTAGTCATTCATGAAAACCACGAATTTATGGCGGGCAGCTCAATTTACAAAACCTTCCTTTCCTAGTTGTTTGCCTGGATCCCATTCCATCTCATCACAGGCACAAAGGGAAGAGGGTTATACATATGCTTAACTTCACGTTACAGGCAGTATTCTAATTTCCAATAACTAGGAACAAACAGATCATTCTGTATCTAGTTTGTGTCAATTCTGCAATCATACAATCCATTCTATCCTATTTCTAATTCATTCTGTAATATTTAAGCAGAGGCTGGACGGGCATCTTCTAGGAGTGCTGTAATTGTATATTCCTGCATGGTGCAGGTGTGGTCCCTTCCAACTCTAAGACTCTATGATTTAAACATACACAACAATGGTAATTCATATTTATTTTCATATCCAGCTTTCTCAAATATTCACAACTTTCTCAAATATAACAATTTTTGTATGTTAGTACAGAGAAGAACAGGGCCATGTATGCTGCATGGAATTCACTGAAGGAAAGGTGAGATATACAGTAGATATAAGCAATAAATCAATCATTTAGAAACATAACTATCTTTGTATTTTATGTTTTTCCCTTACATTTTTCTATGCAACTTTAACACTTGCATTTTTATATTCAGTTATTGAGCCATTGACCAAGACACTTTCCACACCTTACCTGGTCATGGAGACATCCAGTGCGGGTCCTGGCGTTGGCTCTGTCCAGGGGAGAAGCACAACAGGAACGCTCTCCTTCGCGCCAGCTGCCTCCGTGTTCCAGGAAGCACGATGGCCATGCCTCTTCCTGCTGCAGCGCAGCCAGATAGTTTCCCAGGCTGCACTGGGCAGGAAGCACAGCCATAGCTCTTCCAGGGCCTCCGCAGACGAGGTAAGTCTGTGATGGTGGCGCGATAGTTGGTCATTGACAGGGAAAACCCATAAATGATTTGCAGAGCAATTGCACTGCGTAGGAATAGGAGAAGAATGGGACCACAACAACCTCATGCATAAGTGTTGTCTCGGTCCTATCTTTCTCCCATTCCTATGAGAGGGTGGAGTGGAAAGGGTCCATGCTAGTTGGGTGACACAGGGTGTTGTAGTCTTTAAAAAAAGGTCACCCAGATGACATACTAACGAGCTGCTTTTTCAAAAGAGAGAGAATAAGGTTTTGTTTGCTTCTTTGTTGTTTGCTTTTTTAGGAAAGGAATGAGAGCAACAAGAAAGGATGTACAGTATTTCAGAGTTTGTCTCTAGAGGCAATTACCTCTGCACTGATGCAAAAAGGAAACAGACTCCCAATCAAAATTTGGAAAGTGAGTGTAGTGTACTAATTAGAACGGTGAACCAAGCTCAGGCAAGTCATTCTTGAGTACCTCCCAGGATCTTGTGAGTGCAAAGTAAAAAAGAGCAGAGTGATTTATGTTACCTTGAATTCAATGGAAGAAAGGTAGAACACATATGTAAGGAATACATGATTTTTTCAGGAATTTGACCAATTTCCATGGTAGAGCCAGCCAAATCCAACTGCTCAACACACGTAGTAAAAATGTGAAGGTTTACAGAGTGATGACTGCAATAGGGTTGCCAAGTGTCCCTTACTATAAAAGATGTCCAGTATTTCAGGTCTAGAAAGCTTGTCTCTTATGGGACTTGGCAGGGATCCCTTATTATAAGGGATTCCCCCTACATGAAGGCCAGAAACCTTTTCCTTTTGCAGAGATGTAACAAAATGCCAAATATCTCTATTTTGGAATGTAGGCCCTTCCTAAATTCTGAAATGTGTGCATAATGTAATTTATGAACGTGGAAAGTAATACTTTCATGTGGTTTTAGGAGAGAACAAACTTTTAAAATAGATACTTTCTGAGTATCTGAATCAATCCTGCATATCATGAGTTTCAACTGTCTCTTACTGCTATTTTGAAAACCTGGCAACACAATTCTGTGGTCTATGGAAATGAAGTCCTTGCTAGCTTCAGTATCATAGAAATACAGTATTCCCATATTCCCATAGCTGTTCAAATTATGACAATATTGCTCCTACCACTAAATGTTAAGAAGCTACAAGATAGCATCTCTCCATATTGTTACATATGTTTTGTCATCAATTGTAACATTGTTACTAACAAGCTGAATCCAGCTTGAAATTATTGCTTTACAGAGTATAGTCATTGGTCCATGCATCAGTTCAAAGATTTTGGGTTATTGAAAGGTATTTGATGTACCATTGGTAGCAGTTCACTCCAAGTTAGGTACACACAACCCCAAAACCAAGAAAGCTGGGAATCTTGTTCTTTTCACCCGCTAATTGCCAGGATGCAAGATAACAGCAGATGTTTCGTCTGCAACAAAGTAACACATATTTAAATCATAGCGGTGCCAATGTCAGCCCTGAAATTTGTAGTGGTTTGAGTGCTAGACTACAACCTTGGAGACCGGGGTCGGCCATGGAATGTGACCTTGGGCACATCACACACTCTCAGGCCCCAAACCCTGTGATAGGTTCACCTTAGGGTTGCCATAAATTGGAAACAACTTGAAGGCACAAAACAACAACCACCAGGACATATCACCAGTATAACACACACACACTCACATCAGCAGCTCCATTCCTTGAATGAAAATACTAATAATAGTAAAACTTCCTGAAACTTTTGGCACTGGAGAAGAAGAGCCCTGAACTCACATCTTTCTCAGGTTTCTCTGCCCAATCATCAGCTTTTTCCTAACCTATGCCTTTCAGGTGTTTTGCAGTACAACCCACATCAAACATACAGCATGCTGCTGTGTACGATAGGCATTGTAGTCCAGCCTTTTTGGCGGATTCCGGGTTGCAGAAAGCTAGATGAAGAGAAAGTTTAACAGCACCTAAGAGCCCTTCTCCCATTGTAAACAATGTTATTCGCAGGCAGAAGACAGATAGACAAACAGACAGACAGACAGATAGGCAGATGCTGCAAACAGAACACCCAAGTCTTGGATAGAATGATAGAGCTGGAAAAGACTGTAAGGGCCATCCAGTCCACTTCAGGATAAGTGTTCTTCGTTTCATTACAAAATGCACAATTAATTTATAGAAAAAGCAAGAAAGCGTTTTGCCGAACTTCACACTGGCACATTTATCAGGATGTAAGTTTCTGTGGTCCTGTTGGTGATGGGCAAAGAAAAAGGAACGGAATGAGATTAAAACACCCTGATGTACCAGCAGAAGTTCTTGAGACAAATAGGAACTTTGGATTGCAAACCAGCACCAACAACATCCAGGATGCAATTTAAGATTTTTTTACAAATCTGGTTTTATTCTGGCACCAAGCCAAAACACAGATTTTTTATTAAAGTCTTTGGGGATTAATTTGTGTCTAAGTATACATGCACATGGGTTTAAACTGCTGCCCTTCTTAAAGTGGTTTTAACTGTGGCCTTGTTTAATATATTTTTCTCTGTCTTAAATTATTTATAGTTTTAACCTGGAAGTGTTTTAAATTGTTTATATTATATGCTGCCTTTATATCCTATGATAAAAGATGGGGTAGAAGGTTTGGGGATTTTTTTTAATAAAGAGATAAAATAGTTTCAAAGAATAATAAAATAAAACATGCTAAAAGAAAGATACGTTTTGCAAAGTTAGAAAACTGAATTCTAACTTCATTAAATTTGTCAAGAGTCCTGAGAAGTGCTGGTAAAAGACAGAATCTTTGCTTGCTGAAACAAGCTAGAAAATGTAATCCCAGCTATTAAGCTGCCTAATGGGTAAATTGCAGGTTGTTCCAATTATATTAATGTGCAGTTCAAAGCTTATTACTACAAACCATATGCAGCCACTTCGCTTGGATATCCGAAGGATATAACTAATTTCTAGTTCCTATCTTCCTCAGATTCCTTTGATGATCACTTGACCAAGGAGAAAAATAAGCCAAGAAATGGGTAATATGCAGTCTGGTAACAAAGCCTGTCTGGATGGTTTACCAGTGGGGAAAAAAAGGCCATTCCATAGGGTAAGATATAGAATTGAAGAGGAAAACAGCTCCAAACAGATGATAACAATAAGCACTAACTGATAAATATAGGTATCTTTACTAGAGTAACTAACTGTGTTCGGCAGCTCTGTCAAGACGGTGCACAGGTGAACGTGCAGCACCTGACTCAGAGCAAACATTTTTTAAAAATGCAATCCTTTTGGCCTTTTACAACAAGAAGCACAAAGTACAACAACTCAGAGACTGTTTTAAGCCATTACCTTGTGAGAAGTGAGTCTGCTCCCTGCTTTTCAGTGTTTTTAACCAATAAGTGAATTCATAGCTGTGATGTTGAAACTCTGTCATGGAATGGGTAACACACTCGTACATGAATCCTCTGTTAATTGTTGTGTGTTTTAAGCGGTTGGTTAGGTGGGTTGGTGGGTGGGGAGGATTGGGTATGTTTTTAACGTCTTTTAATGTATTTCATGTTGTTCGCCACCTCGATCCATGTGGAGAAGTGGGATAGAAATAATAATAATTATTATTATTATTATTATACAGAGAAGGGCTTTCCGGGTTCATTTTGAAGCAATTTTGGGGTCTTCTCTGATGAAGAAGTGAGTATCACCCAGACAAAGCCACTGAGAAATCTAGGATTTTAATGCAGTTGTACTTCTACTACAGTGTAATCTGTCTGAACACATACACACACACACACAGACATCTGTGGTCTGATTCAAATTTAATTTCATGCAAAAATAGTGTGGTTTTTTTTCCCCTCTGATACTAAAACAATTGCCCTGGCCATGCAAATTAAATCCAGCATTAGTATACCTATAAGGGGTGGGGAGATACATTGTTGGCTAAGAGAGCATCTCTCAGTTTAGATTTTCTAAATAGCCTTGTGTTATTTTAACAATAAAGAGTTCTGAAAGGGAGAATATAAATTACAAGAGCCTTAGGAGTTAGAACTTTTCTAAGATCTGTAACTGGCTGGCTGGGGTAACAAAACTAAGGGGAAAATAGTATATGACAACCTTGTAGCACAATCTATCGTTATCACATCGTTTCTTGTCATGAGGGGATCCTTCACAGAAATGGGGAAGGTAATTTACTTTCCCATTAATAAGAGAAAAAATATGCTGACTCTTGTGAATGGGCTTTTGCTGCTGGAATAAACAATTAAATATCAAAGCCTGTGTTCCTTTTTGTTCGAACGTGTTTGTTTGTTGGACATGTGCTGATAACATTGTTGTAGTTCTTAGGAGATACAGACAGATAACCACAACAGATACTCACAGGCTAGAAGAGTAAATCTTATTATTTATCCAAGCAATGTCATTTGAGCTTTCACTGCTGCAAACCTTAAATCTCTTTTGAACCAATACCCCATCTAAAATCTGGTTTCATTTTCAGCCAGTTTTTGGCTGATTTAAGAGCGGTTAGGCTTTGTAGTATGGAGGACTTGAAGACTGCAGATACAAAGCTGCAACATTTTGCAGTGATTTTGCCCCATTACAGGCGGGGCTTGGGGGTGAAAAATCACCTGAAAATGTTTTTTAATGTTCAGGTTTGGATACGGGGTTCTGGGGCTCCACTTGGAGCCCTGGCGGACACATGAGGTCTACAGGCCGCACCTTGCCCGCACAAGCCCTAAACATTTGTTTCTGGTATGCATGTGTATATATAACTTCTGCATTAGTCCTACAGGGTAAAGTTAGAATTAAAAACTTGCAAAGGTTTACAGTGCAAACATATCTTTATAATCGCTCGAACAGCAATTACACAGGAAACGCAACAGTGGTTGACAGAGAGTTGAATACCTAAGACATCCTTTCCCAAACTGGTGCCCTCCATCTGTACAGTGTCCATCATCCCCAGCTAACATGGCTGATGGAAACTGAAACTGAGCTTACCCAGCAGACATCTGACTGGGGAGGCAAAGCACGAGAAATGTCTTGAAACAGGAACAATGCTACTAATAGTCCTTTCAAATCCAACAAGGAAATCCGATCATTCTCACTTGTAAACTTTGTAGTCAACCAGTTCAAATGTCCCAATGGTGGGTAAATTTGTGGCCCTTCCAATGCAACCGGATCTCCAATTCATATTAGCCTCAACCAGCATTTGCAATTTCTTGTTGCTCTTCTGTACCTTCAAGTCATTTCCACCTCATGGCAACCCTACAAAAAACCTATCGGGGTTTTCTTGCCAAGATTTGTTCAAAGAGGTTTGCCATTGACTTCCTCTGACTTTGAGACTGTGGCTTGCCCGCAGCCACCCAGTGGTTTCTATGGCTGAATGGGGATTCGAATTCCCAGAGTCTTAGTCCAACATGCAAACCACTACAGGCTTCCCCCACTTATCTGACACGCACAGTGGTTCTCAACCTGTGGGTCCCCAAATGTTTTTGGACTTCAGCTCCCAGAAGCCCTGAGCATTGACCACAGTGGCTGGGGCTTCTGGGAGCTGAAGTCCAAAGACATCTGCAGACCCACAGGTTGAGAACCACTGGGTTAGGGACCAGAGAACTGTCAGAATACAGAACTGGTGGAAACGCAGAGCGTGAAGGACTTACAGAGGCTCACTTGGGACTGAACGCACATGTGCTGCTTGTAAAATCTCTCAGCTGGTTTTGCACCTTTTCCACCTCTCAGCTTGTTTTGCAAGCAGCATGTATGAGTGGGTAGCCTCAAGCAAACCTCCACAGGCAAGAAGAACTGGTGAAAGAGCAGAACTCCTATCCAATTAATGGAACTTGTCCTTAACTTGGAAACATCAAAAGAGTGAGCATCAGATAATGGGACCTCAAAAGGCAAGGGCTTCCTGTACACCACACTGGCTCTCAGGATGGCAAGTAATTAGCAATAACAGACGTTGTCAGCCAGTATCAACCAGCCACAGCTTCCCACCCTTGGTTTACTGCACCAGAATTTACCAAAGTCCTAGATACTCCACAGCTGCTTCTCTGCAAACAGTTCTCTAATTAAAACAATAAGGTAATCACAGCAAATAATAAGCTGAAACACTGCTGCTTGAGGGTCAAAGCACTAAGACAAAGAAGAAGAACTCAGAAATACAATTCTAACTTCCCAGCAGAAACCCAGGTTAAGGGTGACAGTGGGTCATGCTACTGATACCAATGCTATTTTTAGTTTCTGGAGGTTCCTTTTTTAAACGAAAAGAATAAAAATAAAATAAAACAGGGAGAAAATGTTTACCAGATGCAAAGGAAGAGATAGTTCCTTTATCCTTAATAGTTGTGCAGAAAAAACAGGAACACCTCAGTTAACAAAGCCTCTGAAAAAGAAGGTAATTTTTACAAATCTTTTTTACAGGAGTCCAGCCTCCCTCTCCCCTTTTCTTGTCTTCCCTCTTGCTGACTGCTTCTGGGCAGCACTGGCATTGGGAGGATCATGAAGGAGAGCTGGAAAAAGATAGACTTTCAGTGTCAGATTGCAGCAGTGTATCTGCAGTAAACAATGCAGCTGAGAGCTGGGAAAGAATGGGACTCTATTCCAGCTGATCCTACTGTAGCTGTATGTGCTTATGTACAATAGGCAAGGTAAATAGCTGCCTTTAGAATCACTTACTGAGCACATGCAAAGAGCAAAACAGAGAGAAAAGAGGAAAGCTGATTTGCCTGCCTCAACCAATTACCCTGGAAGGTTGAAAAAAGCATAGATCTGTAAGGTTTGCCACAAAATGGAAATCACAAAAAAAAAGTGGAGGTTGCTGAAAGAAAAAAAAATAATCCCGGGATGCATTCTGGAAAAAGCTTTCAAATGGTCTCTAGAGAATTCTAAAAGTTTTTTTACTCACCTATGCAAGGCTTACCTGACCTGGTTGTTTCATTTCACATGTGCCCAATACTGATTTTGAATAAAAAGTTTGCTGAAACACATTGAACAGATGTTCTTTTTTTGTTGTGTAGGGACCTATTCCTATTCTTTCCATGTTATTTCTCCCTCTGGTTCCAAAGTTTCTGTTAAAGAAGTAAAGCCCAGGAACATATCTGTTTCAATAACTGACTACAGCTCTATTAGCAGGTATGACTTTTCAAAACCTGCACAGAAAGTAGGACAAGCAAGGCAAAAATTCCCTTGTGTGCACTAGTTCAAAAAGGAAGATTCATCCTAAAGGGGAAAAAGGACATATATGGCAAAATAACATTGGCATCTGCAACAGAAGCCTGGGGATAGAAACACTTCAAATTAGATTAGAAGGAAGTAGGTCTCAGGTTGCAATCTCCAATCAGATGTGGGTCTTGTATTTGAAAACCTTGGTGACTACTGTAATAAGACAGATTTCAAACATTTAGCTTTAGACTCTGGGAACTCATATTACATGGAGGGGCATCAGGAGGCCCTCCATATGTTGTTCATTTGGAGTTCCCAGTACTCTTCACCACTGGCTATTTTAACTAGGAATACCATGCTCCAGCAATATCTGGAGGGCTGCATGGGTCCCACACCCTATGCTATATTAACAGCACAATCCTTCACAAGTCTACTTAAAAGTAAACCAAAATGAGTTCCACGGAGTTTACTCTCTGATAAATAGATACAGGATTGCAGTCTAAATACATCTGTCTTTTAAACGTAGCATGGCCACCGCTGTCTCACACATATTGGTCATTTGAAAAGGCAAGTGGGACAGCTTTTTCCAGGTTATTCAGCATTCCACCCTTCTTTATTCACATAATTTAAAGAAGACATATTTTCCTGGGCAAGAAAAGATTGTGCTACAGATGGGGAATGTGCCATCAGTTTTAGCCAGCATTACCAATGATAAGAAATGATGGGAGCTACAGTCCAAAAATATCTGAAGTGCCATACCTCCCTTTCCTAGTGGGACAGAATGCTGACTCCCAAACAGTTAGCAGGGAGCCAGCAGCAATACCTGTCTGGTCCTGTGATAATTCCATTCAAAAAAACAAACTACTCAAACATAACATGTTCTAAGAGAGATCATAAACCAGTGGTTCTTAACTGAGGACCCCTGACAGGGGGTCCATGAAGCCCTGCTGCTGGACACCAACAGCAGCACCAGCAACAAGGACATGATGGTGGGCTGCCCCCTCATTCGCAAACAAGGGAGCAGTTTGGGCACACACATGCCATGTCCTTGACGAAATGGACACGGCAGCAGGCATGCGTACATGCCCAAGCTATGTCTCTGGAGAACAGGATCTGAATCCCCACTCAGCTATGGAAACCCACTGGGTGACTTCAAACAAGTCACATTCTCTCAACCTCAGAGAAAGGCAAAGGCAATAAATCTCGCCAAGAAAACCCTCATGATAGGTTTGTTTTAGGGTCACCATAAGCCAGTTTTCAAAGGGAAGAGGCATGATGGCTAGAAAGAGCCTCCCCCTGGCAGCGGCACTTTGTTGTTTGCTTTAAAGTCACTACTGAGTTATGGCAACCCTAAAGTGAACCTACCCCAGGGGTTTTTTGGCAAGATTTGTTCAGAATGGGGTTGCCTTTGCCTTCCTCTGAGTCTGAGAAAATGTGACGTGTCCAAGATTACTCAGTGTCTGAGTGGAGAGTTGAATCCAAGTCTCCAGAAGCCTTTAATAAATAAGTAAATATTTGAATATTTAAATCTAAAATTAAATATTTAAATCTTGAGTTCAGCTTTGGGGGACTCGAGCAACAAATCATATTCCCCAGGGAAGAAAAGACTGAGAACCACTGCCATAAACCATAATTGCAGAGGTCTTTATAGACCTCAGTTAATTTTCCCTAAACTCCTCCCCTGCCTCTCTCTCTCCCCTCTTGTTTTCTCCCTCTTGTTTTTCAACAGGCAGCAAAAGTTAGGTTTGATGCCTCCAGAACTTTCAGAGCAATATTTTCAACAGTAAAATGTATCTCAAAGGTTCTCAACTCCTGGCTTCCAGACATTTTGTTTTTTGGACTCCCACTGGCTTTGTTGGCTGGAGTTTCTTGGAGCTGAAGTCCGAGACCATCTGGAGGGCCAAATGTTCAGAATCTCTGGTATACCTGGTATACTCTGTACACATTCTGCACACATGTACACACTCAATTAGTAATATGGTAACTACCACAAAATACAATTATATGGAGGCTGTTGCAAGTAGCAACCTGAAGTAGCAACCTTCCAAGCTCCCTAAAACTGTCACTGTGATAATTACATTCCCATACACCCCACAATTTTAATGGCCATTGACAAGAAAGTCTTAGTATAACCACATTCACATTTGCTAGGAAGATTTTAATGAGGCTTTCTTTCGCCATGTGTTTTAGGATTGCAAACTTAGAAGGCATTTAGCTGACTATGTTATCCAAAGGACAACTTCAGACATAACACAGAGAGTCTACTTTTGGAACCTGTCATCACACAGCGCCTGATGTCAAGAAAGTCACTGCTTCTTCTGTAATCCTTCTCCTTCAATGGTGAGAAAGCTCCCAAAGGAACAGATTATCAGCCTACGAACAAACTGAGAAGGTCAACAAAATCCTGCCAAAGATGAGAAATTCCCCTCCCCACATCTTCAATTCCCTTTCAAAACTACTGTGGCACTTGAGTTGACTTATCCTTCAAAACTGTAGAAAGCGAACGCACTGTAAATGCTGAATCACATTGCTAATACTGTAGACGTTATCCAGAAAACACAGAGAGAGACGGGTGGAGAGAGAGAGAGAGAGACCTCCCCTGTATGTACACCACGTACTTTAAAAAAAAAAAAAGCACACATTTTTGGCAGGATTAAGAAGTCTGACAGGATGCCAAAAACAGAGAACCAATCTGGTGGCTTTAAAATAGCAATTCCTACACCAGGCAAAACACACACACACACACACACACACACACAGTCATCCTTCTCTTTCTGCCAGCAAGCCAAATAAACTGATAATTCCCTAGACACCGAAAATCGCAAGGAAACAAGAAGGAAAAATACCAAACCCTTCCTACCCAATTTTCCATTCTTCTGTGTGTCCTCTGCACTGTGACCAACTACTGGCAAGTCCAGCATCGCACAGGAGTTTGAACAGTAGACTATGATTCTGGAGACAAGGGTCTGAATCTCCAGTCAGCCATGGAAACTCACTGGGTGACCTTGAGCAAGTCTCACTATTTCATCCTCAGAGGATGCCAAAGGTAAACTTCCTCTGAACAGATCTTGCTAAGAAAACCCCATGATAAATTTGCTTTAGGGTCTCCACACATCAGAAACATCTTGAAGGCAAGCACCAACAACTGCCAAGTCCCCTTTTCAGTCCACAAAAAATTCAAGAAGCAGATCAACTGAAGGAAAGAACTAGAGATTGATGTGGCCGGGAACATCTAGCCCTCTAGATCAGTGGTTCTCAACCTGTGGGTCCCCAGATGTTTGTGGACTTCAGCTCCCAGAAGCCCTGAGCATTGACCATAGTGGCTGGGGCTTCTGGGAGCTGAAGTCCACAAACATCTGGGGACCCACAGGTTGAGAACCACTGCTCTAGATGGTGCTAAATTGCCACTTCCATCAGCATTCACCTCTGGCAACAGTGACCGGGGCTGATGGGAATTGCAATCCAACAATATCCGAGGGGCTGCTATGTGTTCCATAGCCCTGAATTTGATGCCCAGCCACAACATACTGCTTACATTGTTTTCCTCTCTGAAGCTCAGAGCTGCCGCCAGTAGCTGCTTTCCTTGAACCAATGACAGGGTCCCAAGACCTCACAAGGGCCCCAATGTGGGCCCGCCATCTTAATATGTTTCAGTATCAACACTCTGAAAAATAGCAAGTGGTTGGTTCAACCGTTCTATTTTCCACCATGCATGTAGAAGATCCAAAGCTCAACTCCCAGCATGTCCAGGCACACCTGGGGAAGCATCCTTTCAGATATCTTGAGGAGCTCGTGTCAGCCAGCACCAACCAAGGATGGGAATTCTTGTAGCATTCAAGATGTTATTCAACTACTGCTCCCAATATTCCTTACTACTAGCTATGCTGACTAGGGCCACTGGGAGTTGCAGTTCAACAACTACCACACCTGAACTTGCAATCCTTCCAGGACCCTCTGCGAGCGTGCAGGTATCCCTCAATCACTCTCAGAACTGAAACAGGACATCTGCTTTGTACCAAGCAGACAGCAATCAGTACAATTGCTGCAGGACTCAGCCACTGAAAAGACTCCCTGTGACACGGTCACCCATCATATCCAGCAAGAGCCTTAAGTGATGCAGCTGTGTCATACCTCCTCCGGCAATGTGGAATGGCAAAAGCAAAAGCTGAAAACACATTTGAGAGCCACTGAACCGCAGGTCATTCTCCCAATGAAAAGGAAAGAGAGAGGAAACTAGCATTATGAACCCTTCCTCAATCACCCACTCAAAGCCAGGCTTATTACAATTCATGATTTCATCAGCCACCTTCCCAAATTAAAGCCCCTCACTCCCCACGGAGACATGACAATGCAGTTAACAGTTCTTGTAAGCTGGATGTGCAAGCAACTGCAGTGTAGTGATCGTAGCACTGGACTAGGACTGCTGGGAGACAGGATACAAATCCCCACTCAACCATGGAAACCCACCTAGTGATCCTGGGCAAGTCATACTCTCTCAGTCTCAGAGGAAGGTCGCATAAGTCACCACAACCCCTTCTCCATGATATCATCATTGGCTAGAATCCTGCATCAGCCATTTGTTGTTGTTGTTGTTTGCCTTCAAGTTGTTTCTGACTTATGGCGACCCTATCACAGGGTTTTCTGGGGCTAAGAGTGCATGATGCACCGAAGGTCACCCATTTAGTTAAGTATAATTAACAAGTAACCTCTCCTGGCCCAACCGCCCCTCCCTCAAATCCCAGGGAAATGTCATTCACTCATGCTCCAATCACCAGCAGAATGAACCTCCTTCTCACACAGCTGATGCCTGGTAAAGTAGGTTTAGGAGGGAGTTATGATTGTGGCAATAGCGTCACAATCATGACTAAGTAGCCACCGTGAATATGCAAGTTATGTAGATTTATTCATCTCTACCAGTTTCATATTCACAACCACTGCTTTGTCATGATTCTGACACTATAGCTGCAATAATCAAATCTACTTAACTGGGCATCACCTGCATGGGCAGAAGGAGACACATTCTGCCCATGAGTGGAGCACAGGTGAATGATGCTGCCATCAGATTTGGGGAGGGGGGAGGTCAGGAAAGGAAAGGTTACTTATGGGCCTGTCACACTATACTGTTATAACATTATAATTCAACTTTAACTGCCATGGCAATTACCATGTAGAATTCTGGGGTTTGTAGGCCCAAGAGCTCTCTGGCTGAGAATTCTGAACGGCCCTCCTTAAACTGCAAATCCCAGGATTCCAAACAATGGTGCCTTGGCAGTTAAAGTGGAATAATGGCACTATGACAGTATAATGTGATAGGGCCCAAGATTAAATAAAGTATACTGAACTAAGTAGCTGATACAGGATTCTGGCCGTCATTTGTTGGTTTCCTAGCTTTCATAGGTATTTTTCACATTCTAAGAGCCTGACATGTCTCTCCTCAGTCTTAGTTACTAAGGAAATAAGAGCTTTCAGTCAAAATACCGTGGGATTTTTGGAACTCATTCTTTGACTTTGGCTCCAACCACCACTGGAATGGAACTGCTCTGAAAATGCATTTGGTCCTCAGTCTGAAAAGGGTTTCTTAGCCTTGACACAAAAGCAGAGGTAAACACCAGGGGCCTATTAGTCAATAAAACAGCCAAGTCATAGCAATTACAGCCTCACAGCATGTGGAGAACAGAAACTCTCGGCAGAGGATAGCGGCAATTGGGATCACTACACGAAGGGGGAAAGGCAAAGAAGATACCCGGATACAGCCACAGCTGCTATCTTAGATAGCTCTAAAACGGGCATTAGGTAAGTCCATGGAGGAGCAGTTTACCTGTGGCCCAGGGCCATCGCAAGATATTTTGCTCCCTGAGGCAAAGGACATGATGGCACACCTTTCAGGTTTTGTAAGGATATTCCTATGACATCCCCAAAGCTGCCAGTGGAGGAGTAGCAGGGGTTTTTTCACACTACACAATTATAGCATTGTTGGTGTAGCAACATGAGTGTTGAGGGTTCAATTCTCTGTTCAGCCATGGAAAGCCTCTGGGTGACCTTGAGCATGTCACACACTCTCAGCCCCCAGAAAACCCTGTGATAGGATCACCATAAGTCAGAAATGACTTGAAGGTACACAACAAGAGAATCCTGGAATTTGTACTTTTGCGAGGTATTAGAGCTGTCTGGCAAGATTTCTAAGTATCCCCTCCTAAAAAGCATATCATGATTCTATAAGATGTTGCCATGGAAATTAAAGTGGAATCATAGGACTCTAACTGTGTTGGGTGGTAAGGCCTCTGCCTTGCACGCAGAAAGTCCCAAGTTCAATCTCTACCATCTCCAGTTGCAAAGAATCAGATAGCAGGTGATGGAAAAGATCTGTCCCAGAAACCTTGGAACACCACTGTCAATCACAGTAGTTGCCTAACAGGACAAACGCTGTAGCCCGACATAAGGCTGCGTCCTATGGTCCAAACACGGAATTTGGGAAAGTTATTTTGAGGGACGTAAATCCAGTGGCAGTAGATGGTTGCCGCATCATTTGGGTGGAGAATTCACTCCAGGTTTTAGTCTGATATTCCATGATGCCGAAACCTATCCAGCACCTTGGATAGCTCCTTTACAGTTCTGACTAAAACTGGAGCAGATTCACCAACTCCTCCAATTCAGCCGTACTAGACCTGTTGAATCAGCTGCTGAATGGCACCAGCATGGATATAACAGTCTGACTGCTGGACTATGATTATGGAGACCAGGATTCAGTTCCCTGCTCAGGCATGGAAACACACCGGGCCATGGGCACATCACACACTCTCAGCCCCATAAAAACCCTGTGATAAGTTCACCTTAGGGTCACCACAAGTCAGAGACAACTTGAAAGCACACAGCAACCACAAATTAAAAGTTAGGTAAATCTCATAGATTCAATGGGTCTACTTTAGCTAGAATTAGCAACCTGATTTACAACTACCATACTCCTCCAGAGGGTTCCAGGAGTTGTAGTCCACAAACATAAAATTCTGAGCTCTGTTCAAAAACTACTAAGTGGGAGACTTTGATTCTATACTCAGGGTCAATGAAAAAAATATGCAAACACAGTAAACACAGAGGCACTAAGGAAAGCAAGAATTTTAAAAACGCTAGTCATCCTAAAGTTGGTAAGAACGGAAGAATGCCAGTCATCCTCAATGTGTCCGTGTGAATTATTTATTCATTCATCCTTACATGCTGTATATAACCACTATGTATCTATCTATCAATCATTATATGCTATATATTTATGTATTTATACATGGTACTTCCATTTAGAAATACAAATATTTATAAATGCAAGTGTTTTTGTATTTCTAAACAGAAATATATCTAAATACAAATACCACTTAGATATATTTGTAATATATACATATTTAAAATTCGTGTGTGTGTGTGTGTGCACACGCACATACACACAAATGGGAGGTGTGGGGGGTATTTGCATTCAGAACTTCAAATATTTATTATATTTTAAATAATAAATGTGTAAATAGTTTGATGTGCAGTATGAGCATTTCTAATTTACTCCCATCCTTTGGCTCCCTGCAGATCAGTTTTCCAAAGGAGTGACAGACAAATGATGGCAGTACCATGTACCAGAGGTTGCAGCTCCAAAAAACAAATAAAAAGCCAATCAGCCACCTTGTCCCAGACACGCAGATATTTCAATTAGAAAGAAAGACGGAGGGCAGGGACTGCATAAACCTTTGGCATTTTGCATGGTGGGAGCTCTAGGAATCCTCCCACTCCCTGCAATAGGGAGAAATCCTTTAAAATGCAAGTCAACATGTTCACTGCTTCTCAGCACCATTAGTCAACTGGTGTAGTATTCACATTGACTAGGATACCCTTCTTGGTTCAAAAAAGAAGGCATGGGTGAGGCTGAGATACATATTTTCCATACCCACAAGACCACCCAAAAATCATACTGGATGCAGAAGGAGTGTTGCTTTAGCCAACTGCAGCACTGAGAAACAAAGAAGGGATCTAGAAGGGATATTAGCCCAGATCACAGGAAAAGCCAAGCGTCTGGAAGAGGTCCATAACAGCAAAGCAAGCGAGAACTTCCTAGCTGCCTCTGCAGCCCTAGAATTCAGTAATAAAAGTTGTCAGAACTGCAGGCAGGGAGAAGTACAGGGAAAGGGCAGCTGCAGTGCAAGAAGGCACTATGTCTGCTCAAAGGAACTTTAGGGAAAGAAAAACAGGAATGAAATGCCAGAAACAGATGTGGAAAAGGACGTTATGGGTGCCACACAATGAGAAGACTAAAATTTTGGACCACAACACACACCATTCCCATCCCATTCGCTATGACTCTCCAGCAGAAGAGGGCCTACCATAGCCACCACCCCCAGGCAGAGTGCGTCAGTACGAATGATGGGAATTTAAGTCCACACATATAGGGACAGCAATTGGACACTGGGGAGAGGCTGATAGCCAGTGGCTGTTGTCTCCTCTCTCTCCCTGTCCTGACTCACCCATTGTCAGCAACTCTAACTGTAGACTCCTCCAGGCAGGCAACTATGTGTTTCTTGTCCATTAAGCACATAGCACAACGTGCCAGCCCCCAAAACAGCCACGAAGTTTCCCACGCCATGGAATAAGCACAACAACCAATCTCTACATAATGTGCATTCTTAGCTTTGTTAACCCCGAAATTTGGAATTGCCTCCAAACCTACGCCAGTTTTGCAATTGTTTTATAACATTTTTTAACAACCCTCTCCCAAGTTTTGCAACATCCCAACCTGAGCTACAAACGCATCAACTTCAGATTTCTAGTAAACCTCAAAATTGTGACATTGTTCAATTCGCTCCAAACTTGTGCCAAAGTTTTAGAATTGTTTTCAATATTTTGCAACAAACTCCTTGTGTTTTGCAACAGCATCAGAACTGAAAAAGGGGTGTCTCAAATCAAGGTTCCAAGTAAGCCCCAGAATTCCAACATTGCCTAGTTCACTCTAAATCTGTGCCAAAGCTTTGCAATGTTGTGCAAAACAAGGCGGGGTGGAGGGACCTGTTACTGACTTAATCAACAGGTTTGCAGTACAGGCTTAGCACAAATTCTGCATTTACAAGCACCACAAAAATTGTGCACCTGACTCCTTCTTGTCATCCCACACCCGACAATGTAAGATCCTCTAATAAGGTATGCCAAAATTCACTATAATTCTGCAGCATTTTGGAATGTGAAGGTTCACTCTGACAGCTGCTGAGTGAAATGTAGGCAGAGGAAAATCGTACTACACATTTTTATGTTATACAAAAGGACCTGGTCTCTTTAATATTTAAAATTCATTCTTATCCTGTAACCCTTGCGAGAGACAGACTAATCAGTCAGCACAGAAGCAGTTTGCTACTGAAACAGCCCCCAAGTTGACACGTCTGTATCTCAGTTTTGGGGACGTCAGTTTGGGGCCGGTTACCAAACCTGGGGGTTTTGCTGCAAAACAATTCCAAAACTTTGGCACAGGTTTGGAAGGAATTCCAAATCTTTGTGATTCGCAGTTAATAAAGCTTGCATGCTGTTTCCTGCACCTCCCATTCCACAGGCAGTATACTTCGGGGTGTGAGCATCTCGGCTTCCCCTGGGCATGAACAGAGTGCCTCCACGTCACGCCTGCCGAATTCCTCCCCACGACCTCGGATGCTAGGAAGGCGGCTCAGCAGCAAGACTTCTCCGCCCCCAGAACTTCCTAGCGCGAGGGACGCTTAAACAGACTGCCTCGGGAAGAAGAATGTGTCCCTCCGGGGCATGTGCAGAGTGCTTTTGAGTCGCCCGAGACTAACTCCCTCCCACGGCCCCTTGAGAACGAAAGCGCACGCAAATTGAGCCCGAAGTTGGCGGAGTGCTCGGCGCTGCACACGCGGCGCGTCTAGAGCCGGACTTTCCCGGCGCCGGGGGGAGCGGGAGGGCGAGCCCGCCCCACTTACTTGAAGGTGAGGATGCAGAGCGGGCGGTAGGACTTGTGGCTGGTGTTCTCGCCCATCCCCTTGCCCCAGAAGTCGTCGGCGAAGGCGGCGGCCAGCGGCGCTCCCGGCCGCACGTCCGGGTTGTTGACGATCGCCCACACGTCGTCGTGCACGAACTCGCCGCGGAGGGAGTTCCAGTAGCAGAGAGCGGCGGCCGTGGCGGCCAGCAACGCCGCGCCGCCGCCCCCGGCAGCCCCCCAGCGCCCGGGCCGGGCGCCGCCGGCGCCGCCGCCGCGGACCCCCGGCGGCCGTCGCCGCTGGTGCGGCTGCTGCTGCGGGGGCGCCCGCGCCTCTCGGCTGCTCCGCCTGCCGCCCGCTCCCGCCGCCGCCGTCCCCATCCCGCCGCTGCCGCCGCTGCTGCCGGCGCTACCTGCCTCCTCCGCCTTCTCTTTCGCCCGGGCATGCCCCAGACAGGCACAGCGGCGGCTCCGGCAGCGGCAGCAGCGGCAGCAGCGCCTCTTTTCCTCCCCACGCCCGCATAGCGCCAAGGGGGAGACGCGAGCCGCCGCCGCTGCCGCCGCCCGCTCGCGCTCTGCCGCCGCTCCGCCGGGCCAGCGGCAAATAAACAGCGGCCGCCTCCCCTCGCCATCCCTCCCTCCCCAGCACGCATGCTCCGTGCGGCACGCGGGCCTTCCCGCCCCCTTTCGGCCAAAACTGGGCTGTTCAGAGAAACGGGACGGGCGGCGGGCTAGAGTGCGGAGAAGGGCGGGCGGCGCGGCCCGGCCCGGCCCTTTCCTGCCCACCGCAGACGCAGACACGCCCGTTCGGAGGCTTTGGCTCCCCGCCCGGCTCCTTTTCCCTCACCGACGTCAAAGTCAACACGCGGGCTCTGCCGGCAAATACAAACTCACTGCGTGAGGGTGGTTTGAGCCTTCCTTTCCAAGGGGCAAGGCTGAGCTTCTCCAGAAGACGCCAGAAAGCGGCTGGTGCCCCGGCCGGCTCCTCAGGAGGACACCGCTGGCAGCGAAATCTCTATTTGCCCGCCTTCACCACTATTCTTCCGTCTTTTCGAGACTAAGGCCATTTCCGCATGAGACGGTTACAGCGCTTTGGTTCAGCTTGCAACATCCTGTGGAATCCCCCAAACTGCAAACCCCAGGATTCCATAGGATGGTGAAAGTGGAATCAAAGCGCTGTAACAGTCTCATGTGGAAATGGCCTAAATGGAGTTCTTGCCATCACTTTATGTGATATAATACATGACCAACTTTCCTGGGGTTTTTTCCTCAGTGTTCTCTTTTTTTCTGCTCTGATTCCATTTTTCTCCTCCTAAGAACAACCCTGACAAAACAACGTTATAGGTTCGCTGAGGTCTTGCTCTTGGCCTTTTCTGCATGGCACTCTTATAGCGCGATTATTCCACTTTCAACCTCCTAGGGAATCCTGGGGTTTGCAGCTTCGAGAGGGGCCGGCCAGATATTAAGAATTACCGTCCGATTTCACTTTTAAATTGTGATTATAAGCTTTTCACCTCAATATTAGCAAGTAGATTAAAAGAAATATTAAATGAAATAATCTCAGAAGAACAAGCAGGATTTTTACCGGGGAGACAAATTAGAGACAATACGAGAAACTTAATTAATATTTTAGAATTTTGTGACAATCATCCTTAAAAAAAATTAATGGCCCTCTTTTTGGATATAGAAAAAGCCTTTGATTTGGTAAATTGGGAATTCTCATTTAAAATATGTCAAAAAATGGATTTAGGAGTTAATTTTAATAATTGGATAAAAGCAATTTATCTCTCTCAAAGAGCTTATTTGATAATTAATGGTCAAAAAGCAGAGAAATTTGAAATACAAAGAGGCACGCGCCAAGGCTGTCCCTTATCCCCTTTGTTATTTTTGTTGATAATTGAAGTGTTGATAAAAAAGATTAAAGAGTATAATAAAATCAAAGGAGTAAAGGTCCAAGACAAAGAATATAAGATCAGGGCATTTGCAGATGATCTTGCTATAACTTTAGAATATGAAGAGGGATGTTTAAATAATCTGAAAAATGTCCTTAATAGTTTTGGGAGATACTCTGGTTTGAAAATTAATAAATATAAAACAATGATTTTGACAAAAAACATGTCAGAGTTAGAAAAGACAGAAGTGGCACAAAAAACAGGATATAAATTGACCTCAAAGATAAAATATTTAGGTATCATTTTTACAAATAAGACATCGCACTTGTTTAAAAATAATTATATAAAAGTATGGAAATCAATAGCTAAAGATTTGAAAAACTGGAATAATTTGAGGATATCCTGGTTGGGAAGGATTGCAACAGTAAAAATGGCAGTCCTACCGAAACTATTATATCTTTTTCAATCTATCCCGATTATACAAAATGAAAAAGTTATAAAGGATTGGCAAAGGGAAATTAGTAAATTTATCTGGGGAGGGAAAAAAACCTAGAGTTAGAATGAAGGTTCTAGAAGATTCAAACGAAAGAGGAGGATTGGCTTTACCAAATTTAACTTTATATTACTACGCTTGTGTTTTAAATTGGATCCAAGATTGGATTAAATTGGAGAATGTAAAACTTTTAAAGATTGAGGGAGATGGGTTAGGGTTAGGATGGCACTTTTACCTATGGTATAACAAAGGGAAGGAAAGTAAAGAGTTTAACAGACATTTTTTAAGGAAGGCTTTATTTAAAGTGCGGAAGAAGTATTTTGTTAGAGCGTGTAGGAAAACCCCAGTATGGGTTTCGCCCCATGAAGCATTTTATAAAAGGGAAGATATCTTATTTGATAAATGGATTAAATATGAAGATTTGATAGAAATTAACCAAGAACAAATAAGGATTAAAACTCAACAAGAATTAAATGAATCAGGGTTGAAATGTCATTGGCTATTGTATAGGCAGTTAAGAGAGAAATTCAAAAATGATATTAAACTCAATGAATATCAAATGGTAACAGAAGAATTGAATGGGGTATTATATCCAGGAAAATCTAAAGCTATTTCGTCTATTTATAAAATTTTGATAAAATGGAATACGGAAGAGGAATCCGTTAAATTACCGATGATAAAATGGGCTCAAAATTTATCTCATCCAATTTTAATGGAGCAATGGGAGAAACTCTGGACTAGAACAGTTAAGCTTACGCTCTGCCAAGATATAAGAGAGAATATGTATAAGATGTATCTCCGCTGGTATTTAACCCCTCAAAAAATAGCGAAGATGACAAATAAATGTTCTAATAAATGCTGGAGATGTAAAGAGAAGGTAGGCTCCTTCTACCATATGTGGTGGACATGTTCAAAAATGAAGACATTTTGGAAACAAATTCATGGAAGAATAGAAAAGATGTTAGATTTAAAATTTGAAATGTCACCGGAACTTTATTTGTTATCTATGTGGGGAAATGATTTAGAGAAAAAAGTCGGGCGACAATTGCTGTATATGACGGCTGCAGCAAGGATGTTGATAGCATCGAGATGGAAAGAGAAGCCAATGCCTATGGTGAAGGAATGGGAAATGAAAGTATTTGAGTTAATACAGTTAGATAAAATAACATATATACTAAGAAGAGAGACTAAGGAAACGTTTAGTAAACAATGGGAAAAAATGGTACAATATTATAAGATTGTCTGGTATGATAGTGAATTGGTAGAATTAAATTACTGAAAGAAAACGTAGGGAATATGTGATATCTATATATGAGAAAGGAAACCGGAATATGATAGATTTGTGTTAGAACCTCCAAGACCAAAGTTAGAAGTAAAGAAGAAAGTATTTTGATAACCATTTAAGAAATTTCTTTTATGTGTAAGTGTATGTGTAATGTAGTAGATTGTGTAGAGATAAATGGGTACGCTTTGTAAGATGTTATGTAATGGTTGTGTAGTGGATTTTGTATGTTTTTGTATATTTTAAGAATAAACTTTATTAAAAAAATTTAAAAAAAAATTTTAAAAAAGAAAGTGGAATAATCGCGCTATAAGAGTGCCGTGCGGAAAGGGCCCTTGAGAGCGCAGAATCGTTTGGAGTGGTGCGTTTTTTTAGGCCACCTGACTCAGAAGGATCCAATCAATCTTTGAAGGTGAATTTCTGTTATTGTTGTTGGATGCCCTGAAGGTGTTTCCAACTTACGGTGAAGCTAAGGCACACCTATCACAGGGTTTTCTGGAGACCGAGGCCGTTTCCGCACTAGACGGTGATAGCGCTATTATTCCACTTGCAACGTCCTATGGAATCCTGGGGTTTGCAGTTTTGGGAGGGGCGGGCTGGCCGGCCACTCCCAAAACTGCAAACCCCAGGATTCCAAGGATGTTGCAGGTGGAATAATAGCACTATAACAGTGTAGTGTGGAAACGGCCTGAGTGTGGGATGCACCCAAGGTTACCCAGTGGGTTCCATGCTGAGTGAGGAACTGAACCCTGGTCTCCTGGGTTGTAGGCCATTTCTGCAGTAGACTGGCCAGCCACTCCCTAAACTGTAAATCCCAGGATTCCATAGGATGTTGAAAGTGGAATCATAGCACTAGAACAGTCTAGTGCGGAAATAGCCGTAGTCCAACACTCAAACCACTACACTGCACTGACTCCCTGTAGTGGACTCTGACTGTTCCCTTCTCTTACTAATGGCAAGCATTTTGTTAGCGTGCTTATGGTGTGTCTGTGTGCAATTCATTTTTTTATTATTATGACACTCAATGTACCAGTATATGTATATTTTTAAAAATGCTTGGTCATTCTTTTTTATCTTATAAACTTTTCTAAGCCAGGATGGAGTATAAAACATAAACAAACATAATTTATCACAGTCCTAAAAGCACATGTCTTTGTGGGTTGTTAGATTATTAAGAACCGTGTCTTATAATTAGTTATAATTTGTGTTGACTCTGCCAACTCAGTTTTTTAAAGATGGCTTGCTCCGGGTTTATGTTTTGTTTTCTGGCCTTCAAGGCCAAGTTTCATTGCATCATTTACCAGGTGTCTGAAAAAGGAACAACTGTAAAATAAATCCTAAAGGACCAGCCTTCAGCATATTTCCCATTCTACCCTTTTCCCACCCATTCTTCACTCCCAAGTCAAGTTCCATAAACTTTATTTAAATGCTGGACGCAACATATTTTAAACGAATGAAAGTATAAGTAAAACCATATGTGCGTTTAATCAAGTTTGTTTGCCAGGTCACTGTTGCTGGGGAAAACCTGACCTGTCTCCTTTAACATTTGCAGCACATCACTGGCTGATAAAAGCACATGCAGTTTTGAACCAAGTTAGTTTTAGCATGACATGGAAGTGCAGGAGGGAGGTGATAAAAAGATTTAGGACAAATGCATATTTACTAAATTGGATTTGAAAAGAGAGAAACCTGCACATGACTAAACAAACAGTATTCAGAAGAATCTTGACCTACACACAATTTTTATTCCAGCTATAATAGATCTGTGGATTTAGTGTATATTGCTTGTTGTTGTGTACCTTTCCATTCCTTCAAGTCATCTCCAACATATAGTAACTTTGTCATGGTGTTTTCTTCTCAAGATGGAGGTTTGCCGAGAAAGTGCAACTTCCCAAGCTTTCCATGGCTGAGCAGGAATTTTAACCCCAGTCTCCTAGTCCAACATTCAAACCACTTTACCACATTGGCTCTCATTTGCTGAAGGATAAATCAATATTTAGGAGCCAGCATGGTGTAGTGGTTTGAGAGCTGAACTGTGGCTCTGGAGATGAGAGTTTGAATGACAGCCATGGAAACCCATTGTGACCTTGGGCAAGGCACACTCTCTTAGCCTCAGAGAGAGGCAAAGGCAACTCCCCCCCTTAACAAATCTTGCCAAGAAAACCCCATGATAGGATTATGTTAGGGTTGCCATAAGTCAGAAATGACTTGAAGGCACAAAACAACAACAACAACAAATCAATATTTATGTAAATCACAATTACTCAACTAGTCTGCTCTAGCTGAGATTAATAATCAAATTAGGCTCTTGATTTCTACAACCAGATTAACATCAAATTGTGCAGATCTAAAGGTTTGCAAAGCAACTGTTGTAATCACATATGAAAGACCTGCTCATATAACAGGTCAATGTGAATTCTGTGTTTAAGCAATCAGCCTAATTCAGTCATATACCTGTGATTTGGTAGCATTAGTGGCTTACTACATGTACTTATGAAAAAAATAAAATGGCTCAGCATGAAGTTTGAAGCCAGAGGAAGAGAATCTACTAATTTGAAATGTGGTTCTGGAGACATACTCTTTATTACGGTCCAAAGACCCAACAATATGGCAAACATACAAACATATAAGATACATAGGAGATTTATAAATCAAATAAAAGGACAACAAATACTTCGGCAAAATGTAGATACAAAATGTAAAAACCAACTGAAACAGTTCAAGTACAAAACAAATTGCAGAAAACTATTTCAAGCCTTTATCTGATACAAATTGTTCTCTAATCCTGACTACCTCAGACAGAAACTTTGCAATGGCTAAAGACGCGCTGGGGAACTTTTCTTCTAATAAGAACTTGGCATAGAACTGGGCAGATTTTCCTGGTAGGTTACTCAATAATGGATTAATTGTATGTTGACCAACCTGCTTGTAGAGACTACAAGAGAAAAGAATGTACTTCATACGTTTTGCTTCCTGGTTACTACATGGGCAGAGTCTTGCAGTATACGGGACACCAGCAAATCTACCTCGAAGCAATTCAGATGGAAACATATTGCATCTTGCCTTAGTAAATACAAACTATATTTGGCAATGGTCCAATTCTTTAGATAATTAGCTGTGTGAAAAGGCCCAACATAATGTATATACACAGCACTTGGGGAACAAGATACATATGAGTGGGTGTGCAATTCACAGATGGCAATGTCTCACAATCTTTGTTTTATAGATTTGAGAGCCATGTCAAAACCCAGGTGAAATAGAAAAGATGATGAAAGGCCAATTGAGGCAGCTTTTTTAGCAATAAGCTTAGACCAGCTGCTTGAGTACTCATCCTGGGATAGATATGAAAGTAGATCTGAGCCTAATCTGAAGACACTAATCTTGAGCCAGAATTTTAAAGCTTTCTACCATACTCTTGTCAATAAAGGGGTTTCCCCAGTTTCTAACAACAGAACACAATTTGGAACACAACTGGGGATTTTGAAGGAGGGCCCTCAAAAACGTTGCCTTCTGCTTGTCTAACTCAGATGTTAGTCCACCAATCCAAATATTAGAAGCATACAGCAGTTAGGCAGCTGTCTTGGCATTAAATATTTCAATAGTAGATGGTATTTACAGGTCTCCTTTGGTGAAAAAGAAACACAGAATGACTGATGAGATATCCTGGAATGCCAAAAGAACTAATCAATAGTTCTAAGGCCAAATCCAGCCTGAACTCTCATTAGAACAGTGGTTCTCAACCTGTGGGTCCCCAGATGTTTTTGGACTTCAGCTCCCAGAAGCCCTGAGCATTGACCACAGTGGCTGGGGCTTCTGGGAGCTGAAGTCCACAAACATCTGGGGATCCACACGTTGAGAACCACTGCATTAGAAGCTGAGTGACTAAACCCAGGGTACAAATAGTTTGTTTGCTTGTTTAATGGAATTATATTCTGGCTTTGTCCCCAAAATGGCACTCAAAGTAGTTCATAATAATATTGAATGAAAAGTACTGTACAGTCAAATGTTAAAACAGAATGAAAGGCACCCTGAGTGTCATACTTTGGACATATCATGAAACAAAATTACGCGCTGGAAAAGGTGATAATGTTTGGTAAATTTGAAGTGAGTAAGAAAAGAGGGAGTCTGCGTTACAGATGGATGGACTTAAGAAAATCACAGCCCTGAATTTGTGAGACCTGATCAAGGCCGTTGATGGCTTGGAGACTTCTTTTTCATAGAGTAGCCAATAGTCAAAGTTGACTTGATCGCAGCTAGCAACAACCTAGAAAGCAAGGGGAAAGGCTGTTTTTTTTTCTCCTTCAGCATCCTTGTTTTCTTGTTGTACACCTTACTTGAGGAGTGGGTAACATGCAGATCCCTGAGTGCTGTTGGACTGCAACTCCCAGCGTTCCTCACCATTGACTATGCTGACTGGGACTGCTGGGAGCTTCAGTCCAACAACACACAGAAGACAACCTGATTCCCATCCTACTATAAACTGTGCCATTCATTCTGTTTTAACATTTGACTGTACAGTACTTTTCATTCAATATTATTATGAACTACTTTGAGTGCCATTTTGGGGACAAAGCCAGAATATAATTCCATTCAACAACCAAACAAACTATTTGTACCCTGGGCTCTACCAGAATACCATGAACAGTTTGGCAGAGTGGAATAAGATGTTTAATTACTTTTGTTTACTGAGTGGAGATATAGACTGAGCTTTAAAAAAAATGTAATTTTCATGCTTGCTTACTTGTTCTTGGCTGGTTTGTGCAGCCAAAAGAGGTTTATCTTCATCAGAATCTATTTTGAGCTTAGTGAAAACAAACTCTCAGTTTTCCCTCCAGGCTTATTTGGAGAGCAGCAAAACGACATAGAGGAAGATAAGCCAAAGTTTCACAGCATCATGAATCTTGTGGTGTTTTTATCTAGAGAATCTCTTAGAAATGAGTGACTCAGCATCCTGAAGGAGTTAATTCTATGCACTTTTGAGTTTTTAAATTGAAAAAATCTATTTGGTTAATGAAAATAGCCACAAACCTACTAAGGGGGAAACTAGACAATACAGATATATTGTTTCACATATCTGGGCTACATCCAACATTATTAGTCCTAAAGTATGCCAACATAAATGAAGTTAGTTATGACTAGCTTATTTATGATTACATTATGATTAAGTTATTTAAAACAAATTGGTTATGACTAGCTAGTCCCATTCATTTCAGTGGTTCCACTCTAGGTAAGACTAAAATTAGATTTAGTTGGGCGTGGGAATTTTGCAGCCATCCAGATGTTTCTGAATTACAGCTTGCAGCAGCCCTAGCCAGCATTATCGATGGTGGGAAACACAGGGAGTTGCCATCCAACCACATCTGCAAAACCATGTGTTTCCCATGTTTGGTTTAGCTCATTTTTATTTCTTTTCTATTTTTTAACATCTGGAATATTAGTCCTATAGGTCCTGGCATTGATCCCATCCTGCTAGTTGAAGACACGAATACGGTCCAGTGGTCTGCTTGACAATCCTCTCATTGACAGGCTCTGTACTTCAGAATCACAGAAACATGGAGCTGAGAGAGACCATAATGGCCTTCAAATCCAACCCCTGCCATGCAGGATAGAAGTACAGAATTACAAAGTTGGAAATCCAGGCTTACTGTGTATTTGTGTGTTTTACTTTATGTTTTGTTTTCTTTCCTGTTTTAAAAATGGTTTCTTACTACTGTTACTGTAGTTTCTAGTCTGGATCTGTGGTATATTAGATATCATTTGATATCAAGAACTTGGCCATCGCTACCCATTCCTTTCCATGTGCTTGCGAGACCCCCAGACAAGCACACATGCGGGCACGGTCGAAAGTAGCTGAACAATAGCCAGGCCAGCAATTGCCGGAACGCAGCTTCAGGAGACCTCTAGGCAAGTACACTTTAAGATGACATTATGTATGCATGCAGCGTACAAAGGATCCCCTGCCCCGAGCAGGCAGCTTGACGAGCTGAATATCCAACTGTCAAGCACTCCTCGTTTGCATACTGTCTGCACTATTGACAACTCTGTCATAATTCAATCATGCTAAATACTGACCTTTTGGAGGCTTTGTCTCCAGCCCGAAATCCATTGTTTCCCCCGGGAACAGACTAGTCTACAGGCACATTTTCCCCTATAAGACCCCCTGATTTTGAGCGCTTCTTCGGATCGCTCCTGGCTTCCATCCCGCCTTGCTGCCACTCCGTTTGCTGAGCCTTCCCCTCAGCTTCCACGTGCTGAGAAATCTCTGCTCCAACTGACTTTTCTTCTGACTACCCGGGCTTCAGGATCGGGTGCAGTATGTCCCCTGAAAAATACAACCCTCTATCAAACTCCTACCTTTCTTTCATTAGGTCTGTGCGAGTGTTTGCATACATACGTATTGACTGTGTCTCAAAATAAAGAAAAACAATTTTAATTTACTTCTGTTTGATTATTGACTCGGCCTGACCCCATAAATATTGGGGTCCAAGATCTCACTAGGTTGCCCTGCCTCTTGCATTGCTTAGCTTGTGCTCTTGCTAATTCCCATTCCCCAATAATTGGACCACATTGTGGTGTCCCTCACGGGACCCCAGAAATCAGGGTAACACTACCTCATCAGCTACTCTGGGAACACAAATAAATGTTTAACATTTAGGATATAAGTTAATGTTACTAATTGAATAAAGAACCATAAGAAGCTGGAAGAACAGGGACCACGAAGATATTACCCTAAAATGTGGTGAGCTTGAGGTCCATCAGCAGTGCCAGCATTTCCTCAGGATTTGGGGAATTGTTAGCTTAAAGGAGGCCTGCAAAAGGAGGGTAATGGCAGGATCTTTTCACCTATGTATATCAATACTAACTGTAGAGATGACTCCAGTTAAAAGTTAAAAGAGTATGTTATTGGAAATCAATACACACACACAAGAAATCTCATGAACCATACAAGTCTATTGAAGGGAAAGACAAGAAGGGTTGGATTGAGAGAGGTTTGGAGTGGAAGGGGTGATATTTACTGAACCTGAAGCAAAGTGGAGTGGCTCAAACAAGAGTCTGAGGGTAGTACAGAGGAATGGGAATCTAGGGGACCACATGAGGTGTGATGTCCAACATATTACAAATTATCTGGGCTGGAGCCAGGGTTTTAATACCCTATTTCCTCCTCTGTAGGAGGGTGTGTGGACAAAGCAGCAATTAGTTTCCCAGAGAATGACAAAGGAGTCTGATATGGAATAATTGTCTTAACTCTAGGTGACAAAACATTGATGGGAGTCCTGAAAGTCCCTTAATGTCTTGGTTGGGTAAGGTAAATAAGAAAGGTCTCGGTAGGCTATGCTCCCATAGCAGAGGTGCTTGACTGCTTCACCTGGGAAGCTTCGCCTTCTTTTGTTTCCAGGGATGCTTATACCGTACAGCCTTTTGAAAGGATCATCTCAAGCCCTTCAGCACTGGGCTTTCCCATCTAATCCTCTCTGAACTTATGACCTGGCCATGCTGAGGTCATCCTAACCTGGCTATGTGCATATAGTCAGAGCTTCTCCAACCATACTTTCGGCCATAAATATATCTAATTTATGAAAAAATGACACATCTCTCAAAGTGGGGGTGTTGGGTGCGGTAACAAAGATGCCCATGAACTGTTTGAGCAGCTGGAAAACAGATGGAGCAGGCACAGAGGTCAACTGAGCAGTATTTATTTAATTATTTCTTTGATTGATTTATATCCTACCTTCCTCCTTGCACGAGACCCAAGCTGACCTGCAGCATTTTAAAAAAATATGTAGTTAAAATATTGTTTATACAAAAGTTTAAAAACAGTTAAGTAACAGTACAATTAAAAACAAGATTAAAACAATATAAAAATACTGATCATAAAGAAAAAAATAACAAACACACCCCCACCACAAACCCTTTCTGTCACATAGATTTCAGCCCAGGTTCTGCCTGAATAAAAATGTCTTAGCCTGCTAGCGAAAGGAAAGGAGAAAGGGAACCAACCAAATCTATTCTGCAAGGGAATTTCACAATCTGAGAGTAGCCATGGAAGAGGTTTTCTCCCAGTTCCTCACCAAATGTATCTGTGATGGTGGTAGAACCAAGAGAAAGCCTTCCCCCAAAAGTTTTAAAACTTAGGCAGGCTCATATATAGAGGCAGTCTTTCAGACAATCTTGCCCATTATATTGACATTTCTTTTTAAATTGTAGTAATTACTCCTAAATGTGCTTCTATACATATAAGTTAGCAAATATGAATTTGCTTCTCCTCTGTCCTTATCTGCTTGAAGAGTTTCATCTATTTTCCGTTGAGTCTTCGCTTTCTTTTTGGCTGCAGATAGTATGTTTTTGCTTTTCTTCCTGACAGTGTCGCTGGCTTCAGTCCAGACTTCTTTTGACTCCTGGTCAATTAGCCTTCATAGTGTAAATCTATTTTTTACATTATCCCTAAATTCTATGGGGATGTTCTTCAGGATGTATTTTGATATGATGGTTGGTTTAGTGTTCTTCTTTAATTTTACTCTAAGTTTTGATGTTAGCAGTTTATGATCTGTGCCATAATCCACTTCTGGTTTTGTTTTTGCTGAGGGAATGGGGTTTCTCCATCTTCTCCTTCCAAATATGTAGTCCATTTGATTTCTGTACTAGCCGTTAGGTAATGTTAATGTATACAGTTGCCTCTTTGGTTGCATGAAGAATGCATTTGTGATGAAGTAACTGTTGGCCTCACAAAATTCAATCAGTTCATCTCCTGCTTCATTTAAAGATCCCAGGCCAAATTTTCCTACAATCTTTGATTCTGCTCTGTTTCCTGCTTTTGCATTCCAATTGTCTGTGATTAACAAGAAGTCCTGTTTTGGTGTATGGTCAATGGCATCCTAGGCTCCAGCACAGAATCTTTCAATTCCTTCTTCTTCTACTTTTTTAATTGAAGCATAAACTTGGATTATGGTTATATTGATGGATTTTGCCTGACGTCTTATTGATATTATCTGGTCAGACTTTGACTGCTTTTGTAATGTGTGTTGTGCAGTTTGGACTTTCCTTTTGCCTCTGAGTGAGTCAACAGATGAATGTCCTTTTGGCTTGAGTCACAGCACTACTCACAGTGGTCCTCTGCTGTATCCCAGTAGATCATTGAATGCCTTCTGACTTGGGAGTCTCATCTTCTGGCACTATCTCTTGTTTCATTTTAGACTGTCTCATCATGGGATTTCAAGTTAGAAGACTTCAGGAGAGGTTACCGTTGCCTTCTTCTGTGCAGTACTAACAAGAATTAATGGTGCCACTGCTGTTGCCTTTGAGAGATCCTCCTTCAGTATCATCCCTCCACTACCGTGGCTACCTAGTAGCTGTTTGGCATTAAATGTGGCTCGTCAACAAAAGTCTGTCTTGTCAGGGTTAGCAGGAACTGGCTTCTCTGAGCATATGCAGAGTTCAGACAGTGAAGCAAGGCTTCGCCGCAGCAGAGGTTTTCAGTGAAGCAGGAAAAAATTCCAGAGTCTCATTATGTTAGGCTTAGAGGCAGACTTATTGCTGCTCACTAAGATAAGGCATTTGGCAAAACATTCCAGAAGCAATTAAGTAAGAAAAACATCAGAAGATAAACGGGCAGCATCTCCCTTTACAAGGCATACATTGTCAGCAGCATATGACCAACTACGCAAACCTAACTGGTGACTTATGAAGGTAAAAACCAGCCTTTTTAAGTCTCACTGTTACCCTGAACATGTGGGGTGACCCAATCAGCTTTCTGGCGTGTGGCCTTCCCCAGGAAACAAGTTATAGTCATAACAATCCTGATAACCTTGCGCCTGCTCATCTGGCCACATCACCGCTTTCCTTGTCGTCCACTTAGAGGAAACCATGCCTGACCCAGCATGAATCCTTGATGTGTCTGAAATGGGAGACTCTACTAGCAGCACTGCTACCATCAGCATAGCCTCTTGCTTCACAGGAGTATGCAGTCCCACCACTGCAGGCAGATAGAATCAACAATATTGACAGAGTCAACAATATTACTAGTTGTTATTAAGAATCTACTGATTTCAATGGGTTTACTCTCTCTCTAATTGTGGATCCAAACCTATATGTTGAGAAGCCTTGGGAAGAACTGCCAGTATACCATAGGAGATAATATATTCAATAGGAAAATGCTCCTAACAGCTTGTAGAACTACCTTCAGAAGAAGCCTACTGCACTTCTATGAAGTCATAATTTTGGCAATTACAGTTGACCCTCTATATTTGCATGCAGAATCCCCACAAAAGTGGAAAAATCACAAATATCAAAATGTGTGTGTGTGTGTGGGAAGGGGGCCAAAGCATAGTGGGCCACCCAGGGTCCATACTAGGTAGGGAAAGGAGAGGGAAAGGGGCGGGGTCAGCATGATGGCCCTATACTTTCTTTCTCTCTCCTTGGCTGGGGCTGCTGCTTGGGAAAGCTTTGTGGTGCTGAGGAATTGGGTTGCAAGCTGTCCTTAGCTGACCAGGCAGCAGCTGGTAGAGGAAGAAGAGGAGAAAGAGGCAGGTTTTTAAAGGGCTACATTGCCAGATTGGAGCCACCAAGGAGAAAGGCCCCACCCCTGGTAAAGAAGTGCTTGAGGAGGGGTGGCAGAGGTTGGAGAAACTCACAAATAATCAAATCTGTGAAAGTGAAACCCACAAAAGCAGAAGAGGGTAATGAATCTTTTTGCTACAGCTCTGTTTCACACAGGAGAGGATTATTCAATTACTCTTAATATGGGTGAAACAGCATAATTGCCCGTTATCAGAGCAGGTTGCTTCTCTGCATGGATCCCTGTTCCAAGCCTGTTTCTTTTCACTACATAGACAGACTCAGATCACACTGATTCATGCAGAAATACAGAGAGTGAGATCGGTAGTGCAGCTAGGGCTGGACCCCTTGAGACAAAAGTCCAGAGTCCCTCCAACATGGAAGGGGAGGCAAACTGAGTGCCCCAGACAGTGGTAGATGATGGTGTCAGTAGCAAACAGATATGGCTTCAACACCTGGGTGTGCTAGGGCTCATCAAGGCCCTAGCACACCCAGGTGTTGGCATCTTTTTTTCTCTGTGTTGGCATCTTTTTTTCTCTGTGTGTGTTTGGTTAATTGAACAGGTACATGGTTGCAGATGCTCATTTTATCATTTTTTATTTTTGAAAATACATTATCACTTTCTACAACAAAACAGTGCTTATTCTCATGGGGACATCTTTAATGTCAACTTAGCAGAAGCTTCATTTTATTCCTTAAGTAATCATGGTGCTGCATTTTAATTGAATTTAAAAGGCAAAACTGCACATAAAAAGAATATTTCAGTTGGCAAACAGGGTTGAGGGGTGTCTGTTACCCTGATTTCTGGGGGTCCCGCGTGGGACACCTAAATGCTCTCCAAATTATACAAGTTGGGAAAATTAGCAAAGAGCACAAGTTAGCACTGCGAGAGGCAGGGCAATGGAGCGAGGTCTTTTACCCAGTGTCTACGGGGTCAGGCCGAGTCAAGGAGCAAACAGAAGTGAAATAATAATTGTTGTTTTTATTAAAATACAATCAAACAAGTGTATGCAACACACTCACACCGATAACTAGAGAAATAAAGGTTGGAGTTGGATAGAGGGATTTTTAGAGGAGGTTTTTGGTAGGGGCAATACTACACCTGTCCTGAAGCCCAGGTAGTCTGAAGATAGAGTTCGTGGATAGGAAAGTTCTCAGTACGTGGGACTGAGGGGAAGGCTCGCAAAGCAAAGCGGCAGCATGGCTGGATGGAAGTCGGGAGCGATCCGAAGAAGTGCTCAAAGTCAGGGGTTCTTATAGGGGAAAATGCAGCCGTAGGCTAGTCCATACTTGGGGAAAACAATGAGTTTCGGCCTGGAGACAAAGCCTCTAAAAGGTCAGAATTTAGCATGATTGAGTTAAGTCCAAATTGTCAATAGAGTAGCCAGTATGCAAACACAGAGTGCTTGACAGTTGAGTATTGGGCATGTCAAGCTGCCTGCTTGGGGCACGGAGTTCTTTGTAAGTAGTGTGCATTCATAATATGGTACTTGCCTTGAGGTCTCCTGAAGCGGCAGTCTGGCTATTTCTGGCCTGCCTGTATTAGTTTGGAATATTTCAGCGATTAGCGACCGAGCCTATTTGCGTGCTTGTCTGGGGGCTCGCAAGCATGTGGAAAGGAATAGGTGAGGAAGGCCAAATTATTGATATCAAAATGATATCTGGTATCCCCCAAGTACGGCTAGAAACTGCGGTAACGTCGGTCCAATTTATCAGGAATACAGAAGCAGTTGTAAAGCGTAGCATGAGTGCAGAGAGGAGAGAACTAATACAGCTGAACTAATACAAATGATTACTGATTCTTAAACTGGGGTCTATGCACCTGGGCATCTGCCGAGCCCTCACAGGAAGTCCGTGAAGCGCTGCTCCCAGACACCAACAGCAGCAGCAACAGGGACATGGCAGTGGAGTGGGGGGGTTGCAAGTGCTGAAACTACTGCTTCATTTGCAAATGAGGAAGAGTTTGGGCATGTGTGTGCATACCCCCTTGATGCATCCTGGTAAAAGGGACATGGCAGCAGGCATGTGCATGCACCCAAACTGTGACTCTGGAGACCAGGGTTTGAATCTCCTCTCAGCTATGGAAACCCACGCAGAAAAGTCACATTCTCTCAGCCTCAGAGAAAGGCAAAGGCAACAAATCTTGCCGAGAAAACCCTCACAATAGGTTTGCCTTAGGGTTGCCATAAGTCAGTTTTCAAAGGGGAGAGACACAATGGCTAGAAAGAAAGTCCTCCTGGCAGTGACACTGTTGCTGTGTGCCTTCAAGTCACTTCTGACTTATGGCAACCCTAAAATGAACCTGTCACAGGGTTTTTTTGGCAAGATTTGTTCAGAGGGGGTTTGCCTGTGCCTTCCTCTGAGGCTGAGAGAATGTGGCTTGCCCAAGGCTACCCAATGTGTGCGTGGGACTTTGAATCCTATCCTCCAGAAGCCTTTAATAAATAAATAAATATTTGGATATTTAAATCTAAATTTAGATATTTAAATCTTGAGTTAAGTCTTGGGGGTACCCAGCAAAAAGTTATATTTGCAGGGGGTCCCCAGTAAAGAAGAGATTAAGGACCACTGCTCATGACTATCTCAAGAGTGGCAGAGTGGCTAAGGTGACTGGCAGACTATGTCAGCTGTCCTCCAAAAAAGTAACTTGTCTGAGCTCTGGGTGCACTGCTGTCTTGTTGTAGAAATTTTTGTTATTACACACTAATGATCACCAACTGCTTGCCTATAAGAAGTCTGATCCAATTTTAATTCAGAACAAAAATTGCTTCTTTTTATAAGACGCCTGGGAAATATGTGAGTAGGTTCTTGTGTCAGAACTTCAGTTCTTGCTTGTTTGCAGTGTGCCTTCAAATCATTTCTGACTTATGGTGCCCTGAAGGCAAACCTATCATAGGCTTTTCATAGCAAGGCTTGTTCAGAAGGCTGAGAAAAGATGACTTGCTGAAAGTCATGCAGTGAGTTTCCATACTTAGCAAGGATTTGAACCCTAGTCTCCTACAGTCCGGCTATACCACACCATCTCTCAGGTCTGCACCTATAAAATAAGGATTTATTTTTTTTACATGACAAGGGTTTATAATCACCTTTCCAAGATCTGAGGGGACTAAAGTGTTCTTAACTCAAGAGAAAATGATAGTTTTAAATAAATAGATTATTGTTTATGTCTTTGCACTTTCTTTGATGGTCTAGTACCTTTCTATGAAATTCAGGTATTGACATTGGCCCTCTGCTTCTCAACACCATTTAAGGAAATATGCAGAAATAACATTGTTTAAAAGATGCAAAGGCATCATGGTAAAATATAATCTCTTGAATGTACAGTGGGATTTTGTAAAAAGCTATAAATTGTAGCATTATTGGCTAAATTAGCATCAAATGTATCCACAGTGATATATAACCCTGTTCTCTATATAATAATGTTATTTCTGCCCTCCCTGCCTTTTAAAATGCAGTCTTGGTGACTGAGAGCAGTTCCAGCAAAATCTTAAAAGACCACATTGCACAGTATAGCTGGCATAGATTTTGGGATGAAAGATGAATTTTTCAGTAAAAATGACTCTGTCAGAAATCCAGCATATTGCTTTCTACATTTTCCTAGATCTTTGTAAGGTTGCCAGCATTTACCAACTCTGCTCTTGTGCCCTTAACAGTACTTTGATTGGCTGGCAGAGAGAGAAGTGGTTGTGCTTCTTTTCATCAAAAAGCTTCCTCAGCTAATTTGTGGAAATCAAGTTGCCTTTGAAAGAACAGAAGGAGAAACAGTCAGTCCTGAGGTCCAGTGATATAGTGGTGCCAGGTTTCATAGGATCAAAGCACCAGGATGCTTTGATTAGCAGGGACAATAAGATTATCTTCCACTAGCATCCCTGGAATTTCCCTATTGCCTTTCAGTTTAGCTTCAGTCCTCTCAATAACTGAGGGAGGTTGGAGGAATTCTTTTTTTTTTCTTTTAGAAACAATATACCACTATGAACAATCCCAGTGCTAAGGTGAAGTATTTTGCTCTTTATTGAGCAATTAAGACCCATTAGCTTTACAAAAGACCTGTTCTGGATAGAAACAACTGCTAGGATTGGTTTATTAATCTGGATCATCGCAGCTGCTCATGATTTTTTTACTCTTCTTGGGAGCATGACTGTGAGGACCCTCATTATGACTGCTTGCACTTCCATTTTTTTCTCAGTCCTACCTCTCACAGGCACAATTCTTAAGGACGCATGAGAGGGCCATCTCAGTGGCTGCTCCCAGGCTGTGGAATTTCCTCCCACAGGAAGTGCAGTTAGCTCTTCCCTACTCTTCTTCCATTGGAAAACAAAGATATTAGGGAGGCTTTTCACTACTATTTGGTTGCTGCAGGAGGTTTTTGATGGAGAATGTTGCACCCCTCTGAACAAATCTCGACAAGAAAACCCCATTATAGGTTCACCTTAGGGTTGCCATAAGTCAATAACAACTCAAAAGGACACTACAACAAGGGTCTCAATAAGTCAGAAATGACTTAAAGGTACATAGCTGCAACATCAAAAACAAAAGGGTTCTCCCCATCTCAAAAAGATGGCACTGAGTTAAAGAGCAACAGGTGCAGGCCAGGCATTAAACATTTTACCTCCCCCTTTCAATGGCTTGAGCTATTCCCAGTGGGATGCTGCTTTTAGGTCTGCTTTTCATCTCAAATGTACTCTCCAAGGATTCCTGTTTGAAGAGAACAATGTTAACCTTGTTATTACATTTTCGCTTTCAGCTATGATTGTCACATTAAGGAGACAATTCACAACTCAGTTGCTGCAGAGCAGCCCTATCAACAACCAGCACGGCTATTCATTAGGGCCCAAGTATGGTGACCCCTTGTTCAGGGTGTTTTTCTTTAATCACACTGTCACCATTTCCTTTGTCCAGTGCCCTCCACTCTAAGCAAAAAGATACATGTTGTACTTGCTTGCTTTTGACGCTTTCTTATTTTCCTGGTAAAACTGATTGAGATCACAATCCCCTATGGAAACAACCAGCGTAAAACTCCACACAGAAATAATGGGAATTCTTGGTAGTCTGAGGTGCTTTGGTTAAGGGGGGAGTGGGCATTAACTATTGTTGCAAATGCACATTTAGTTTTTCCTTTTCCTGTTTCCTAATTTGTGGAAGTCCACTATTTTAAAAGAGAGACGGAAGTAGAAAGGGGAAACAAGATACAGGTCAAGAAGAATGAGGGAAATCAGATGACTCTTATTTGTGTGTGTGAATATGCCTTCAAGTTGCCAGTTGACTTTTGGCAATCCCATGAATTTCATACCCTTTTCTTAAGTAAGGAATATTCGGAGATGTTTTCACCAGTTCCTTCCTCTGAAATATAGCCTAAGCACCTGGTATTTGTTGGCCGTCTTTCATCCAAGTAGTAACCAATGTTGACCCCACTTAGTTTCAAGATCAGGCAGGATCTGGCGCTTTTAGGATATTTAGGCAACTGGCTCTTGTTTAGTCAAATAGAAAAGCATTATAGATAACCTCAGCATGAGAGCTACCATCTCTCCCTTCCTCTGTATTTCACACAAATACACACAAAAACTCTACTCACAGCAACAGCTGGGGGTATTTTGCTGCCTAGGGCAAAAGGCCAGGACAGCACCCTCTCCTATGCCATGTACAAAGACAACTTTGGGCTGGTAAAGTAATCTTACCTCAGCACCATGCCTGAAGCATCTAAGCAAAGTAGATTACCAGAGGTGGTGATGCAGAATTAGTCATGTGGCAAATACAGCATTGTAATACATGCTCCTTCCTTCCTGCTTAAGCATCTGCTGTGTGGGGCAGCAGCCTCGTTGTACCTAGCACTAAGGTCAGCCATACGGATTCAACAGAGAGGTATAGAATCTGCCTTCCTGTTTTATGGCCACAGGCTACTGGACCAGAGATTCCTTTAAATGCAGAGGGAAAGTGCCTACCACTGCTGAAGTTTCTTCTGATCTTAGTTCCCAGGGCTCCCAGCACTGTTTTTTAAGGAAAGAGAGGCTCAACATTGGCAGGGAAGTGGTTGTTAGTTTTGCTTGCTTGCAGGTAATTGCAAGTGGAGGGCAAATTACATTTCCTACCCATTATCACTGAAACATCCCTAAAGTGAAGACTGACAAGGGCCATTTCTTCCCTACACTGTTATAGTGCTATTATTCCACTTTTTTTTTCTGGTTTTCAGTTTACAGAAGGGCCTTTAAAATGCTCAGCCAGAGAGCTCTTTGGCCTCAATAAGCTACAAATCCCAGAATTCCACAGGATGCTGAAAGTAGAATAATAGCACTATAACAGTTTAGTGAGGAAATGGCCAAGCACAATGTGTACTTAGAAGTCCCTTCCATGGGTTCAGTGTAGTTTACTCCCAAGTAAGTGTGCGTACGATGAATAGCAGATAGCTTTTATTATTAGAGTGAGGGCTCAGTGATAATTGAGATGGGTTTTTATGGTGCTGTGCTGTTTTTAATCTTTGTGCTAAAATAATTATATGACTTTAATTTTGCTGTTTTTTAAATATTGTTTCAGGCTCAACTTTTGTGCACATTTTTAACTATGTGTTCTTTTATTATAGTTTTCTGCTTTTTGTAAGCTGCCTTGAGTGTCAGTCCAGCGCCATTTCCACCCAACACTGTTATAGTGCTTTTATTTCATTTTCAGCACCCTGTGGAATTCTGGGGTTTGTGGTGTCCTGAGGCCAAAGAGCTCTCTGGCTGAGAATTCTAAATGCCTCCCCTTAAACTGCAAACTGCAAACATATTCCATTGTCAAACTACTCTTACTGTCAAGAAGTTCTTCCTAATGCTTAGATGGAGCTTCCTTTCCTGAAGGAAATTTATTTATTTATAAATTTATAATAAATTTACTTTATTTATTTATTTATTGTATTTGTAGGTCACCTTTCTCCTGGAATTGGGACCCAAGGTGGTCTGTGCATTTCATATTTTCTGCCCAAGTGAATCTCAGGATATATACTTTCATGAGGTATTTAGAATTCCCTGTTAGGGGACTGTATTGAGCCCTGTGGAGTTCCATAGGGTAATGGCTAGAAAGCTGAACAGCAGTTACCCTAGCACCACCTTCTGGGAATGTTCAACCAAAGAAGACCAGAATCACTGCAGAGCAATGTTCCCATGTTTCAAATTACTCAAATGGCCAGGATACCATGGCTGTTGGTTCTGAATGCTGCCAAGACATCCAGCAGGATTAACAGGGACACATCCCCCTTCCAGCTCCTGGTGCAGTTTATCCACCAAGCTATCCATGGCTGTTTCTATCCTATAACTAGATTAGAAGGGATACAGGTAATCTTTCATCCAAGAAAAACTACAGTTGTGCTAACACCACTTGCTTGAAGACCTTATTAAGAAAAGGAGATTGGAAACTGGCTGATAACTGTCTAGGGATATGGGGACCAATAAAGATTTCTTCAACAGAGGTCTTTGGATGACTTCTTTTAGAAGGGGTGGAACTTAGCCCTCTTTTAAAGAAGCATTTAGAATTCCTACCACCCAATTGGCCAACCCTCTGGCTATTCTAATCAGCCAGGATGGGCATGGATCTAACAAACAAGTCTCATTTCTCCAGACAATTCCAGCACTGTGATTCCACTTTAACTCACATGACCACATCCTATGGAGTGCTGCGATCTGCCGTTTAGGAAAGGTCACTTAGAATTCTCAGCCAGAGAAATCTAGTGTCTCACCAAACTACAAATCTCAGAATTCCACAGAATGCAACCATGGCAGTTAAAGTGGAATCCTAGAGCTCTAACTGTATGATATGAAAAGACACTGATGTTAAACTAGTGACTAACAGTGGCATGCAAAGCAAGCAATTTTTTTTCTGCTGTTAGTAAGGTTTCAGCTTATCAGTAATGTAACAGCAGAAAAAGGGGTCTGCATTCATCCTTCACCTCTTGTCCTGATCTGACAGATCAGACAAATATCCACGGAGGGAGCACAAAAGTATACAAGTTAACCTCTGACTAATAAAGAAGAATTGGGTGCTCAATTATATGTGTGATCTATGTACCTTTCCAGCTATTTACAGAAAGATTAATGAATGCTTTGAGCCTGGTTCTTCACAGTACATTGCATTCCCACCACAACTTTGCATTTAAAGTGTATTGTAACCGTTACTTATTACTCTTGAAAAATTGTGCAGTCTTGCTTAATGCTGAAAGCCACCCAGCTAACAGTAAAACTGTCCTTTCCCCCTGGAGCACTGTGTTCTCCTAATAACAGAAAAGGAACCTTGCAGGTATTCAGCAGCAAAGGGTGACTATTTCAAATGTGTTTGCTCAAGGGCCCATCCTTGACCTAGACTATTTCCGCACTGGACTGTTATAGCGCGATGATTCCACTTGCAACCTATGGAATCCTATGGAATCCTGGGGTTTGCAGTTTTGGGAGGGACCAGCCAGCCTCTCTCGAAACTGCAAACCCCAGGATTCCATAGGATGTTGCAATTGGAATCATCGCGCTATAACAGTCTAGTGCAGAAATGGCCCTAGAGACATGAAGTGTCACTGCTTAAACTAAATATTGCAGCTCCAGGGAGCCATTGGCAGGACTCCTTTGTGCAAATACAGACCAAAGCAGAAGATCCCAAGCTGCTTTGCTATTGTGTGCTCAGTTGCCACGTATATATGGGAAGTCCTGTTCAAACATCATTAAACCCCAAAGCCAATAATCACTTCTAAGGCTTTAAAGAGAAATGAAAGTGTCCTGTTGGCTTCCACTAATTCTTCAAAAGCTGCTGTCATAAGGAGGACCCCTGCCCTCAATTCATAACAATAGCTAGAATGTTTGCCAGAAATAGTTGAGAAAAACAATAGAACTGTCCTAGATTGACCTTTAAGCATGTAGATGTGGCTGTCTTATCTTCCCTTCGCTTCCCTGGAGCTGTTACGCCAGTGAAGCAGAGCTGTGAAACTCAAGTGATGAAAGGAATGCAAGGAACTGTCTTATATAAGCCTATATGATTTGTCCTTCTGAGAGCCAGTGTGGTGTAATGATTTGAGCACCAGATTAAGAACCTGGGAGGTGAGGATTAGAATCCCTGCTCAGCATGGAAACCCAGTGGTGGCCATAGGCAAGTCACACTCTTTCAGATTTAGAGGAAATTTCCTCTGAACAAATCTTGCTGAGAAAACTCCATGATAAGGTTGCCCTAAGACTTAAATGATTTGAAGGCCCACAACACCACAGACACGTTTGTGCTTCCACTCCAGTTTGTCCATTCCAACCGCCAGCAGTATTTTAGATTCCCAGGCAGAGGTCTTTCCCACCATCTGCTACCTCCTACTACTTGTACTACTTCCCACCATCTGCTACCTGGAGATGTTTGAATTGAACCTGGAACCTTCAACACATGCAGTTCAGGCTCCCTGTCATTGACATGCCTCTCTCACAGAGCTTCAATATTTACTCTTTTTTACTACAGTTCCAAGAATTTCACAGCTCTTGTCCCCTGATTCTGGGCACTGCCTTCCAAAAAGGTAATTTTTCCAAGCTCTGCTCTCTAGTAAGTCCATATTCTACTCCAAGGCCTTGAAGAACTGCTACAGACAGAACTGGGCTATATCTAGTCTGACTGTCAATATTGCAGAAGGATTGGGGCCTGGGACAAGAGAAAGATCAACCATATGCATTGTTGGGGAAATTTTACAGGTACACAGTTCAGAAAGGCTAAGTCAATCTGTTTACAATCCAGATGAACTGGACTACAACTCCTACCATGCCTAGCTCATGGAGTGTCCTTGAGTTCATCACGTTGGGAAAGGCTGAGTGGGATGGAGATGATGAAAGCAGATGGTTTATGTGGATAGGACAAGCTGGAAATTTGCACAAAAGAACAAAAGGTCAGGAGCAATAGATTTTGACCGAGAGAGTCAGACAACTAGTTTCAAGTTCTGGAAAAAACCTTTTGGAGGGATTTGTATTGGAGATCTGATGTGCAGCAGTAAAATGTGTTGCTCGCAAGAATGAGACTGTTTCTGTCAATGCTCAGCTCAAACATAATAATAAAACAAGATTTGTATCCAGTAGTCAGAAACATAGCTCCAAGAACATGAAACAGAGACACTCAAAATTTGTCAGGCATGCCAGTAGGACCCTAGGGTTGTATTCTTCAGCTTATCTGGCTTAGAATAGACATTGATTTCAATTAATTTAAATGTGCCCATCTGTTTTAAGTCTGCAGTACCACCTTTAGTCACTAGGTGACAGACCTCTATAACCAGAGCATAGATTTCAATTGATACAGTTTGAAATCTAGGAGAGAAGTAGAAAGGACAGTGTTATAGGGAACCTGCTACTCCCTTCCCCACTGTGGAGAAGCTACCTCACTGGCATGGAATAACCAGACTTGCCTCTCAGAGAGCTGTAGGGATGAAGCATGACAGAAGATATATCTAGAGCAGTGGTTCTCAACCTGTGGGTCCCAGATGTTCGTGGACTTCATCTCCCAGAAGCCCCAGCCATTATGGTCAATGCTCAGGGCTTCTGGGAGCTGAAGTCCACGAACATCTGGGGACCCACAGGTTGAGAACCACTGATCTAGAGGCCCCAGCAACGTTGACTTCACTCAACTACAGAAGGAATGCTGTTTCCCACTGTAGAGTTAGTTAGTTTGAAGGCTCCAGTGTCTTAAACAATGGGCTATTTGATCCTATAATCTTTCAGAAGTCTGTTTTCAATTACAACAAATTCCCACTTTGTTGCTGTTGCTTTGTTTTATATGGCCATACTCAGTGAAGACACTACAAGTGTAGGAATTAGAGAAGAAGTAACTATTACCCTATATAACCTGTCTCACTATATAAGATTACAGGTTTTCTGTACCTGTTTGTTTAAGTTACAAATGCTATTAAAACTGTAAGTGGAATAATTTTGCTTTGAGTTTTAATACAGTCTCAGTACTGTTGTTTTTAAAATCCTGTTACTTTTACACAGCTGCCATTCATCCACACAGCTGTGACTGTTTGTAAGCAATATTTCAGTAGTGAAAAAATAGCTACCAAGGGGACGAAAAAAAATTAAGCTACAAGCTGTGTTTGAATTAGGTCAGCTGTGAAAGAAAGAAAGAAAGAAAGAAAGAAAGAAAGAAAGAAAGAAAGAAAAAGAGAGAGAGAGAAAGAAAGAAAGAAAGAAAGAAAGAAAGAAAGAAAGAAAGAAAGAAAGAAAGAAAGAAGGGGAGTTGTATTTTTAATGCTTAGCAAAAGTAACATTCTTGCTGAAAGCAGACACATCAGTCACGATATTAATTATTATGGCTAAACATGTTTGTGGGAGATGCATTTCTAGTGGTTTTGAACATAACAGCTATGGTGCTATTCCTCTTCTCTCCTATCTATTTAAGTGATATATGACTTGTTGAAATTGTGACATGGGGTTAATTAACTTTTTAAAAATACAATACTCAAATTACGGAATTAAATGGAAAACCACAGTTTATAACTGCTCCTGTTCCCATACATTTAACAGCTGTTATGTGTCTATTTGTGTGTGTGTGTGTGTGTAACTATCTAGAACAATTTACATCAATAAAGTCCTGGGAAAGGTAGACAGCATGGGGCGGAGGCATGGGTCAAGGAAGGAGAACATATTGTTGTGGTCATGGAGAAATGTGTCTAGCAAATATCTTCCCATTGAGATATACAATGGGGGAAAGGTTCACCTGCTAAATTTCTGTGTGTCAAGCTGTTATCCAAGACATAAGAACAAAGCCAATAAAAGTTATCACCAGTACTCTCAGAGCACCCTTACATTGATCTGCTGGATTTTTTTTAAAGTGAGCAAAAGATGTGTGTACCTTTCAGCACAAAAGAAATGAAATCAACTTGGACTACAATCCTACACACCAGATGTGGGCAACTGCAGCAGGTTCAGGGCCACGTCTATGGTCTAGGACCTTCTAGGGTCTACATGGGCTACTGAAAAAGAAACAAAAAACCCAAAGGTGCAGAAGGCAACTTCTGATTCTCAAAAATGGATAGTCTTTTTTTATTTAATAAGACAAGGTGACCTTGCAACCTGTTTAAAAAGTTCATTGATGCACTTGGGTGCTCCTAGAGGCTGCAAATCACCCCCTTTTGGAGAGCAGAAAAAGGCCAGTCTTGGGGTTCTAGAGTTTTTGAGGGCCATAAAAACACGCAGTCCCCTCAGAGCCAAACTTTGCCATACATGCAAACTGCTGAAAATCACATCTGATATAAACGATTGTGTTACCAGAGAGTGTTGGCCCAATATATGCTAACTGATTTCACTTTGAAGACATACGGAGCAGTTCTAACCCCTACTATAGGTGAGCTGAAGGCAGTTGGGACGAGTTAGAATTGTTGACACGGCAACACATCCACCCTGGAGGCATGAAACACCCATGGAATGCTTCTGTGAGTATGGGTCAGGGTGCAGAACCTCACGCTCTGGGGCCACACCCCCTTATCCAAGACCCCTTCACTTGGTGATTTGGGGCTCATACACAGTCCTCCCTGTCTCCTTCCTCCCATTCTAAAAGTTTGAAACGCCTCTTCTAAGGCCATTTCCCAGGATTCCATAGGATGTTGAAAGTGGAATCATAGCGCTATTAACAATCTAGCATGGAAATGGCCTAAGTCTTCATTGCTGGCAGAAAGAGCTTTAAGAGAAATCCTATGTTTCTATTAGCAACACCCGCCACCAGAATGCAGCTCCATTCATTTCAGCTGAAAGAGTTTCAGCATGTTTGGTGCAGATCAACTAGAAGAGAATTAAAATGGGGCATAGGCACTGAGTGGATGTGCCACCATAGGGGTAACCAATCAGCTCTGGAGTTAACTGCCACTCCTCTCACAACTGTTGTGAGTTGGAGCTTTGCTAGCACTGGGCCCCAGTTCATAGTGTAGCAGTGAAAATGTTAGGCTAGGATTCCAAGAGACCAGAGTTTGAATCATTTACTGAAACCCACAGTGAGTGACCTTGGGCAAGTCACACTCCCTTAAACTCAGAGGAAAGCAACTGCAAGAATAAATAAATCTTACCAAGAAATCTTTAGGCCACTGCAAGTCAACCTGAAAGCACAAAACAACAACAATTCACCAAGTGACCCTGAAATGGGGCATTCCAAGGGCCTACCAGAGACCCTCGCCATTTCCATCCATGATTCTATAGGAAGTTGAAAGTGGAATAATAGCACTATAACAGTCTGGTACGGAAATAGCACCTCAGGCCACCAACAAAGCTGCAAATCAAATCCATGAGAAGTACCAATCTCAGTAGTAGGTTTGTTTTTTTATTTCAATGATCTAGCAAAAAATAGAAAGGAAAACAAAAAGGCCAAGATTTAATAGTTTTGTCTGCCCCTCAGTGCTGACCTTGAAATTAAGGTGTAATAGGTCCACCTGGATAGACTTTCTACTCCCTTCAAGGTTTTATGATGTTGATATCATGAAGGAAACTTGGTGAAAAAGGTACTTTTGCTCTGTTGGAGCAGAGATGAGCTCCCTCCTCCCACCAAGAAATAGGAATACACCAGTGGCCTCCTTAGCTGTGCTGAACACTTTCCAGCACAACATGAGCCCCACCTGGCTTTTACGATGTAGCCTAAACATTAACGTGATCTATGGAAATGATTGCTCTGCTCCCAAGAGATTCTGGGCTAACATTCTGTGGCTGATTACATGTCAAAGCACGGGAAATTTACTGTGTGAATTGTTATGAACGCTAAGGTCAAACTGGATGTTAGATGTAAGTCCCAAATTCCACACCACAGCACTGGAAAATACTGAATGGCAGGGGTGGAGTGGGGGTCATGTAGCCCTACAGATGTTGCTGCACGGTGGATCGCAGAAGCCTTAGGCATCATAGGCAATAGTGAGGAATGCTAGGAACTGCAGCCAAGCAACAGGTTTGGAGAACCACATGAATGTTCTCCCCAGTGACATGCTGTGACATCATGGCATGGCATTAACAGGACTAGGGGAAACTTGATGAGAGCTTTGCAATTGTTGGTACCATCTGGCTACTTTTGCAATGCAGGATGGAATTGTGTGACTCCCTCAATGTTGATAAACTGCAACTCCCTTCACTATTGGCTATGCTGAGTAGGTATACTGGGAGCTGCAGCTGAAAAACATCTAAAGGTTCACACAATTGCCCCCCTCACCCCCAGCGCAATGTACACTTTTGTCTACTGGCAGGCAGACTATAGGCTTATGAATTCTACTCAGGACCTGCCCAAAACTTTTTGCTGCATGAAGCAAAGGATTAAACAGCACCCCTTCTCATTTACTTACTCTCTGAAAAGAGAGCCAACTCAGACCTGTGGATGTTTACTTAGAAATAGCCTTCATTGAGTTCAGTGGGACTTACTCTCAAGGAAGTACTCATACAGTTGTAGACACTGTTTCTTTTTACAAGATTAGAATTATGTCATCCTTCTTAAAGACCCATGAGGCACCTGATAAAAGACCGTTGGTAGATAAATATCTTACAGTTGAGATTCTGGGAGTTGTGGTCTTTTGAAAAAGGAACCTTTCCAAGCTTTGCTTCTGATACCAATTTAAGAGACTTGGCTGCCCCCAAGATATTGCCCATTTGTATGGAGGTCTGATGTCTCCCACCCATCCCAAAAAAGACAGAAGAAGCAAAACATGAAGTTTCTTCTTGCTGGGTCAGCATGCCCCAGATTTGGCTGTTACACCAGCTATGTTCTTTCCTATTACTGGAAGATCTAAAGATGATAGGGCACACACTGGTAAACTCAAGGTTAGACTTCTGCAATGCACTGAATATTGGGTTGCCCCTGGGGGACATTTACTTCAGTGAGCTAAAACTAGACTGACAACTGTTACCCGGAGGGCATTTTCTTTGGCTGCCCCCAGATTGTGGAATGAGCTGTTGGAGGAGATCTGTTGGCTGAATACTCTTTCTGAGTTTAAAACAGCAGTAAGGACCAGTCTCTTACCGATGTTAAAGCATGTATTAATTGTTTTCAATGTGTATCAGCTTCATATGCACTATTTACTGGTATTATGTGTTGTTACCTGCCTTGATCTATAAGGAGGGGAGGGTACGAAATAATTATTACTATTACTACTACTACTACTATTTCATGGATGAAGACAGGGACAACTGTGGCCTAGGCCCTTTTTGCACACCACCTCCAACCCACAATGGCTATGGAATGACCACAGGATCACAACGATGGTTCTGCATGATATCGTTGCAATCCCATGGCCATCCCATGACAATCGTGGATTAAATCATGTTTGGATTTCTCCCCAAAATGAGACACAATTGTGGAATCCTCCCACCTTCCTCCTGCACTTATCTGTCATGCAGAATGGCAGGTTCCCCCAGTGCAGCCTGGGAAACTGCCAGACTGCGCTGCCGAAGGGAGGATCAGGGCCATTGTGCTTCCCCGCCCAGCAGGCAGCTGGTATGGAGCAGGAGTGCAGCAGAAGCGATTCCCTCCAAGAAGAGGGTTTCCCTGGATCCTCGCACGATGGCTTCAGAAAAAGGTAAGTTGCAGAAAGGGCCCTTGTAATATGAGAGAGGGATTAAGATGGCAAATATTATTAGTGAGGAAGAATGCACAAGCTAGGAGAGGCAGCAGCAGTTTCCTTTTGCCTGAGCCTACTGGGAAGGGCAAGACTCTGCCTCCTTCTAAATTAATTGACTTTGAACTCAGCTTGCAGCAGCTGAAGTAAGCTAAGGACAAAAGGGGAATGTGGGAGCAGAAGAAAGAATCTGACACATTTTAAAAGTAGCTGAAAAAGTGGGGCAACAGAATGACAGGGACAGTGTCAATTAATATTCTGAGTACAGTTGGAGGATATTGATGAGGTATCTACTAAGGTTCTCAATTCATACTACAGAATGTGTAATGAAAGGGAGGGTGGCATAAGGATCGCTCTCCTCTCCCAATATTCCTTTAGGATTAACCCAGAGCTCAGTCTACATTTTCAACACAAGCATTGAATTTTGTACTTTTGCTTACTGTGCGTTCATCCCAAAACTGAGCTCTCAAAACTGCTATTAAGAATGCCAGCAGAGTTAAAATTTGATGGGGAGAGTTGTTGCTGATGCTAGTGGAATAAGCACTGATTGCGAGGCTAGAGAGAAACAGCATCTCCAGAGAAAACCCAGAGAACCTGCAAAGCAGACAAACTGGCAAGCCAATTTGTATAAGGAAAGGAAAACAATGTGGCTTTGTTTAAAATAAAAAAAATTAAAAAAACCCCGGTTACTTACAGCATTGTTGTAAGCAATTATTTACCCACACACTGTTGTTGAAGTTGCTGCTGCTGATATATCCTTTTTATTAGTTCAAATGACACAGCATTTTTTTATTTCTCTGACAACCTGCTGAATATTGTGATGGAAAAGATGGGTTTTCTGCAGAAGAAAATAAAAATAGTGCATTACCTACAATCTATCGTAACTTATTAGAGCCTTATGTGAACTGGAGTAAAGATTTATTGTGTGATGCGTCTGATATTCTTTGGCACTCTCTTTTTCTCAATTGGTTTCAATACTAGAGGAAACTGTTTCAAGATGGCCATGCAATGTCACCTCATGCGTTGTGGAAATTGTTTTAAATGGAGCTGGTTCTTGTTCAAGTCTTATGTGAACTATTGCACTCACAGGAGCTACCTATCAGAGGGAAAAAATGGTTACAGCAGCAAGCAGTGAAGTACTAAATGTACATTTATCTTTGTAATCTCTTCTATGCTTGCTGAGTATTATTAAAAAAGATTCAGCTATGTAGTAGGACTTTTTCTTATATCTTTTTGTGGCCGCAAGTGGCTTTCTAACACATCCCCATTCCACCAAGTGGTGATTGGAAGTTCCAAGGACGTGACTTACTAATATTTGTTTGTCTGGCTTCATCTGAAAGGAGAGCTCACTGGAGATGGATATACAAAGTATGACATTGCTGTAGTATTGGATTTCTTTTCAAATGTACATATTTGAAATCTATACAAATAGAGCAGAGATGAGAAGACTGTAAGCTTCAGGTTGCATGTGGCTCCTGAACCTCACTTTGATAGCACTTGAAGCCCCCTGGCAGCTGGCCAAAGCCACTTTAATCACTAATTTAAATGTATTTTGGTGCAATTTGGCAGGATTTTCCACCTAAAGCAGTTCCCTACTGCTCTAAACTTATATAGAGTTTGCCATGTTACACCCTATTCCAGAACACCCAAACATCCCCCCTCCCCAAAGTCTTTTCTGGCATTTTTAATTCAAAGATGGAAGCCAGAAGTGACATTGCTTGTGCACCAGAATGCACTGGTGCAGCCTGATGGATGGGCAGAGTGACAACCTTTGTCCCCATCACCATCACACAGTTCCAACTCCTGAAGTAAAGGTCAGGTAGAAGCCAAGAGGGCTCATGTCTTCAATCACATCTCCCAAAGAGGTATCTCAGCATCTCAAGATGCCCTCCCACCATTAGGTCTCTTTCACACACACATACTTATTGAATCTCCATGTTTTCTTTAACACACACACACACACATACATATACATATACAGAGAGAGCGTTCCCTCATATGTAACATGCCTGAGGTCCTACAACTGAGTGAGGTGGATGAAGCATCTTTTGGATAGATTTCCCCATTCAGAATATGCCAGAGAAATCTATCCCTGAGAGTCATCTGACATTCTTTTGTCTGATAGGGCAGCATCCTTATTTGCTAAACATTGGAAAGTGCTACTAAAAAGAGCCAGGAAGGGAATGGTGGTGTTCGTGGAAGTGCTGCATTGATCTAAAACCAAAAACAAGTGCAAAGAAAGGAATTTCTTCAGAATAATCTCTGAACAGGTGCTGATAATTAAAATAGTGAATCCTCTGCTCTACTTAGGTTTGCAGCCAAAGATCATTGTTGCAAGCAGTAAGGGATGTGTAGAGTTCATTGCATGTTATTTTTTTATATATTTTTATTTAATTTTAACACACATAATAAAAACAAAAATGAAGTCAACATCCTTAGCCAATTCTCATAGAAACATTCTTCTTCTAACACACTTTCACTTCTTCCTGGCAATTCCTAGCATAACTTTCTTTTAATCGTCATATCTCTTCTGCAGTCTATTATCAATAAACTCTAACATAACTAAAATGATATTATAATAAAATTAGTCTAATTACACTCTAATCCAAACATGTATACATATATGCAAGAAACAACAAGAAAGAGAAAAAATACTATATTCTGTATCTTCTATCATCAATCCTTGAAACCAGCTATCACCACATCTCCCTAAATATCCCAGACATACTCAGATACATTGTCCCATTTAATCATATAAGTATTCAGTCTATCTACTTTAATTAAACAAGTGAATTTGTCCATCTAGGCCATATCTATTAGTTTTAGCATCCATTCATTGCAGAGAGAGAGCTTTCTTTACATTCTGGGGCTAGGATAATCCTTACCACCACAAACATATAAAATATTACATTGCCATATTTTTTTTTCCCAATTGATCATCAGTTATTCCAAACAAATACATTTCTGGTGTCATTTGTATCCATATCTTAAGAATTTTCTTGATCTGTAAATGGATGGGTTCCCAAAATTTTTTAAGCTTTCCACATGACCGCCATAAGTGAAAGAAAGCACCTTTTTCAACCATACATTTCCAACACTTATCATTGCAGTTTTTATACATCTTAAATAGTTCTAAGATGCAGTTCTAACATAGTATCTAAGCATTCTTTGCATGTTTTTACAACTTTAGTATTCTTTATATTTTTGTGAATAATACTAAAAAGCTAAAGATCCATTTTTGGAGAGTTACAGGTATATTACAACATTTTTCTCCCATTGTTGCATTTGCTTCTTAGATTCTTTCAAAATGGAGAATGGCAATTATAGTCATCATCATCCGATGCCTGCAGTTTTAAATGTGGTAACTGCTACATTCACACATTACCCTGAGCCATGGCTTATTACTTTATCCACAAATTATCTTGCAGACAACTAAATATGCCACAGTTTCTTTCCCCATCTCTAGTATGTTTCTCTCCCGCTCATATTTTCAACTTCAGTTTCTGGGTGGTCAATTGAGGAAACAAGCATGCCACTAGGAAGAAAACTACAGTTCTGGGTTCTGATACAAGTACAAGCTATAGTTTAAACTGGTCAGAGTTTTAAGCTAGGCAGAAACTATGGCATCTGACTGGTAGTTTGTGGCTGTTTAAGAAACCATGATTTTCTGTGGATTTTGACACAACAAAAAACCAGAATTCAGCAAATGACAACATGGCTTACCATTATGAGCAGAACTGGACATTATGTAGAATATCTTTTAACTGGTAGTGCTCCCTCCAGTCTAGGGATGTCTAGAGGGACTTTAGCATACATTTCTTCCTACTTCCCTTACTGCCCAGTGCTGTCAAATCAGCAGTTATTCCTTCACATGGATCTATTGCAACTTTCTTCAACATGGCAAACTCCAAGTGTGCCATGTTGGTTTACAGTGATGGAGTTTGTGGTCCAACATGTTTAGAAGACACCACAGGAACAATGAGATCTAGCTCTCCACCACACATGGAAAGAAAAATAATTTTGAGGGTGTGGGACAGGATATATGGATTAACACAGCTTTACCTAATTCTGCCTAATGGTAGAGCTGGCCCTGCTTGGGCTGCTATAAAGTATCCCAGTAAAAATAAAGATTTCCTGCCATGTTCTTGGAGGCAATTGGATATGCTGGCACTGCTTTTAGCATTGACCTTGATTTAGAGCCAGCCAGCTGCCTCGGTTTAGTGGCATTGCCTTCCACTTCTGAATATTAACGGCAGGACATAGAAACACCCAAGTAGGCATCTGCTAAGGGTTGGTGGGTGGAAGAGCAGGAGAGAGACATTTCATTTCTAGCTCATTTGCAAAACTGGAACCAGGTGGAATAGCGGAGGGAAAGCCAAAGCAATTCCCAGCTTTGCCTGCCAATATACAATTTATACACCCCTCCACACACACACTTGCCTAAAAGTCTGCCAAGATGCTCTCGCTGCGTGTCCCCAAATTTCTTTTCACTAATTAGACAGCTAGGCATGTGAGGCATGTCATTTATAATAGAAAATCTGCTCTGAAATGAGATTCTTCCCAGATCTTTTTAGTAAGTCGTCTTTTGTGATTGTCATCTTTGTAATTAAACCCTAATTGCTGCACCACATTCCTGCAATGAAATCCATGTTGCCCATTTATTAACCTCTTTCTGTCTAGTCATTCTTCTACCTGGCCTGCTCACCTGACCTAGTTGTCCTTTCTCCTTAATTGGTTTTCATACTGTTTCTGAGATGTCTTAGAAGTTTAGCAGTGAGAAATGTCACTAATGAGAGGACTGCAATAAGAAGGTCATGAGCTGCAGAGAATATTCTCTGAAAGTCACTGGGCCAACACCACAGGGGGCTTTTATTAAGTAACTGCCATGCCTCATTAATGGAGTTCAGGAGTTTTAGGTGGAGTCTATGCATCGTCATCACCAACTTTTGTCTATCTTTTCTTTTTCTCATTAAAAAAAAAGATTGAAAAAAAATTAAGGAGAAAAAGGCAGAATAGTTCCATAATGTCTTTTAACTAGTAGTGCTCCCTCCAACTGGGAGAAGTTGAAATCAGAACTTGGAAATTTCACTTTCTAAAATGACAACCCCTAGAATCTTCCAACCATCATGATTATGCTGATTGGGGGATTCTGGGAGACGTTACCCAAAAATGCAAAATTTCCAAGCTGTGACTGAATTTTTCCTCTGAAATGCATAAAAATGAAAGGGAGGATTGTGAGGGGGAATGAAATTAATGGATCCAAAAGGCCTAGCTGGTGTCCTGAGTAAGCTGAGACTGCATCCTAGAACAATCTCTGCAATGCACAGGAGTTCTGTGCCATCCAGTTGGGGAAAATGGTCCATGGCACCAAAGCATTCTGAAAAGGAATGCCACTGTTCTGCTTAAGATGGGCAATGTGTGGCCTTCCAGATGTTGTAGCATATGGCTCCTATTATTCCTGTTCACTGGCCAGGCTGGCAAAAATTGATAGGAACTAGAGTCAAACAACAGCTGGAGGCTACCAGATCCTGAAGATCTGGTGCTTGATAAGGTGGAAGGCAGCAGGAGAAGAGGAAGACTGCATTACAGATGGATAGACTCAATCAAGACAGACACAGTCCTGCAAGGCCTGAACTGGGTGGTTGATGATAGGGTGACTTGGAAGTGTCTCCTTTATAGGATTGCTATATGTTGAAGTCAACTTGACAGCAGTTAACAACAAGAAACCCAGGTTGTATCATGGGAGAATTACTCAGTAGAGAAACACTGTAGAAGGAATGGTTCATCTAATGTAATGTGAAAGCAGGGCTAATAATATAATCTATTTTGGCAACTGTATGAACATCTCAGAGAAATACTCACCAAGCTTATTTTGCAATGCTTTAATCATGAACATAATCAACATCTGACTATAATAAAAGCAATCCTTGTCCAAGATAGATTGCCAGTTTCCCAGAACCACTATGGTTGCTTCTTTATCTGCAGAACCTGATGACAAGAGGATGCACTGGCAAATCTCTCAGTAAAAGTCTTGGTGCCTGGAAAACATGATTCACAGAATGAAAGGCAACTAAGGTTCTAGTAGTGCCTTAGAGACTAACAGGAAGCAAGGACTGCATGTAGCGCATGAGCCGCACTTTACTCATCCCTGCTCTAAACACTGAGGTGCAGTTCTCAGGGTACTGGAAACCAGTGTATGGTGGCTAGTTTGAAATGCTGGCATATCTGTGGTGTGATTGTCTTCTACACATGAGGATGTACATGGGGGATTTGGTAACTTTACCCTTTTGAATACAGAGCAATACTCAGTTATCATTTGCAATTCAGACTTCTACTTGAGTTCTGAAATAAAGAAAAAAAAACATATATACTAAATATATACTAAATAGAAACCAGATACACTACCATCAGAAAAGGAATAGCTGTTAAAATTATATGATTTGTTAGAATTCAATAAGCTGATCACACCTCTGAGTGAAGGGAAAGACAAAACATTAAACAACTTCAGAGAGGACTGGGAATGCTTAATAAACTACTTGAGAACAAGACAGGGAAGTATATCAGTATTAAGTATAGAATAAACATAAGAATAATAAATGGAAAGATGATCAGTAACTAGAAAATAACAATGGTAAAATTAATACTAGAAGAAGATACAAAGGAAGAATTTTGTTTGTTTTGTATTTATTCCTTCTTTCTATGAAAGTGAAAATCCGGTGACAACTGCATTATATTATATTATAATTAATATAATAAAATAATATATAATACATATATATTATAATATATATTATATTATTATATTAATTATATAATTATACAATATATTATGTAAAAGGTATTATAATTGCTTTTTTAATCAAGAAGTTTAAAATCTTTGTATTGTGTTTAACAATAGGTGGTCTGCTTAATATAAGTAATAAAAACAATTAAAAAGTAAAGTAAAGTGTATGTATAGGGAGCGAAGCACACACACAAATAAATGTGTATACCAGTGAAAACACTGTTCAAAAGGTATGATGTTAAGAAAATATCAGGCCTGCCATAATGTGTAGATTAGGCAAACCCACAAATATGATTCTCTTCTCAGACACACACTCCCAAATGCCTAAAAATTTAATGAGAATATTTTTTACAAAAAAAAAGTCTAAGTTTGAGGTGAGCTGAACTTAAGTGGAATAACAGAAACTGAAAGAAACTGAAACTGACACGTTCATTCATTTCTATTTAGATATTATGATCTCCACAGTTAGCTGCTGCCCTGAAGAAATACATACTATTTTCAGTGCCTTCCTCTTAGTGACAGTAACATAAGGACCAGGTCTAAGAGAGCCCACTTATGCTGTATTTCCCTATGTGAAACACTGCTTTTTCCTCCCAACAGCTGTGTGTATGCAACCCTATTTTATGTGCCATTAAAATCTACAGATAGCACTAGAGACAAAGTGATTACTTTGGACTACAGCCGCCCAGCTTCAAAATGTTCTTCGCTCAAACCAAAACCATCCTGAAAGGTACAATTTATAAGGTCTGATTGCTTAACAGCAGCATCATCTGTCTGCAGCAGGAGGGGAGGGGAGACATTTATGCCACCCACTAAGTTTTTTTTCCTTGTTGTTGTTCTGTGTATTTTGTGTGGTTTGGGGCCAAGGCATTCCAAGTGGAAATAAGAACATCTGTAGTGGGATTTGGCAACCTTTCTAGCTGGGTGGTTCACAAATTAACGCACACATTCATGCATGTTGGCTACAGAATGCCAACATATGTCTTTTCAATTTAGTCATGTGTATGTTGGTTTAACATATAAAGAATTTACTGTCCTCCGAGGGATGTCTCCCTCTGCACAAAGGAGCTGAACTACATATTATGAGACATGAGGCTGCTAGTGGTTATGTCTCATGTGACAGAAATAATACTGGTGTAGTTGGTTTATATACTTTCCTGCTCCGCCCAAGACTGATCCCTTCAGAGTAAGACAGAAGTGAGGAAGGATCTGGGCAGAGCTACACCGGCCAGAAAAAGCAGTAATGCCATATCTTCCAACTGTCACAATCTCTCTTCTCCTCCTACTTTCTCCCTTCGTCTTCAGCTTACTTCAGTTGCTGCAAACTGAGCTCAAAATGCGCAAGTAGTTTGCAATGAATTAACTCACCAGTGGGAAGGGGAGAGAAAGGAGTAGAATCCTGCCCTTCCCAGTAGGATCAGCGAAAGCAAACTGCTACAACCTCTGCTAGCTTATGTATTCTTCCTCATTAATAACTTTTGCTATTTTGACCACATCCTCATGCTCCTTGGTCATACACATCCTGGTTTTAATCTGTGAAACGTTAGAGGGTATGCAGTGTAGAAAACCACCTGCATACAGACAGATGAGCTGGAGGTTCTCTCCTAAGAACCAAGCACAGAGGAAGTAGCACAGGTAATTCTTCAAACCACCTCAACGTTTGGCTCTCAAAAAGGACCTTCTCATACCCAGGCATTTCAGTGTGGATGACTCTCTGGAAGGCTGTGTCAAATGCTTTTTCTGATCAGTGTGACTCTCAGAGAGCTCTTCCACTCTCTCTGTAAGTCTGGAACGGGAAAAGCATAGTTCACAGGCTTCATGTAGTCCTTTTTTGGTTTATTAAAATATTATAATGGATACATTTTTAATAAATAAAAAGTTAAAGATCTAATGATCTCAGGGAAGCATACAATAAATCACCAGGGCCAATTTGAAACAGTGAAAAATTTTAAATACTGTGGCCCCTTCACATTCACGAGGGTTTGGGGCACAGAACCCTTGCAAAAATGGAAAAAACTTGAATAACTCCCTCCTGAAATTCCCCTCCCATTCCTTTGCCTCTGGCTGTGGTATGGGGAGGGGGAGAAAAATGAAAACTTAAAAGGCTTACCAGTACTTTCCCCTCAGACAGAAAACAGGGGAGTTCTAGTTACTTCCAGCGGTCATCTTGAGAAAGGAGCACCTGACCAATCAGCAGCCAATACACAACAGAATGTGCAACCACGTGGCAGATAGGCCACGCCTTTAACAATGGGAGGGGGCTTTGCTCATCCAAAAGGTAAAAACCTCCATTTTAAACATAAGCCTGGCAAGCCTGGGGTGAGAAATGCAAGGGGTGGGAGGAGGAAAATTGTGGGAGAGGCAAGCAAATGCCTCACGAATAATCAAATTCGGGAAGGTCAAACCCGTGAATGTGGAGGAGCTACTGTAGGCTAAAAGCACATTAAGCAATTTGACAAATTAAAACGAGAGTTTAGAACTAGTAAAGCAGTTTAAGGCTTAAAGCCATGCACATGTGCAGAGATGTATAAAATAAATTGGGCCCCAAAAGTTTTAGTATGAAAAAGGCTATTTTTTACTTAGCACAAGAATGAGATAAGTGTTAGCTCTGATCGGGCCTCTGAGAAGACAGGCTACATATCCTCCAACATTTCACAAATAAAAAACAAGGGCACCTGTGCCCAAGAGAAATCAAAGTGTGGTCAAGATGTCAAAAGTTGTTGATGAGGAAGAACACACAAGCTAGGAGAAGCTGGAGGAGTTTGCTTTTGGCTGACTCCACAGGAAAACATAAGATCTCTCCTCCCCTCTCCTCTCCTCTGAGTTAAATTGAGTGCAAGGTATGTTTGCAATTTAAACTCAGTCTGCACCAGCTGAAGTAAGCTGAGGGGAAAAGTGAGATGAAGACAGAAAAACTGGGACATTTTAAAAGCAGCTGTAATAGTGAGATGACAGAGGATTAATTGGAACTGTTTCTGCAAATCACGACAATTGGAGGGTATATGATTTCTGTGTGATGTTCCCCCCCAAGCTATGCCAAACCCACCAAAATGTAAGGAATTAAGTGAAAACATTCTCCCACAATTGACCCTCCCCCACACAAATACCTCAATATTCAGCTGCGTCTCATTCAAAATGGCAAGTGGAAGTGACACTGTGTCATGTCCAATGTCATTTTGGCTGTAACACAGTCAAAATATCAATTATTTGCCTCCACCATTGGGTGGGTACAGCTGGCAGGGGATGTCAGAAGGGGGGCGGAATTGGCCTTGCCGAGTTGCCCATCGCTCCTCCAAGAGCATGGAAAGATAGGACAGAACCACACCTGAGTGGGTAGGCATAGATAGAATAAAGTGGCTCATCAGGCTGCTTCAGCTGTGAAGAATATTCATTAAGTTTAAATAAATGATTATAATTCTACCCATTTTAAATGATTTCCACACTGAAAATCTGAAAAGCAAATTCCACTAATTTGATCATGCAGCCCTCCTTCGGTTTCTTTCTTTCTTTTTTTCTTTTTTTAAATATAGTTTATGTTAAATCATATGTGTGCCAAATCCAGCTTGAAACAAAGGAATATCTTCGAAGCCTGCAAGGCCTCTTGATCCAGAAAGGGGATTTTAGAATCTAAATACATTCAGTCATTTCTTTCCCCATGTTATAAATTGGCAATTTAATCATAATTTTGTGAGTTTTTCTAACAGTGTGCTTGATGCTTTCTGCTTCTAATAAAGCAATTAGATTTTTTTTTAAAAATGCACAACAACTGTAAATTTCATTGCTTTCTGTTTTAGAACAGCAGCATGCAACGGTTCTGTCTGGGAAACCCTTTCCACAAACTCCTCTCAGTGAGAGTATCCACATTCCTTCCATGGCATCCCCACAAATTAGACAAGATTATTAGGATAAAAAGTTAAAAAGGTGAGGACTATGAGCCTTGAGTTCACCGAAAGGAAGTGGGGAGTTAAATGTAACAAATAAAATCTGAGTATTTCTGAGCACATGGAGAATATTCTCCCCAAATAAAGAATTTGTTGTTATTCTGCATTAATATTTTGTACACTACTTTAGAGATTCCTTCAGTACCAGTGGACTGAAACTAAGAGATAAGTCCTCATTCTTCTAAGAATAAGGAGAAGTTGCAGATGAAGAAAGTGGAAGACTTGGGAGTATGAACCAAGTTCAACTCACAACACTGAAAGAAATCTCAAAGATGACTGTTCTGAGGCCCAGGACTTGTCACTTGAAAGAATTGGCAGCATGCTTATGTAACGGCACTGTGCTATTAGATATTTTGGAAATTATCGATACAAAACATAAGTGCAGCTCTATCGGAATAGACCTGGGGCAGGCAAAGTGTAGTCAATGAGATGTGTGTGGGCCCCTGGACTCCCCATGGATCAAAAATTGGAAGACATGCTGCCAAATGCCCTTTAAGGAGCATAGGGGCATTTTTGACATGTTTTTGGGGTCCCTAGGCCATTTCAGGCCTAGAAGATACTTTTTAAAAATAGGATGTGACTTCTAGGTCACTTCCTGTGGTAAAAAAAGGCCTCCCATAGAGCTAAAATGGTTGATGGAAAGGCAAACCCATAACAAAAATGCCCAGTGATGTATTTAAGTCTTTTACTCCAAGTCTCAAGTCAAGTCTCAAGTCTCTACCTTCAAGTCGCAAGTCCTTGCAAGATACTTTCAAGTCAAGTCTTGAGTCAAGTCTCAAGTTTGGAAGCCAACTTTATACCCCAATCTGTATTCCAGAACTTCTGGACAGAGTGGAATAAAGTCAATTTTAACAATTAAGTAGAGTTAGACCTCTACTTTTGTGATTTTGCCATCTGCCGCTTCAGAAGCGGAGACTGGGATCCTGATTACTTCCTATTTGCAAAGCTGGAGGCTTTTTCAGAAGTGGGGAGTAGGATTCTTCTTATTCCCCATTACTGAAGCTTCAAGAGCTTTAGAAGAAAGGATCCTTCCTTCTCAAGCCTATTGCCTAACACATGTTCTGTTCCCCTCTGAGATACGCGCCCTGCACTCTGGACGTGAGTCTTGCCTTCTGCTCTTAGGAAAAGTTTTAGAAAACTCTCCCAATATTTAGTGGGGACAGGCTACTGAGCAGACCTCAACCCCCCCCCAAACCAATTGCCTAATCCATTTGCTGTTCCCTCTGAGAAATGTGTCCACACTTTGGTCTTGAGACAGATCATCATGTGACCAGTAAGTTGTAAGGTTTCTGGATGAACGTGTTATGTTACTGCATCAAGCGCAGCAAGGCAGTCACTAAAAATATGCAAGTCTCAAGTCGAATTGAGTCAGTGTGTAATTTTTGCCAAGTCAAGTCCAAGTCAAGTCACTGAAGCAACTTAAGTCTGACTTGAGTCCAAGTCAGTTGACTTGAGTCTACATCATAGAAAATGCCCTTCACACCCTAGACAGTATTTGGGGGCACCTGTGACAAAAAAAGGGAGGGATACACCCTCTAAGTTCTCAGGAGGCAATGTGATCCCCTTGCCTCTTACAGTTGCCCACACCTGGATTAGATGAAAGACTTGTCTAGTCCATAGCCTGTTTATGTGGCATCCATCTGGTTGCCTATGGAAAACCTGCCTATATGGTCTGTAATATAGATAGGTGTGTCTTTAAAAAGGCTTACTTGTGTGTCTTCCTATGGATTCTATTTTCTAGTGGTCAGAGCATGTATTCTATTATCAAAACTGCCAGGGATTGTTTGTTCTGAAAACATCTGTGTTAGCTCTACTCAAGGCTCTCCAACAGGCCTTTTCATTAATGAGAGAATTGTTTCATCTGAATTCTGATAGAAACCAAACTGGGTGCCAGAATGCTAGAATGTCCAGACTTTTACGGGTCTTTATTTGTTAACTGGGCCCATCTGTGGTACAATTGTGCTTATATAGGCTATACTTCATATAAAACTAGTGTATATAACCGGCGTTGCCCAAGATTTTATTTTCTCGTAGGTAATACTTACTAGAAATACCTTAGAAATTACCTTCCCTTCCCTTAGGAATTAGATGCTGTTGAAATACACAGATTTGAGATCCTGTGTCTCCAGTTCCCCAAACTGTATTGTCCAGTACCTGTAACTTTGCCCATATGCCCCAATCCAATCTGTATCCAGAGTGGTTAACATACAGAGGTTCGGTTTCTGAGGGAATACACTGCCCTCCTCCTTGCTGCTAGGCCTTATCTCCATAGCAACCAACCAGGCTGAAGAGCTCTCTAGCTGAGAATTCTAAAGGCTCCTACCTAAACTGCAAACCTCAAGATTCCATAGAATCTCCTCAGGCAGCCAATCATATGAAGTCGTCTCACCTGGCACATCCAATCATATAAGGTCTTCTCTGCCTGAAATGGACAAACACACAAACATTGACTTTTATATATTAGATAGGGTCTAATGTCTTTGTTCCACTGTCCTTTTTATCTTGGCCACTCAATTTTCTCTCTTCTTCACCAAGTATATCCTTCGCAAAACTACATTTTGATCCTTCCCTATATGAGAATCAAGCTATAGTTATTTTAAATCTGACTAGTGCCAGAAACATGGTTACTGAGTTTTTAGTACTGAAATAGCTGGGATTAACAACAACCCTGCATGACAGTTCTGCCCCCACTCCTTTTGTTCAAATCAGCCAGGGTCCGGAGGTACTCAAGGCAGAACAGGCCTAGTAGGAATTGTAGTACAACACAACTAAAAGACAGCAGGTTGGGAAGCTGGTTTTACTAAATGAAACTTTATGACTGTTAGCCCATGTTAGCATCAAGATAGCCAGCTTTTTATTTGTTGGGGTGGGTAGGTTTCAGACCTCAGAGTCCAGACTCTGCTCTGCAGTGTACATAAATAGGGTGGAGGCAAAACCACTCAGATGTCTGCAAAAATGTCCAAGAATTTTGAAAAGCATTTTTTATTTTCCAATTCACGGTGGGGGGGGCAGCATTGCTTGCAAAGATGGTTATGTATTCATTGAGTTTGCTTTGGCTTGCTTTCATGCTCAGTTTGGTTCACTTGCCCTCAGACACCTCATTACCTTGCTCAGTCTGATGGATTATGCAGTCTTGCTGAGAGCGTGGCATTTGCTGTATGCTTCTGACAGAGTGGTGTCATCTGTATGACTTAATAAACCAGAAAGGAGAAGTTGCAAGTTGGGAGTCCTGCTGGAATGACAGTAGAGGATCAGGGAAGTGGAGGGGAGGTGAATATTTGACAAAAAATGTCTAGAAAACACTGCTATTGCACTAAAGAATTATTTTCAAGAAAGAAATTAAAAGCAGAGACTATGTGGAAGAGTTCATGTACTTTGCCTATCATGAGCACACGTGCCTGTTGACTTGCAGTGATTCTCATAGATTTCACAGAGTTTTCTTAGGCAAGGAATACAGTCAGCCCTCCACATTTGCAGATTTGACTTTCAGAGATTTGATTATTTGTGAATTTCTCCAATGCCTGCCCCCCTCCCCCATCTCAGGGGCTTCTTTTCTGGGGGAACTTTCCCTCTTGGCAGTTCTGATCAGGACATGCAGTCCTTTAATAATCCATCTCTGTCCTCCATCCCAGGCAGCTGCCTGACCAGCTAAGGACAGCTCACAGTCAATTTCTCGGCACCACAAACCCTCTTCCGATGCCCCCTACACCCAAGGAAGGAGATAGGCAAGATAGGAAGTGTAGGGACACCATCTCAATCCACCCTCTTTACCTCTTTTTTCTGTGACCTGGAACATTTCTGCACAACACTCTTATAGCGCGATGATTCCACTTTCAACCTCCTATGGAATCCTGGGGTTTGCAGTTCTGGCCCCTCCCGGAACTGCAAACCCCAGGATTCCGTAGGAGGTTGAAAGTGGAATCATCGCGCTATAAGAGTGTCGTTCGGAAATGGCCCTGATTTGGACCCTGGATGTCTGTTCTCACCACTGTGCCTCATCCTTCTTCCCAGAGACACACACACATATTTTGGTATTTTCCAATTTTTCCACTTTTGCAGGGGTCCTGAGCCCCAATCCTAGTGAAGGTGGAGGGCTAATTGCACTCAGAGGGTGTTTGGCCAGTTGCTTCCTCTGAAATACAGCCTACAGCAGCAATTCATTGGTAGTCCCTTCATGCAAGTACTAACCAGGGCTGACCCTGCTTAGCTTCCAAGATCAGATGGGATTTGGTGCCTTTAGGGTTCTTAGGCCCTCTTTGCTTATCATATCATATGTTCAAACAACAGCACTAGGATTCTGGCCAACACTAGGATAGTGTTAAGTGTTTAATAACAGAATAGGAGAGGAAATACTCATGAAGTAGCAGGGAGGAATGGGAATACTTGTCATATCAAGAAGAGAGAAGACATAAAACAGAGGGAGTCTCTTCCAATGTCATTTGATGGTTAAAGGGACACAAAGCTCTAAGCCCAGAAATTTTACATGGCTGGCCTGAGAACCTCTTTATTGAAAGAACTGTAGTGCTAGATGTCTAAGGAGCTGAAGCAAGTACAACTGCTGGCTTGTGTGATGCAACAATATGCAGCAGGGCAGGAGAACATATGGGCCCCAAGATGTTGCTGAATTACAACTCCCATCAGCCCCAATTGGCACAGCAAATGGCTTGGAATCATGAGAGTTGCAGTTCAACACTAAGAATGTTATGGAATCATAGACTTGGAAGTGGCCCCATAGGTTATTGAGTCCAGTGCTCTGCTCAGTGCAGGAAATCCAACTAAAGCATCTTCCCGGAAGGCAGCTAGCCAGCTTCTTTTTTGAAGACATCCAGAGAGAGAGAGACTCTACCAACTCTCTAGGTAATTGATTCTGCTGTCAAACTGCCCTTGCTGTGAAGAAGCTCCTTTTAATATTTGGTCAAAATCTACCCTCCTGTAACTCAGAACCTTTAGACCTAGTCCCATCCTCTGGGGCAGCAGAGAACAATTCTGCATGCTTCTCGTTGTGACAGCCTTTTAGATATTTAAAGAGGGCAATCATGTCACCCCCACAATCTTCTCTTCACCAGACTGAACATGCCCAGATCCTTCAACCTTGTTCTTCATACCTCTTGTCCTTTCTATATGTGCTGCTGCTAAGCTCAGTATCCCCCATCCTATACCCATGCATTTGTCTTCTGTGGCCTAAATGGAGAATTTTGCATCTGTCTCTGCTCAATGTATTAATTTCTGCCCAGTTTTCTAGGTTATCAAGGTCCTTTTCATTCCATGCCTATCTCCAATGTGTTAGCTGCTTCCACCTGTTTTGTACCGTCTGCAAACTTGATAAAGATTCCTTTCCCTTCATCATCTAAGTCATTAATAAAAATGTTGAAGAGTAGTGGCTCCAGGACAGAACCCTAAGGCAGTGGTTCTCAACCTGTGGGTCCCCAGATGTTCGTGGACTTCAGCTCCCAAAAGCCCTGAGCATTGGCCATAGTGGCTGGGGTTTCTGGGAGCTGAAGTCCACGAACATCTGGGGACCCACAGGTTGAGAACCACTGCCCTAAGGCAATCTGCTCAAGACAGCCTTCCAGTCTGCAGCACAAACATTGATGATGACTCTTTGAACATGGTTTTCCAACCAGTTATATATCTATCTGATGGTGTTTCTATCTATTCCATATTTAATCAGTTTATTAATCAAAATATCATGGGGGACTTTATCAAATCCTTTGCTGAAATCCAGATAAATGAAATCTATAACATTCCCACCATCTACTGAACTAGTGACAGCACTGAGGTCAGACTGACCTGCAGTTCCCTGGATTTTCTTCTTTGCCCCTTTTGAAGAAAGTGACAATGTTCGCCCTTCTCCAGTCCTCTGACACCTCACCTTTTCTCCAAAGTTTCTCAGAAATGATTGCAAGTGGTTCAGAAAGTAAATCAACAAGTTTCTACATTTCTTCAGTAGTCTGGGATGCAGTTCTGGGATGCAGCCTGCAGTTCTGCAAGCCCTGCAGAACTGAATTCATTTACGTTAACTAAGTGATTCTTGACTATTTCCTTGTCAATTTTGATTTGCCATCTGGATCTCTTACCAAGGTCTTTGTTGATGCATGGAAGCACACAATTATAGTCTGAGGAAACAAAAACTGAAGCAAAATAGGTATTGAGCCGTTCTGTCTTTTCGCTGTGATCTGTTATCATTTTACCATCCTTATGGAGCAGTGGCCTCACTGTTTTCTTGGTCATTCTTTTGCTTTGAATGTATCTGAAAAAATCCTTTTTGTCACTCCCTGCTTGCCTTGCCAATGTCAGCTCATTCTGAGCTTTATATTTCCTTCCTTACACTATTCCTACAAACCTGGGTCACACAACTTTTTTTTTTGCAGAAACACCTCTTCTTTTTTTAAAATTTATTTTTTTTAAATTCTGCATTTTCCACATTTGTACAGACCTTTTTAAAATTTTCCTTCGCAGTTTCTTCCTGTTGTTTCTGTAGGATCACTTCTCCTTGTGTTTTGTCCCAGAAATCCTCATGTTCTCTGAAGCACGAAAAGGACTCAACAAGTAGCCGTACTGCACTGACCTTCTCTTCCAAGCTGACTACCAATTTGCACTTGCTGCAGGTGTAGATGGTGAAGTTTTATGGCAAGAACGCAAACCTTGCACATACAATTCTGGATAGGTTTGCCCCCACCACTGCAATATTTTTTCCTCCTTCTTCCTGGTGATATCTACACAAGATATAAGTGCACACACCACATGTGGCTTCAGCAAAGGCTGATGGGAAAAGATATGCAGGTAAGCTGCTGCTCTCCCAGAACTTCACCTCCATCCCTGGTTTTTGAGAAGTAATTAGTCAGTGGTGCAGCTAGATTATTTTAGACCCTGGATTTAATGCTTTTATATATATACATCCTTAAATGTGTATTACTTCAATTGTGTGGCACAATCCTGGCAGGAAAAACATATTCTGAGCACAGGCATTTCTGTAAGTTAGGCTCAGTTAAAACAATATACCCTTTTAAGTAAGAATGGGCTAATTTTTTGAAATAAAAAGTAAAAATTGATAGTTATGTATATGTCAGCTGGCTATAAAATATTCTCAACAAGAACAAATGCTCAGGTAAAAAGCATTACCTCAGTGGGCTTTGGCATGTCTGCACCAGTTGAAGTGCTGGTTCCTCCATTCCTTGCCGTTCTCTCTGGGTGGCCCCCATGAGGTCCCAAACTCAGCTTATGAGATGTTGAGGTCCTAATCTATGGCAATTTAAAGAATACCCATTTAATAACTTTTGATGTTGCTGATATATGCCTGTGCTTATTTATAAGCTATCGTAACATGAGGGCGGAAAATATAGTTTATGTAATTTATAACTAAATCTGGTACCAGAATTCTCCCAGGCTGCAGGGCTCTAGACTTCAGCCTAGCCACTGCTTATCACTGAGTGGCACTCTATGCACAGCATAGATAGAATGCTACTGACCAAAGAGCTGGGCTACATATTACGCTTGTTAGAAGAAGCCTCCCAAAGCAGCTACTTGGGCTTAACCAGTGGTAAGGAACCATCAAACATACTTATTGCTTTTCTTAAACCTCCCCTAGACAGGGGTATATGCATGTCGCAAATCTTCAGGAGTCTGCATGTCACAGATCACAGAGCTCCACTGTGGCACCAAAGAGATGTTTCAACTTGAAGAATTCCTTACCTTGGCATATCTTGCCTTCTAGTACCATCATGGTCTCTGTTCCCTTGTTTGCTGTTCTACCAAGCAACTGTTCCAGCAACAAAACCCCTGAGATTCCTCTGCTGTGATCATGTATCACAGCAAAACGCATATTGCTTCATATTGATTGGGTGGTTACAAAAATGTATTGAATCTATTTCACTCTTACTTTTAACACAGTTTTTCATCTTTATAGCATAGAGCTATCAGCTGGTGTATTTATATTCACCTGTCTGTGGTTTTTATTTCCAAGATCTATCAGTATACATAAAAGCAAGCCTTTATTTAAGAGGGACTTTTATTTCCACCTTTAGAAAAAACACCTTCCTGTTTGTGAAATTCCAGAGGTACCTGGCTACCCATCACTGGAAATGGAAGCCAAGATTCAACTGTGTACCTCCATATCCAAGGGCTACAAAATCACTGTGTTCTTTCCCTCCTCTTGCAACACCCAGAATGCTAAAAGTCTATTTAAGAGGCTTTTTGAGGTCTCTCCAGCAAGATTTTGGAGGAGCTGCAGGGGGAACTGCCAATTTTGCCTGAAGGAGCAAGATCCAGTGGCAGCACACCAGACACTGGATCCAGGCACTGGCCTTGAGGACTTCTGGTCTGACCCCATAAGGCCATTCTTCATGCGTGCAAAGCAAGATGCCACCCCCCACCCACCCACCCAACAAGGTGGAATACCTTGTTGCAAGGTTTAATGCAAGATGGAATACTTTGAATACTGGAATGCCTATAGCTTCTCTTGCTGCACACAGAAGTTTCTTGGTACTCAAGGAATTTTACCGAGACAGGGTAACAGCATGCATAACAGAAAGACTGCAATCAGACATGTCAGTCCAAGGGAACACCCAAAAGAGTTCCTTTCAATCTTAATTCACAAAGCAAGATTAGGGAATGCCATTGAATTTTTTTTCTTTTGCTAAGCATAGCCACAGATTTTGGCTCTCTAGTTAGCACACTTTTACTTTCTCAAGGGTATAAGATCTTTTCTTCCTTTCTGGTTGTATAGGGGGGAACCAAAGCTGGTTTCCTACCATGTACTTGATATCAGGATGCAGCTTATGCTCAGTGAACAAAAATTATTTTCTAGTGAAAATAGTTCTTATACATATGTGCAAGAGAGTACCTCTTAATTATGACCCTTATTTTGAAGGGAATGGTGTTGAGTTCTGTTCCAAGGATGTCCGTCCAGAGCTTGAAGAGAAATTTCATGGTCAGAGGCTCAGGATTAATTTAGCAAGTGATTCCAGGCTGCCCATGAGGTTCATCATGCCAGAAGATAGACTGGGACCTACCATTTTTTCTCCAGATAATTTACAATAGTAGAACAGCAGCTTCTGGCTCCCTGTTCTTTTAACAATAGCAACAATAAAAAGGCTTTTCTTCACTTCCGAATTAGATTGTTAGAATCCCAGCTAGGAAGTAACTCATGTTCAGACTTGCATATAATCTTGCTCTGTACTATGGTTTTTAATCAACCCCCCCAATAAAAATCTTGCCTAAAAAGAAAAAATCTTGCATATGACCTTGAGTATTCAGACCATGCAAGAGTATGGCTCATAGAATGCAGTAATTGGCTCTGCTCTCTGACCTATCTATCACATTGCACATAACTCCTCCTGAGACAATATTATGGAACTGAGTCTGGATGGCAGACTTCATTTCTTAAATCTTTGCTTTCTAAATCTCCAACCCGAAAGTAAATTTTTGCAACTTGATCTCTGCCCACCACAGGATTGCTGCCATCAATACAGTCCTATTCAGGTATCCCCAAACTAGGAGGCATAATAAACAACCAAGGATTTAAAAATGTACTAGTCTCAACCCCAATCCATCATGCTTCTGTTCCTCCAGCTGAGCAGGAGTTGGCATTCATTTTCACACCATGAATTTTTAAAAAAGGGGAAAAACAGATCCTGTCACTCTTAAGTTCATTCAGCAGAGATACATGTTTGGTAAAAAAGTTCACTCATGGTCATCAACCCTGGCCAAGTCCATATATGAACTTTATCGTTATCAGCACTGAAGAAGTCTTTGTATGCCCAAGCTCATCAGTGCTGGCAATACAGGGCACAGCTACAAAATGGAAAGGAAATCCACTGGGCAATGAGCTCATCTTGCCCAGCTCTGCTTTAAGCTTCCTCCTTGCAGATACTTTCTTTTTTTTTTAATACCATTTAGTTTTTAACATTACCCGGCAGCATTCATAAACCAAAGTGATCTTAACTAACATGACTCTTTGGCAGTCTCATGTTGCATTGTCTCATTGACAAATGATAGACAAATAAGCAAGTAGTTATGTGATGTTCAGTCTTCTGCACATTGCTATGGCTTTCTGACTTCTAGGCAGATTTTGAAACGTTATTTATTCGAGATATAAGGCAAAGGTTGGAGTTTCACACAGAGAAGAAAACTAGTATATATAGGGGACCTGAAAGCAGCCATCCTTATTGCTTATGAAGATGTCTAGAATTTTATTTTGTGCTCTGGATGCAACAAATTGCCATACAAGTACAGCCACAGGTTCAGCATGGAGGCTAAAAGCAGCACCCAGATGTAAAAGGAACAAAATCAAGGCAATCCAATACACTCCTGAAGTGCAAGGCAGAGAGAGGGCAAGTAGGCAGAAGCCATCCTGTAAGCAAGCACGCACAGGATAGATGGTCCTCAGGCTCACAATGAGTGGTTTTCCAATACAAACATGTTGTTTCCATTGACCAACTCCTACAGAAATGTCTGTAACTGACATACACATGAAAATACATCATGGAAAATAGACCTTATACTCAACTCACTTAGCGAATAGTTGGCAAATCACAGAAGGATCTGGTGAATGGTGGGTCACAAAACAATCCTAGAGTCAATTATATGGATGATCCAATGAGCATGCACTTGTGTGAAGGCAGTGACTACCCAGAGATATTATTTAATGACTGCAAAATCAAATGTCAGAACTCATTCAAACAAACATGACAGTGATTAAATCTTGCATCAAATACCTATAGTGTATTGCTAAGCATCTGATGGAACACTCCTAATGTCAGTAAAGCCCCTAGATGGTGCAGTAGCTAGTGAGCTGGGTCCAGACATAGGAAGACTCAAGTCTAACACCCTGACACAGCCCAAGTTGTCTACAGGTAATCTTGAAAAAATACATCTGGATAATTTGCTTGTTTGTGTGACTGAGATTAGAGAGAGGGAGGGAGGGGATATATAGATATCATAATCTGAGTTTTTGTGAGGGAAGTCTTAAAATAAGGACAACTTCTAACAACTCAGAAGTAAAGAGCAGCAAATCCCACAGGTCTCTTTCACATTACCTACTGAAGTGGCCTTTTCTTCTGTGTACAGAGATGAAATCAGAAGCCTCGGGCACAGAGGTGAAAAATGAACTGAGTGGAAAGAAACTTAGCTGCCACTTGAGTTATAGCACTAGGAAGGGAGACAAGAGCCAAGTTCTACATGCTAAGGATGTAGAGCAGGCATGGAAGCATAGGGGGTCCCAGATGTTGCTAAACTGCACCAATCCCCCCCCCGGTTACACTGGCTAGGGTTGATGGGACTTATATTCCAACACTTTCAAGTCACAAATTTCCCATTCCTGATGTAGAAATGTCTAAAATTTTGATCTGCGTAGGTGTAGAACACACGTACACAACTGCCCAGAGAACATTAAGATTTATCCCAGTTGGGAGGAGTGTGATGCAGTAGTGCATCTACCAGTCATCCTTACATTTCAGTTTCATGTGTAGTTGTACAAAATTTAAAGCTAAGTACATCAAGACTCATTCAAAATCTAGGGAAAAACAGTTCTCTTTCTTGTGTTCTCTTTGGAGGAGGTTGTTGTTTCAATGCAATGTTTATTTTGTTGTAGTGTCTATAATTCTTTCAACTTCAGTCAAAGGCAGAACAAATGGAGGATGAAAACTCTGCCACCTGGCATCTATTTCCTTTTGAGAACAAGGAAGATTGAAATTTAGCAACAGGGAACAATTAGGCTTACCTACGTATTTACAGTTCTAGTAGATTAAAGAATACAAATTACTCCATATTTAAGAACCTAGAATGCCTGTAATCATCATGACAGTGGAGAAGTTGGCACCAGTTTTTTAAAGAAAAATGGAACACTCCTATGGTTTGCATGCCCATGACTTAGACTTCCATTACTCCATTATTTCGTAATGAGGAGAGTTTTACTGAGTTGATCAACTTAGCTGTAGAGAAGCACTGTGTTTGAGGTGATGGGAGACAGCACAAAAACTATCCTATGCTGTTGTAAAAATGATGACCCCCTTCATCCCTGCAAGTCACAACCTGTTGGTGCAGCCATCAAGCACTGTACAGACATATGTGAAACAACCATTGCCTCTTTGAACTTCCAATTATTACTTTACACATTTCACATCAAGGAAGAACTGTCTAAAGGCAGACCTATCTCAACTCAACATCAAAAAGGATAAGACAGATGCTGGGAGCAGTGAGACAACATGTCATTAGTGAGATACTCAAGTATTCCTCAGTGTCAATGCATGCTTGGGGTGCAGGCACTTGTATAACAACTGGTCTATGCAGGCAGCAGAATCTTAGCATATATTACTCACCAGACACCACATACCATCCAGTTAAGTGAATGAGTGGTTTTGTCTAAATCTTCCCTGCACATCAAAAACTAGGCTATGGGAGAGAAGATTTCTTGCAATGTGGCAGTTTTGAACACCCAGGAAGAACTGGGGAAGGAAATATTCAAACGCACACTCCTTTTCTCATTGGTGGTCTAATGTGGTGAATTCTAAGGGAGAGATACTACAACATGTAAAGCAGCTGATTATGGTTTTTCTTCTCAGCTGGCTGTAATGCTATGCAGTGATTTAGATGTAACTAAAGAAGAGACTTCAAAAATTACTGAAATCCCTGGCTTAATTTGCGGGACAATTAGCATACATTTTTGTTCCTCTCTGATTGATTTACAACAGATCTGGGCACAATCCTAAAAGACACTTCTAGTGTTATAGAGAAGGGCTGGAATCCTGTTGGAGCATGATGCTAGTGGGTACATTTTTTTTACAAGGTTCTACATTGGTGGTATGAGAAGGCTGACCAAACCTGATGGCTCTGAGCAGCTTTTTTCTCCAATGCCTTATGTCCATTATGGCCACTGCCCCCATGGCCTTTTTCCTCCTGTCATCACTTGCCTACACATGAGCCCTTACTCCAGTGTAGCACACCAAGGATTCTTGCTGAGATTATCAAGTTTAAAAGGAATGATTAAGGGGGAAATGGTGAAAAGTGACCTAAATGCTAAGAAATTCTCCATGTATTTCAGTAGTTGATTCTCAACCTCCAAAATTACAGTTCTTCTTCTAAGGTATCTGCCCAAAAATCTACAGTTATTTTCTCCTATTTTGAAAACTCCTTTTCTCACACATTCTTCCTCTCTTTTTCAATTCGTGTATCAACTGCATAGCATCAGCCAGGTAAAGTAAAGGAAATGGACATTTATAAGCTAAAGCATTTACACTACAGGATATGTCTTTGGAACACAAGTGACAGGATCAGTAAGGAACCAAAACAAATTTAAAAGGAGGAGTGAGTTCATTATACCAGAAGGAAGCCTAAATAAAATGCAAATGTTAATTCCTCAGAACCTAGATTGATTTAGAATTTTTAGAAGGTGCACCCCTCTTTTCAAATGAACTTCAAAGAGTGTAATGTCTGAATGATACTGACAGGAGCTTGCAAATATATCCATTTTATAGATTCACCAGCCAAAAAGCTAGGATTGGCTGCAGTGCCTTAGTCAAAGTACATCTCACAGCAAACCCAGCTTTGCTTTTCTATAATATGTGAAAAGACTCTTTAGCTACAACTTGGGGCGAGTGCAGGCAATGGGCCATATGCATCCCCTCTGGGCTGTTTTTGTGGCTCCCTGGGCTCTCAGGACCTCCTAATACTTAAAAAACACACACACACACACACACACACACAAAATACTTTTTTGTCTCAAAATGTCCTCAGGGGTTGGGAACAATTTCACTGGGTTTTGAGATTCCCTCAGGTCATTTTAGGCTTGGTAATGGACCTCAAAAATGATCCAGAAGTAGCTTGCCAGGCCATATCTTGATGGATGAGCCAAAATCAGCCAGAATGCCAAAAACATGCCAACACTGCATCCCATATACTCAAGGATACATTTATGGGAATCATACTTTAGGGGAGTGGGGGTATTGTAGAGATATAGCCTTCCAAGGTCTCTTGGGCAACAACGTGGCCCCCATAGCCCTCAGAGTTGTCCATTCCTGCTACAGTGTGTAGTCAGAAAATTGCTGTGTTCATTATGAAAAGAATTATAACTCCCCTGTGTGGTCAACTACCAAAAGCAGAGCTACAGGAGCAGTTCTTTATTGCAAACACACCTGTTGTTGATCTCAGATTTTATATATGTTTATATGACCCTTTTAATCAGCAAAACACATAGTGCTTAAGGTCATTATTAAATGATGGTTTGTGAAGGAAAGAAGGTTGAACCTTTCAGCCACACAGAGGAGAAACTCAGTTGTGAGCTGATAAGTAACACAAATTGTGTTTTAACTTAAACCCTTAATGAGCCCCCTCTTAGGTATTCCTAAATAATAAGTGGCTGTGTCTAAATCAGGCATTCAGGAAGGACTGTGAGCAATTTTGAAAAATGCCAAATATATTCTTATTCAGTAAGATAACCATCTTACCTCCCTAGAGCTGACCACATTCCACCAAACACAGTACTTTTAAAATCCTTCCTAAGGATATAAGGCGCAGTATTTTATTTCAGTGCTTAAGATTCTTAAGATGCAACTAATAGAAAAATGCTTAAAGAGACAAATTTTCCCTAAGGTCTCTCCTTAGCACTCAGAGCCACATCCCAAGGTAATTTAGAGCCTGGACACAAAAGTCACAATACTTTTCTATCAAACCACACACACAATGGGATTGTGCCATGTGCAGTTTGACATTCTCAATGCTCCCACACTGACACATCCATGACCTCCTTGCAGAAGGAGACACTGTGTGTCCAATGACTGCAGCAGACAATCTCATAAGCCTATAATTTACTTTTTGTTCTTCTGGCACTGAATAGGACCTTAGTCCAAGATCGAAGTACAACATATATCTGTACCAAGTCAATTATGAAGGGTGCACTCATGTTCCAAACACCGTTTTTCCTTTCCAAATCCACCAACATGGGTGAATGATCCTAACTCACATGTCACCTCTGCATTTTAAATTTTAAAAGGGTGAGGGAGTCACATCCTTCAGCTTGGTGCACATGTTTTTGCATAAATACAGAAACAATAAATATCTCATGAGGAACAGCCATCTGGTGTGGCTAGAAGCCAGAGGGGCTCAAAGACAACACTCATCAAAGTTAGACCCAATATTACAACAAGGAGAGGGCAGCTAAAGAAAAAAAAGCAGTAGAAGAAATCTGAGCACAGGAAATGTTAACTGATAGCCCAAGGACTTAGTCCAGTCCACATCACAGAAGGTCACTAGAACAAACACCTCTCCCCCATGTTTTAAATAAGGTATAAGCGATTTGAACATAATCTCATCATTCTGCACCAGTCTCTTCTAGCTAATTATTCCACTCATGTTCAGCTCAGAAAACACAAAGACAGGGAAGCACACAATGCCCACTTCAAGACAGTCTATTCTTTTAAAGGTAGGGAAAATTAAAATGATCTCCCAATTCCTGGATACAGGATAAGGGAGAAGCAACCAGTAAAAGAGATTCTTTAAAGCCTAGGTTTTCATTGCTGACATGGGCTGCAAGAATGATAAGGATTCAGTGCAAGCGGAAGGCTTTCAAGACAGACATCATAAAGCTGACGACTACTTACAAATCCCACTATCTGATTAGTGGCACACAATAAAATCCACAACAGCACTTAGACAGCTCTTGATCTGCATGAGCAAGGCCAGGAGCATTGCTGCCACTTCAATCTGCAACGCATCTAAGTGTCACTGAAGCAGTGGTTTTCAGATTGTTTTGACAAACTCTAGGGTATCTCAGATCCATTGCAGCAGCCTAAGTATTTGAAATTAAGTTTTTTTTACAGCCGCCAAATACTCCAGGCAAATGACAACTAGAGATTTTAGGAGCTGTAGGCCAGAAAAGTAACTTGCCTAAATTCTGCAGGACACATATTTCCCTGAAAGACAGATTTATCACCACTACTGATCTTCCCTTATAAAGTGTAACTGTAAAGATGGTTTGGGCAAGTTCTAAGCTGTCCATGACAAGTTGCTGGGGACCAAGCATGCATCCCAGAATATGCACATTGGATTCCAAAGAAGGCAAGGCAGGGTAGAAGAAAGCTTTCTTCACCCCAAGGCAGAATGTGTGAAAAGTATGCATTAGAAGAACCCCAAAAATGAACCTTCCTAATGAGTGGATTTTTTTTTTTTTGGAAGATCTGCTTTCTGAGAACATTTGGAAAAGCAAGGATACTTTTTAATAACTCTAAGGGACATTACTCTGAATGTACACAAATGCAGAAAAGTGGAAAGGTTTGTGTAGCAGAGATGGGATGTTTGTGACTGGCAAAATACAGTCACAATTAACTTAGAATAAGATAACAGAAGAGCATAGAAAGCAAGATCTGAAGTGTGCCTATTAATGTCTTTCCTTTAAGGAAAGGAAAAAAATAAGAATATAATGCACTCAAAAATTCTCGTGTTCAGGCAATCCATACACAACAGAAGGCACTGTTCTCCACAGGACCCCTTCAGTTTCAATGGCAAAGACCTGAGAGGTGCAACTCCATCCAGTTTCACATGTCTGCTTCTCTGCTTCCTTAGCAGAAGGAATAAGGACAGAGACTTTCTTTTCAGTTCAACAACTTATAAAAATACCACAAGACTTTATACATTACAGTAGCTGGTTAGAAAGAGTGTCTTAAGAAGAGGGTGGGAAGAGGGTCAGCCACTGCCTTTCCCAAAAGGGAATCTTCCAGAGCCCTCCATTACCTTCCCTTGTCTGCTCACAAATCACAAGTGATTTTGCTGTTGTTTTAATAAAATGCAATAATGAAATATTCTGCAGTCTCTTTAAGCATTTTCTCCTTCAGTTGCTTTCCGGAGCATTGCCAAAGTTAAATCCTGAGACCAATTCTTTGTTATCGAATGTGAAGACCATTTGCTGTTCTATCCTCTTCGATTCTAGAATTAAGAGAAATTGGAAGTATGTTAAGGCAGACAGTGAATATGCCTTTATAATACCAATGACATTTATCTTAAAAGAAGCAGCAGCAGCAGCTGGAATTTCTACAAAGTTACTAGTCCACTGATTCATCCATTTATGAATCAATGGAATTTACACAAGTGTTTCCTTACCACTCAGCTACAAGTGGCAATTGGATTGATTAGTGACTACTATGAAACTTAAATGAGCTAAATACAAAATATGCAAATATGCAAGGCATCATGAGAACAGACAAACACACAAACAAAAAGAACACATGAAGCTGTCTTCACTCACCACTCAATCCTTTTAACAGGAGGTGCCACAGAATGAATCCAGGACTTTCTATATATAATGCAGGTGGTCTGTTACTATGCTATGGTCCCAAGAAACAGTAACTGACTGGTGGTGATCAGCTAGATATAGTTAAGATTTATTATTATTTATTTGTTAAATTTATATCCTGCTCTTCTCCCCACCAAAGAGCTCAAGGCTCACCCCCCCCTTTATCCTCACAACAACCCAGTGAGGTAGGTCAAGCTGAGAAAGAGTAACTGGTTTCACAAATCAGCCGGGAACAGTAGCTGCATCTCCAAGATCCAGTCCACCACTCTATTGACTTTTTTTGCCATTTAATCTTGAATATCTATTATACATGCACAGAACTTTAAAATGTGTAGTGTATTGGTTCCCCTGATGAAGCTTCTTTGTCCTTTTGCACTGAAATGGTGCTGAAAATGGGGGTGGGGGAGATACAGTTGTTTAGTTTCCTTTTATGTGAAGCTTCTCCAATCTCTACACCAGGGCTTTCCAAATGGTGTGTCATGACACATTAGTATGTCACGTGTAGTGTGTTGGTGTGTCGCCTCCCCAGCTACGGAAGACTCCCCCATGAGCCTGGCCTGCTGCCAACACTCCCGCTGGAGCCTTTCCCTGGCAAGAACAGTGACAGCGGGCAAGGACCAGGTGGGAGGGGGCTGCCGTTCCCCCTGCTGTCTCTCTCGCTGGGGCCTTTCCTGGCAGGACTGATGGCAGTGGGCCAGCCTTCCCCACCCTAGATACACCTCTGGGTACTTCCAGTTTGCTAGTAAAACTGAATTAATATGTTGCGAAATGATACATATTGAAAAAGTGTGCTACCAACATGAAAAGTTTGGAAAGTTCTGCTCTACATATTGTAGCCTGCAGTGCACACTTACTGCCTTCAATTACTTATACATCAAATCATCCCTAGCCTACACCTAGCTCTATCCTTTAACTTTTTCAGAGAAAAGAGAGAAAGAAACAAAGAGTGAAATGAAGCATTTAAAATTGGTTCTCTCCTTCCCCTATCTGACTTGATCTAAAGACTGGCTTCTCCTGTTAAAAGGTGTGGAAGTCCTTATGAAACACTTCCCTCTTGCTCCATCCCAAAGAGTCTTCCATATACAGAAGCTTCTCTCAACAGGCAAAGGCAAAGAAAATTAAAATCATCACCACCTGCTCTTCTCTTTGTGCACTCAAAATAAAAGCATTTCTCTTTTAAGATGTTCCTTTCTTGTGTTATTTTAAACCTAGGACAGCTTGAATTACATCATGCAGTTGCAATGACTAAGGATGCCTATTTACACAATACTCTCTCTCTCCAAATATCTCCACAATAAACATAACTGCTCCAGAGAGCGGACAGCCTGCAGAATTCCTCCGGTGTTCAGCTAATGCACAGATTTCCTGCAGCTGTGTCTTCTGATCATTGCTGAGTGGTGTGGTCAGCAAATTGTACCAGGTGGTGTCCCGGCTCTGCACCTCTATCAACACAGAATTAATGGATCTTCTTTTAAGAGAGTTTCAGAAAGCTAAAATAGATTAACAAGCTACCACAAGCTGCCTCCCATTAATAAAAACAACTCTTTCTGAATGCAGAGGTTGACTATCCTTAGGTCAGCCTTCTTCAACCTAGTGGCCTCAAGCTGTAACTCCCATCAGCCCCAGCTAGTGGTGAAGACTCATGGGATTAGCAGTCCAAAACACCTGGAGGGCACCAGCTTGGGGAAGGAAAAGCAAAAGTTCCTGTCCATATGAACACAGGCTGTTTCAATATACTTAATAAATTAGTTTTTTTTAACAAAAAGCTAGGGTGTTTTTTTTTAACAGACCCAATGCAGTAAATGTTAATTTTATTTTTCTACTTTGTTTGTATCCTGTCTTTGCACCAAAAAACTGAAGATATACTTCAATATAAAGGAACTGTGTTATATTGACCACTGTTGTTGCTGTTGTGTGCCTTCAAGATGTTTTTGACTTATGGTGACTATAAGTTGGTTCTTCTCCATAGGACCCTTTCAGTTTTAATGGCAAAGACCTGAGAGGTACAACTCCATCCAATTTCATGAGTCTGCTTCTCTGTTTCCTTAGCAGAAGGAACAGGGACAGAGACTTTCTTTTCAGTTCAACAATTTATAAAAATACCATTTAAAAAACCCCAAGGGTTTTTTTTGGCAAGATTTCTTCGTGTATGTGTGTGTGTTGCCTTTGCCTCCCTCTGAGGCTGACTTGCCCAACATCACCCAATGGGTTTCCATGGCCAAGCAGGGACTCAAACTCTGGTATCCACAGTTGTACCCCAATGCTCAAACCACTAAACCACACTGGCTCTCATACTGACCATTACCTCATCCCATATCCCACCAGCTGTTGTTGGATTCCAACTGTCATCAGCCCTAGCCTATATGGCCAAAAGTCAGGAATGACCAGCAATTTCTGGAGCGCTGTGGATTCATGATCCCAGTTCTAGCCCAATAGTGGCTGCACAGAGAGCTGGTATCATTCTTCTTCTCTCTCAGTCCCACTATGAGAAACCCTTTAATACTGGGACAGAGATTGAATCTGAGACATCTGACCTACAGAACATGAGAGCAACCACTCAGCTATAATCCTTTTGATGATGGCCTCCAAAAAGACAATGTTATGTTCATCAAATGAGAGCCTATGCTAGTCTTTCCAGGAAAAGAACCTGAGGTTCAGGTTTTCTTTCTTTTAGGAAAGCTTAGAAGAGTTATTTTTTGGACTACGTTAGCAGGGATTATGAGAACTGTATTCCGAAGAAGTATCTGTGTCTTGGAAAGAACAGATTCCCAAGTTAGCAGATTTTTCTGTCTTCATTTCAGTGTCTCAGAGAACTCAGTGCAGGACACAGATATACATTCTGGAACAAACAGATGGCCAAAATAGCTTGCTGAATGTTGATATCATATTTGTCTAAGGTAGCAATGAACCCTGCCTTTCCAGTCTTGAGAAGACAGAGGACATTTATTTTTGATGCATCTTAAATGTGCATACCTAACAGTGCCTGTGCAAAGAACTGATATTCATCCACACCATCTTCCAGGTCAATTGGAGTGCTGAAGCCTTCCAAAGCAGTTTCTTCCAAAGCATCATCATCCCAGTCATCATCATCATCATCATCTTCATCTCCTGCATCACCTCCACCGCCTGTGTGGTTCTCCTGCATTTCCTGGGTTACTTGATTTGCTTCCTCTTCATCACTTGGAATCTCCTCTGTAAATAATTTTTTGTTTTAATAAAGCACTAAACCACTTGTGGAATATAAAAGAAGACAAAAATGTTTATTTGCCCCCCTAAAAAAACCTAATCAAACAAGCAATTTGAGTTCTGCATTTAAACTAATGAGATTTCCAGTAAGCATCTAAGTTAATGAGCAGACCTTAAATTATAATGTTGGTGGACAGAGCCAGGGCAAGAAAAGGAAAATAATTTTCTTAACTGAGATTATTGGATGGGGCTCCTTCCAAGTTACTTAGCTTCAGAAATAAGCATACAAAGCACATTTATATAAAGAAGCCAGTTTCTACGGACACAAAGCTGACTTAAGGGCACAGGACATTTTCACTGCCATCTCCGCAAACTCCAGAGTATACCATTTTGCTCTGTCCCGTGAACAAGTAGTTACAATTTGCCATTGTGGATAAGGTAAAGTGCTACCCACGGTTGCAGTGAGGGCAGTCACTGCAGCAGGCAGCTTGATTTCTAAAAACAAAGAGGAAAGCCAGATGGCTGATACACCAAGAAACCATATGCATCATTTGTATCATTCAAAGTAAACCACACAGTCCCCTAACCCAACAGTCAAATGACGTGAAGTGTTATTTCCCATTCTCAAAAGGGTTATTTCAGAAACAATCCTGCAAGAGAATTTGGTGCAGGACAGCCTGAACCCTATTCTGCTGTTGTAGGTGAGATGCCTGTCTGTTGATCTGTGTCATGACTGTGGACTATTCTTTTCTCTCTGTTCGCTCCTCTCTTTTTCCATTTTGATTTTTGGTGGCCATCCAGGTATAATTTCCTCTGCCACCACTGATATGGCTAAGTTTAGTAATGAAGCCTTTTTCTCTTTTTCTTATAACCCTTTTTCTCCCCCACCCCCATACTCCTTTTCGGATTCTGGCCCTAGTTCTTTATGTTTCTTGCTCCCACTGACACAGAGAGGGTAATCTGCATCTTCTTTATGACATTCTATTCTTAACTCCAGAGGAGGTACATACACTAGACAGGTGCCCTTACATGTTTGTTTCTTTAGCATGGTGCTTTATACTGCCATGGCAGAATGTGTGTCTTACCACATAATACCTACAGTCATCCCACCACATTCACTAGGGTTAGGGGCACAGGACCCCCGTGAAAGTGAAAAAACTATGAACAACTCTAGGCCCTCCCAAACCATATTTAACATACAAAAAAGTATTATCACCATATTCAACCCACCAGATTACTTTGAAGCATCAGGGTTCCTTAACAAGGCAGAAGTGGGTGGCTGGTGGGGCTTACTGCCACCTCCATTGCTGCCCCACACCATTTTTAATAGGGTCTTACAAGCCTCATTTGCAGTTTCTCAGTCCCACAAGGCTTGCTGTCCCTCTTAAAATTGGCATAAGGAGGCAGCAGAGGTGACAGCAAATAATCCATGAATGATCAAATCCTCAAAAGTGAAACCTACATATGTGGAGGGCTAACTGTATTTTCTCTGTATATCTTACTTTGATCTTGAATTCCTTGCCATGCTGGTACAGTGTCTTGACACTTTTCTCCCAGGGACTGTACTGGAAAATTGTTAACTGATGGTGTCTGCAGTCTGTATGTTAATATTCCTTTTTCACATGAGATGACTGTGGTTATTACATAGTGGCTGTCCTACTTTCTGATTTTGCATTCCCATCCCATTCCATGTCTGCCATGTTTTCCCATTGGCAAGAAAAATGAATACTGATATCTGAAATGTCATTAGAGCATACAAGGTGGAGAAAGAATGACGTCTGTTGAGAGGAAAGCATCATCCTTCAGCAAGTATGGGTAGTGATTTAAGCAACTATACAGAAATCTTGTCCTTATAGTTGCCTAAATTATTTCTCCATTTGGACACCACCAGCAAATCGAAGTATTTTGGACTATGTTAAAAACAAAATGACATTTTGGATACAGGTAAAACTGAGAGTGAAAAAAAATGAGATTGAAAAATTGACATCTGTCTAGATTTCTCTAGAGATCCTGCAAAGAAAGGAGGAGATAAGGTAATGTGCCTATGAATATATCCCTCAAGAGTTTTTGAAAGATATAAACCCTCCTACTTGCCAGCAGAAAGACATTATGACAGGCTGAGAACAACAGCTGAGGAAAAAAAAAACAGTATTGCTGTAGCAACCATCTTCCCCTTCCCAGCTCCACAACTATTTCTATTAGAATGTTCAAAAAATATTTTTTTGGTACCATTATCTTCTGTGTCATTCTTTTCAGCTTTAGCATGCTCTTCATGTTCGGTATGCTGTCGGGTGGCACACACTTGTTTTAGGCCCAGGAACAAGAGAAGAACTGACGGAACAATCTGAGCAGCTACGGCATCAACAGCAGGAGGTCGGTTGGGCAGTCCCATCAAGATGCTCAGCCCTATGATGCACATCTTCCTGTCATGAAGGCTGGAAATGCACACATACAGAGTTGGTAAAAAACATACCTATAGGCAAGCCTTTGGCATGTAAAGCTGATCTGCAGTTGAACAAAGACTAACTGGTTGAGCACTGTTTCTGGGCCTTTCTATACCACACTGTTATAGTGCTATAAGTCCATTTCCAACATCCTATGGATTCTGGGATTTTGCAGTTTAGGGAGGGGCTTTTAGAATTCTCAGCCAGAGAGCTCTTTGGCCTCACTAAGCTACAAATTCCTGAACTCCACAGGATGTTGAAAGTGGAAAAATAACACTATAACAGTGCAGTGAAGAAACGCCCTCTGTCTTTTATCATTATGCTTAACACAATTTAACTTGAGTTGATACTTAAGCTGTGTTCTATCAACATTTGCTTTTAAGCTGTTTTTATTATTTTCAGCTGCCTTGAGTGTCTTTTACATGGAAAGGTAGGGAATAAATTAAATACCTTTTTAAAATAAATGTTACAAAACCCAATGGAAGCTTTAAGGATGCTCCATGTGGGTGTTCGAAATCTTCAAGATCCCCCTAGGACATTCTGCTCTGGGTTCCATCTACTCATACAGTAAAGGCAACAAGTCCTTGGGACAAGGCTCTCTTGGTGACATCATCATCATGTAACTAGATGTCTCTGTTCTCCAAAACTCAAAATATTGCAATTTTTGGTATTTTGTTGTACCTATATTATATGTAGGAAGGTTTTTCAGACTGGTTTTAATTTTTTGACACATTGTATCAGGCATTTTTAATAAAAAAAATTGGTAACATATATATTTTAAAGATTGTAAAGACATAATCTCAAAAGATTTGTAGGGGAATAGGCCTTGTATAATGTGCTGGACTTTGGTGGCATTTGACACCCAACAGATTAGCAAAAATGAATAAGAATACGAACAATTACTGTTGGAAATGTGAAGATCAGGTGGGTTCTTTTTTTCATATGGTGGGGATGCGACAGACCAAAGAGATTCTGGTACTCCATACGAGCTAATATGCAAAAAACCCTGAAACTAAAAATTGAATTAGTTCCAGAATTCTTTTTATCGGGAATTTTTGGTGCAGATAACAGTATAGATTTCTGTACCAAAAAATTAGCTTGGCATTTGATCATGGCAGCCAGACTTGTCTATGCTAAATACTGGAAATCAACTTACATCCCCACGGTCGACGAATGGTTGGAGAAAGTTATTGAAATTGCACAGATGGACAAAATGACTTATAGATTGGAGAACAAGATAGATAGTAAGTTCTATAAGGCCTGGGAGTTGTTCACAGTATTTCTTCAAAACAAGGAATTCCAGCCAATGGTGTTCAGCTTTGAGTATTTAGGAGCAATTATGGGATCCCTTCTTGGACCTAGTTTATTTTAATTTTTATCTTTAGTTTTATGGGGGAATATGCTACATTTCAGTAATACTTCAAAGATTAAGTAGGAATGATACAATTTATTGTTAATATTTGTAATCATAAATTATTGGTGGTATTCCCCAGGCAATATTGTGGAGGAAGGTAGAAGAAGGAGAAGTTTTTGATGTGATTGGTTTTTCTTTGACAGAATAGGGATGTGCGGGAATACCATTAATATTATGTTTGAGACAACAAGGATTTATTGTGAATAATGGTATTGTTATTATACAGTTAGAGGTTGACGCAGATCTGTGACAATCAGAACACCAGTTTCTCCCTTTCTTATACGGGGAGATTTATTTCATGATATTTTTGAGAATATAATAAGGCCGTATCTCACTCAAGGGGGAAGTTCTCTATGTTTTGGTCATCAATTACATAATTAGTATGTAGTATTTGTATATACGTGTATTAGTATGTTTGTAGGTGGTTATGTGTAGATTGTATGTTGTCATGTAGGGTTTTTTTGGTTTAGTTTTTCAATAAAAATATTTGGGGGGGAAAAGCCGCAGCGTTCAACTGGATTGCAGTAGCCTGCTATAGACAGGCAATCTTCTTTCTAAAGAGAGATATATTTTCTTGTGTATGGCTTTAGCAAGGGCTGCCTGTCAACACTGATCCAGAATAAAAAGGGGATGGACCATGCAGTGTTAGTCTCTTACAGCATAACAAGGAAGGGAGAGGAAGAAAAAAAAAACCCTGAGGAGGAAGATATAAACACATGGGTTTATATCCACAAAATTTCATGCAAGAATAAAACTCAGTTAGTTTTAACGGTGCTACCATATTTCTTTCTTTTTCCCCCACCTCTCTCAGCCTTCCTCCTTTTTTACTCTCTTTGGTCACTCCCTGCTTATTTTCTCCTCCCTACCTCCTCTCTGCTTTCTGCTGTATCCTTATCTCTCCCCTCTCTTTCGTCCTCACCAGTGGGCCACAAGGGAAGGAAACATTGCTTCATTACAATCCTGAATGGAGGTTAAAGTAAAATTGGACCAACAGCTGCATGCAGTCCTAGGCAACAGGTTGCTCATCCCCATACAACTGAGTTGAGCCACTCATTTAAGATGCAACAGCAGTGTTGTTGCTGTTATGTGTCTTCAAGTCACGTCTGACTTATGACGACCCTAAGGCGAACTCTATCACAGGGACTGTGATGTGCCCAAGGTTACCCAATGGGTTTCCATGGCCGAGAGGGGAATCAAATCCTGGTCTCCCAGGTCATGAAGTCCAGCGTTCAGAGCATGACATAACACTGATTCTTAATAGCAGTGTTACTATCTTACGAATATGTAATGAAAAATAAAACCCTATAGAACACCTACATGTTCTGCACCACATAAAATCACTGTATAGCTAGAAAAGAGCACGCTTCATCCAAGGTGCAGCAACTGCTGGGCCAGGGGGTTCAGCCAGAGTTGAGGAAGAAGAATTATTCACTTTTTCAACAGTAGGGGAAATTCTCTATTCAGAGGTTTTTGAATTTTTGTTTTATTTTTAAAAGTGCATATGCATACTCTGCCCTTTCTCCCCAGACTGGCCATGTGGTTTTCAATATTGACATGGGGAGCATTTAAGGTCTTTCAAAATCACATTTTCTCTAAGCCATGAAAGTTTGTGCACTGGAAGAGTGCCAAAACACAGTATTCTAAAACTGTAGCTTTCATTTCTGTTCAAAAATGCAAGTGTATTTTTAGACTTTGTTCTGAAAGCAGGTATTTTAAGTTTACAACTGTGTTGAGCTGCCTAGCCAGTTACCTTTCAAGGCTTTTATAAACTGTCTTTGATTTTTTCAGAAAATTGTAACTTGCAAGGAGTCTGTTGCTAAGCAAAGATATGCAGCTACTAATGAGGCAAATATCCTGCCCTTTGGCGAATTATAATGATGTGCGATCAACTACACATCTGAAAACAAAATTAATCTGAACTGGGTTGAAAAAGAGTACTGTGTTACAGAATTAAAATTAGCAGAAAAGTTCAAGTAAATGAGAGCCACAAACAGTGAGCTGGGTTGGGGGACGCTGGAGGAGAGAGAGTTTTTAAATCAAAGACTAGGAATGCTGCCTTTACTAAAAAGATTATTAGTATTCAAGATATGTGCTTCTACATCAAATTAATGTTGCAATTAAGTTTAAAATTGGAAGATGCTGCAAATCTTTTTTTAAAAACATTATTTGGTAGATCCATCAAGTAAGTCAGAAGAGGATTTGGGGAGCATATACATATTCGAGAATAACAGGGATAAATCCAAATGGGTTTTAGTAAGAGGGAGATCACTAAATAGTAACAGAAAGAGCTTCAAGTTCACAAGAAATGAGGCAAAAACTTGCGAGGCCTGAAATACTGTGGCACAGACTGGAGATGTTCTCAGTCTCTCCTGGAATTTTAGGAAATTTGTAGTCTGGAGTAAATAAGAGATGATCCAAAATAATGAACTGAGGTAAAGGATGAGCAGCAGTGGGAGTACTATCTAGCTCTCAAGAGAATGTAAATTCCTCCTCATGTTTTACAGAGGACACAGCTTTATACCAAGTTGTGGGTCTTCCCCCCTCCCAAGTTGCCCAGTTGTCTGCTCTGAGGACTGAACTTGTTACCTTTTGCACCCACAGCATGTACTCCACTGATAAAATGATGGTTACTTCATCAGCATGGCTGCTACTACAAAACCCCTCTTTAATAGTTGCCTTCTACATTGCAACCCACGTAATGCAACCCACGTAAGAGGTAGCATTCAAAACATACGCATTCATCAACAAACAACTGCTGAGACAGCTTAGGAATTAGGTAAAAGTAATGAGGCACAATGTGAGCAAAAGACTCATCCTTTAACCTACCACAAACCCATCAGCTCTTTAAATGTCATAAATTAAGAACAGCTGCAGTTTATTCTATAAGCATGCAAAACTCAAACAACTGGATATGTGAGTATAACTAGTGTGGCCTTGACTGACACCGCGAAACAAGATAGTGTCTGTCTACATATGGATCATCCAGGTATAATAACCACATGTTACTGGAAGGGGCCCCTTTCAGAAACCTTATGAAGCATTCCTCACTGATCATCAGAAGATATGGGAGAAAGAGGTGCCATACATTACAGCAGCTGCATTATGGTCAACATGTGCTTCTGCATGCAACTGCTAGGTGAACCAAGGTCTTTGACTCACAGGTCAGATCAAAGCTTGGAACATCACTCCTCAAGAGGATGTTCCAATTCCACTCATACCCCCAAGCCAACGTCCTCCTGTTAACTGACTGGGGAATGTAACATTTCATGCCACGTGTTAGCACATTAACATTAGTGCTCCCCCACACTTTAAAAACTGTTAGAAATGCTCCCCCACAGATCAAATGAGGAGGTAGCCATCCCCATTGCTTTGGAAAAGGCAATCAGAAGGGCCAATCTTTAAACAGCCCCTTCCTTCCTTCCTTCCTTCCTTCCTTCCTTCCTTCCTTCCTTCCTTCCTTCCTTCCTTCCCTACAGAACTGAAGCTGTCAAAGATGCACAGCTTCTCTGCGAAGTAGAAATTCAGTCACTTCCAGGAGCACTATAATTTCTCCTATTTACTCCCAGAAATGACAGCATTAGCACTTCTGGAACATCCTGTGTAGCTTCAACTTCAGTTGACTTAAAGGAGGAAAGACGGGTAAAAAACAGAGTCAGTTTTAGAGCTGGGATGAACTCCACCCCACAATAAGTAATGATCACCATTCTCACTATGGGGAAATAGGGATCATTAAGGCCCTGTTCTGCTCCTCAGGGGCTGTAACAGTCTTCAGTGGACATTGCCACTAAGAAAAATCTGTTAAGATGTTGCAAGGTGCTGCATTACCTCCCAGTTTTAGATCATAAATGTTTGTCAAATTATTTTATATGGCTAGAGATACTTGCTGAAAGCTTGAGAATCCCAGCTTTCTTCTTTTTTAAAAAACACAAGTAGTAATGACATTTGGGAGTGTGGCTATCTGAAGTGCCAGAGCAGCCTGGAAGCAGGTTGCCAGGCAACCAGAATAGCTCCTCTGGAGAGAAAACCAGCCCAGTAGCATGCAGGAGGGGGGTTGTAGCTGAGAGAAAAAGCGAAATAAAGCCAAGTACCTGTTAGTATTTATTCTTTCGAAGAGATCCTAGCAAAGAGCTAGACAGTGGAAACCCTTAGCCAATGAGAGAGTGTGACTGTGTTGGGAAGGTTAATTCTCGGTAGAAACTTAGCAAGAGGTAATAGAGTAACTGAATCCTAGCAGAATCTGGTCAGAGAGTGTCACCTACACTAGGGGTTGAGCCTTTGCTGGGACTGTAGCCAAAGGGCTGTTTATGATATGTGTGCTTTCTATGTGAGCCTAAAGATGTAAATGAACTTTCTAAGAAGTACACTGAAGAAACGAACTGTATTTGAAATCTGAAATGCTACTTTATTCTGATTGTTATCTTAATAAATGTTACAGTTTATTTTTATAAATACTGACTTGGCTGAGTTGTATACAGTATATGAAGTAACACAGAAAATACGCTACCATAACTTTATTAAGTGGTTCTAAACAAACCTTGAAAACACCCACGCTTTTACACAAAGGTGGTGTTATAAGGGGGGAGGCAGAGCTGTGTGGATGCCTTATCAGATTGGGAACTGCCACACCAATCTAGGAGAAGTAAGGGCCTGTCACACAAGTTGTGATAAGATTTTTAAATACAACTGCAAGGTGCGGGTCTGAATTAGTTGTCCACTTCTGCCCCATATCTTCAGGTTAATTGGAAAAGGTACAGACTGTCATCCAAAGGGGAAAAAAGCATATAACATTAACACTTTGACTAGCATTCTCTGTTTTTTTAAAATTAGCACAACAAGGCAAAACGCCTTTTCATTCTTAAATTCATACTGAAGCTAATACACCTTGAAAAACTAACCACAGAAGGTAATAAAGCCATTTTACAACACACCAGAGCAGTAAATGTCATGTTAAAACTACATTTATGAGATGCTATAATGTTTTGCAGTTATGTAACACCAACTCCAAGACAAGAGCAAATACTACAAGATGTCAAAGCAGCCACAATAATTAATGGTTTCTGTTTCCAATTAAGGGCTTCTTCCTAGATAGCAGCTTTGAAGGACTACTGACTCTTGTTGTTTATAGTAGTCCCCTACAGAAAATGACTTCTGACCTGAATATTTTTTTATTTTTCATTTATTTAATGTATATATCCTGCTCTTCTCCCAGTACATTACCCAGTTGCTAAATAAAATTTAGCAGTGCTACGTCTTCAAGCATGGCCTGAAATGTCCTATTGTGAAAATAAATCTATATAGCTGGATCTAAATGTTACCAGGTACAGGTTATAGCAAATCCTTTGTTTATATAGCAAAGAAGAGCATTAAATTCTCATTGTTGCATCTTCAGTTACCAGGGTGTATAGCAGCTGCCAGCCAATGCTGCACAATGACTGAGAAAATACTAGAAGGCAGATGCTATACAAATAGGAACTTGTACATGGGTCAAGAAGCTTTAAAGAGTTAACCTTGGGGATGGACCAAAATGCCACCCTATGCCTGAGTTCCAGGCAGCTGTTTCAGTTCTATTTTGAAGGTCAGCCCATAAAATGGGTATTACTTTCCCATCCCTTGCTTTCTTTTTTTTCCTAACAGAAAATACTCTTTAAAACCACTGTCAATATTCAAGAAAAAAGCTCCCCACCCAATACAATTGTATAACTTTTTACACCTCTCCCCACCAATCATTTTCTTCTTCTGAAGCATTTCACCCTCCTCTTTTATGTGGGGGCCTCACCTGGAACCCTTCTAAATATGGGTGCAACCCAAAAAGCAACAAGAGACCAATCCTATTCTTCATATGCAACACATCTAGCACAGACTTGTAAATCTGTCAGTAGATAAACAGGAAGTAAGATTTCACCTTTAAACAATGGATGTCTTTCCTTCTCAAAGGCCATAAACTGGAAACATGAAATAAATATAATCATAAGGATTCCTGCAACAGCTTTTGCCTCCACCTCTTTGGAAGGGGAAAGGTTTGGACTGTATCATCACTTTAAACATCAGATCTGGCCACAATGATCCATACTTTAGTTACATCCTGACTAGATTACTGCAATGTATTTTTACACCCAGCCACCTCTAAAAAGTGTCTAGCAGCTTTAGCTGGTGCAGAATATGGCAGTCAGATTGTTGGCTAGAGTTAATTATTTGGATCATGTTACTCCGTTTGTTAGAACAGCTACACAGGCTTCCTGTTTGCTTCTGGGAATAATTTAAACAATCCTAAATGGCTACAGACCAGGCTATCGGAAAAGCTATTGGCCCTCATAAGGGCCTGACTCAAGATTTTCTGGAGAAGGGTGGTCTCATGTGTCTCAACAATTTCAAAGCAGTGCTGGGTAAATAAAAGAGTCCAGGCCTTTTCCACAGCTGCCTGTAGACTGTGAAATTTCTTTCCCCAAACAATCTTGCCCCTTTCTGCCACTGTGTTCAAAGATATTTATATCACACTTTGGCCCACAAAATGTATTGTTTTATGTTCTGATCATTGTTTACTGTTAATATTTCAACCACTCTCTCATTGTAGTTTAATCCCATTTGCAGATTGGCTTTTGTTTTCGAGTTTGTTACTCTCTGATAATTCTGAATTGCCTTGATTACTAAATCTGCATTGTTGTTGCTGGCTGGGATATCAAAACTCTGCTGATCTATGGAAGGACAACTTTACCACCAACCAGGCTTCAAGACCATCTGCTGCAGCTTCTGCCTACACCCTCTCAGCACTTGAAATAGTTATCTTTTTGACTAAAACTCTCAGAATCCACTAGCTAAAGGCGTAACTTTTACAGGCTCTACTCCCTCTGCAGGAAAATCCAGGTTTCTTACTACCTAATTCCACAGCTAACTTCTCATTTCTACTCACACCAATATATAACTGATTATAAATGTACCTTAGTATGGATTTTAATTGTAAATTGCTTTTGGAACTAATCTCTGAAAGCTGGGATCAAATATTTATACTCTTCACAGACCCTTGTACTGCCAGCTAGAACAAAGTCAGAAAGACACTTTCCAAGAATCCTTGAAGCTTAAAAAAAGGAGAAAAAAAAAGCGCATGTACACCTACCCAAGAAAACAATCTGTATCATTCATCCACTGATTTATAAACTGCGCGGTGATAGGTTCTGGGTTGTGAGGAAATCGGATGTTCTCTAAGGTGTGCAAAAGGAGCGCAGGGTTATAATAAAGGGCAGCAATGGCAACCTGGAGACACATGGTGCGGAGCTCACTGGTCTTAACTCCTCGTGTTAAGCGCTCTAGAACAGCTTCTACAAAGAGAGGAATGCACTGGGGATAGATGAAGGAGATGTTGGGAGATGGAACAAAAGGGAAAGGAACAAAGGAAACAAATTTAGTGAAATTCTCAGGGATCTTAAAGGGTTTATTCCCCAACCTGCTGAAGTCAAATATAATTCTCTTTCATTAAAAGGTACCACGCTGCGTGAATTTCCGTGCGTGTATACTGTGTGCCTTCAAGTTGTCTCCAACTTATAATAACCCTAAGACAAACTTGTCACAGAATTTTCTTGGCAAGATTTGTTTGTGAGGGGGCATCTTCCTCTGTGACTGAGAAAGATCACTCAGTGGGTTGCCATGGCTGAGTGGGATTCAAACCCTGATCTCCAGCATCATTGTCTTAACATTCAAATAGCTATACCATGCTGGTATGTGGCATACATGAGATTTAAGAGGAATTATATGATCACAGGAAAAATTTCCAGCTTCACAGGGCTTGGAAACCTGCCACATTGGTATTTTTTCTTCCCCCTTGGTCTTTTCCCCCTTTGCCTCTTTACTCCCTTTTCCTTTTTGCTAGTGTTTTTCTCTTCTTCCAATGTTCGTTTAGCCTCCATCCCACCTGTTAACCAGGCAGCAGGACTGTTCTTTTCTCTCTCTTTTTAACTATTTGAAGAGTCTGGAAATCTTACTGACCATCACCTGTGGCTGGTTAGAGATGTTCTGGAGAAATAAATTTTCAAAGCCTGTTTGCATTTTCCTCGCTGCTAAGTTAAGGAAGTCTGCAACCTAATACATGAAAGGTGGTACTGCAAGACAGAGGCAGATTTTACTTAACTAAAATTAACTAGCCCATATAATAAAAGTAAAATAATCCTTAGTGTCCCTATAGAATTTGCAGCATATTTCCAGTATCTAGGTTTCATGGTTTTGGGATTACAATGGAAACAAACAGACATTCCCATTCTTTCTTATTCTTGCAGTTAGCAAGGGATAGGCCGACTCAATCTGCGAATCCTTGAATCCTTGGGAAGGATTCAAGGTTCGCAGATCCAAATATCTGGGCCAAAACAGGCGAATCGAATCTTTCGAATCCCTGCACACCCCAGGGCCTGAGCTGGTGCAAGTGCCCTAGATCAGGCCCGCATGGGTGTGCAGGCCTGGCGAGAGCCGCCTTCCTGCATGCCCCAGGGCCTGAGCTGGCACGAGCGCCCCAGATCATGCTCGCTCCTGCTGCCTGCCCTGTGGCTGCCTCCCTCTGCAAGGTAATTAATTATTCTCTTCTTCCTATTCTTTTGACTTGAGACTGGAGGTAGTGACTGGACTAGAGCTTGGTGTTTGTTTTTGTTAAGTGCCTTCCTTGTTTTAGGACTTGAGACTGGACATCAAGGTAGAGAATTGAGACTGGGCTAGAGGCTGGTGGTTTTGTTTTTTTTAAAGCGCCTTCCTTGTTGCAGGACCTGAGACTTGACTGGAAAGTACAGTGTTCTTGAGATTTCAAGGACTGCTGAAGAAGATTCCTTTGCATAGCTCCCTTGCAAAGCTCTTTCATACACAACTCTAGGATTTGTAGTCTGACAAGGTGTCACAGCCTTCTCTGCCAAAGTGTGCTAGTGCATCATCAAACTACAAGCCCCAGGATGCCATAAGGAGCTACGCAAAGAAAATCCAGTTTTGACCTGGATTATCTCTGTACTGTAGTACGTGGCCCTGTTTACACAGGCAGGAAAATGTGGGATTAATCCACATTTTCCTGCCTGCATACAAAGGGCCTTCATGTCATTTTCAATCTGGGGAAATCCTGAGGTAAAACTATGACAATTGCCCTGGCCAGATTTCTTCAGAGGGAGGTTTGCTTTGCCTAGGCTTTTGCTAAAGCTGAGAGTGTGTGTCTTGCCTAAGATTATCCTTGCCCTTTTTTTTTGTTTTGTTTTGTAATAGTCAATCCAGGAGATGGCATCATCTCAAGCATTCTCCAACATCTGGAGCCACTTCCAAATTGCAAGTAATTCTTAATAAGAAGGATATGGGTATATTTTCCTGAAAGTGAAAACTATTATTTAATTTGTTTTTCATTAAAAAAAGATGTCAAATTCTGCTTCAAAACATGTTTCAGTAGAAGTGCTTTGTTTCCCTTGGTTTTTAAACCCTTTTTTAAAAAAGGATTCGAGAGATTCGTGAGATTCATGGATTCGCAGAACCTTCCAGGGATTCGAATCCGGATTCAGAAAATTCTGGATTTGTCCCATCTCTACAAGTAGCTACATGAAGTGATACTGGCTGCAGAACTTTGCTTCCAAACAATCACGGTTCTCTTTTTTTCCTTAAAAGGGGGGAAAGTTTCAAATCTTAGGATGGTAAAGATGTGGGGTCTAGATCTGATGACGTTTCAGAGGGCATAGGAGTACTTAGAAGTCAAGAAGCAAGATTTCATTATCTTTTGCTTCATGTGAGACCAGCAAAGTGGGTATATCACATAAGAATACTGCAACTTCATTTTATCTGTATAATCTTTCAGCCCAGAGGTGGACAAAATGCGGCCTTGGGCCAGCAAGAAGACCCCAAGGCTGTTTTGTGGCCTTCAATCCCTGTGGACTTCCAAGACTGGTCTTTTTTCCCAGGCCCTCAAATGGTGAACTGTGTCTTTGGAAACCTCCAAGAATGACAGTGCACTTTTTAGATAGGTAACTAGCCTCCTTTCAACTAACATTAAAAAAAACAACAGATTTTCAAAATCAGAAGTAGACTTCCAGCCACTTTTAAGTGGGTTGGTGACATTCGTGGCAATTTGAAGGGGTAGAAAAATGCTCTCCCTATCCAGTGTAGCTGCCCAGTGCCATTCTAGCTATTAGTTGGGCAACGTCATGAAACATCTGTGTGACTTTGGATGTGGAAGAGTCAATCCCAGAAACACTGAGGGGGGCAAAAAACCAGATTGGTAGAGATGGAAGTATATTAAAGTATCTTAAGCCGAGGACACATTGTGCCATCTGGTGGTTCTAATATGTAACTAACCTTCTGATCCATCAGCAAATATGCTATTACCGCCACAGCCATTTTCAGCAGGAAGAAAATTAGGAGAGGAAGCTTCCCCTCTCCCTAACTCAGTCCATGATAGAAGCAGCACCAAAAGGGACACACTAGATCACACAAGATGTACTGCTTAGCACAAAGGTAGGCAGATATCTGGTGGAAGGCTCCCTTTCATGTCCAAACAATCCCAGAAGTACACTAGTTTAGGATTAGAAAGCAAGCTTTATCAATTGCTGTGTCTAGGCTTTGGAAACTCCTCCTAACAGAGGCCTATTTTGCTCTCTTCACCATGAAGCAAAGACTTTCCATTATAGAAAAGTGTTTTGGTCTTAGGTAGGATAGAAAATTATTTTAAACTCTGCTGGAAACTATTTTTAGTGGATGCCTTTATCTCTCCTCTGCTGTTCAAAGTCTTGTTGAGTTTTCTAGTTTTTTCCCCCAAGGATATCTTTGCATTACAATTGTTCTAATTATTGTTAACTGATTTGGATTCTGCATGAAGAATTTTTTTTAAAAAAAAGCTACATGAGATAAATCATAACAAAAGAAGACCAGAGAGGTTTTCTTGGATCCCTTTATCCAGCGTAAACATGCTTCACTGCCAGGTTGCCCCAGAAAATTGTCTTCTAGATCTCAGAGATACAGCTACCAATTGAATTTAAAGTTTGAAACAATTCTTCACATCCATGTTATATCAGAAGAAAAAAATTATTGCTCATTTAGCAATATACCCTAACCCATCTAAATCCTATTTTCAGGTATATCATTTTTAAACCAGTATCACAGTTGCATCTTATAATCCAAGAAAAATAAGGGTGCTTGCAGCACATTACCTGATCAATGCCCCTCCCTTTGCATTGCAGAATAATGACCTCTAAGAGTTTGGCTGCATGACACTCAGCATCTTCACCTGCGTCACCAGTCAATACCTAGCAACAAAACCCATGGCAGATTTAGAGAGTAGCTGAGAAAGCAAAGAGAATACTTCTTTGTAAAAAATTAAACACAGACACAAAACACACTGATACATGCAAGCTTGCATGGTACATATGTGGAAACCAGACTGTGTAATTCATGTAACATTCGACAAGACACTTCATTACAGACCAACCTTGCATGTAAATGGCCTGCAATATAACTGTATAAGAAAACAAAGTAGAAGACTCTAATGCACCTGAAAGAAGCAGTGATTATTCCTCCCTTTTTTTTTTAATTAAGCCTTTCTCTGAATCCCATAATACTGGATAGTTTCTAGCCAATTTCCAACATTATATTCTTAGGCAAGATTTGGAGTGTATGACAGCTTCTAAGCTCTAGGAATTTCTGGATCAGACAGACTGTCCAGATCCCTTCTAAATTTGTCTTCAGCCTTGGCTGAGGTCAAAAAAGTCTGGCTCATTCTTTGGCCTGGGTTCATGTTCCTGTGACAGAAAACACTTTGTGGATATTAGCTAGTAGTGGCTGGTAACTTCCGTATCAGTGAGACTATGACTCTACTCTAGGTTTCAATCAGAACTTTCGAGGAGCTATCCAAGGTGCTAAACCTTACTACCGGTACGTCTTTTTACTTTGGATAGCTTTGTTAAAGATGGGACTATGCAGAGCAGATGTATTGGCCTGCTGACATTACAGCCAGCAGCCAACACTTCTGCTAGGACTAGCCTTTATATATGGCTTAGGTCCAGGCAATCTGAAGAGCAGATCTCCCCATATAAGTCTGCCCAAATCTTATGCTATTCACAGAAGGCTTTCAATCAGCCCCACCAACTTCACAGGCCTGCCTGGTGAGGACATGGGACAGCCTTCTTGGTGGCTGCTCCTACATCATGGACTTCCCTCCAATGGAAGACTGAGATGACCCCCTTTAAACTGATGGTGGCAGAGGGCTCTTTTAAGGGTGTGTGCTATATTTTTATCTTTACTATTTTTGAAGGTGTTTTAACCATTTGAAACCTTTAACTGGATTGTTAGTTTAATGTTCTTTTTTAAATTTTTATATTATATACAGTTTTTGCTTTTTTGTTTTCATTTATATTGTAAGCTGCCTTGTCCCATATTAGGAGAAAGGTGGGATAGAAATTAAATTCTTCATCATCATCACCAGCAGCAGCAGCAACAGCAGCATCTATACAATTTAAATGGATCTGGCTCATGACTAGACCTTTGGTGCACGAGTCAGCACACAGTGAGTATTCTCAGCAGGTGTCTCTTCAGTGACGAGTAGTTTACTTTCCATTTATGGATCTTTATTGCCTGGTCCACTTTTTTTATGCATTTGCAGGATTAAAAGGACAGTTCATTTTCCCACCAAGGCCATGAGCAGAGGAAAAACAGAGAGAATACCATACTGAACAGAAATAAACTGCTGTTGTTAAAGATGAGAAAATGGAGGAGTATAAAATTTTGGAAGGAGAATATGAATCAGCAGAGAGTAGGTGAAAGAAGGGAGCTAAGAGAATAAAATATGAGAGGTAAGGGAGTGAGATCTCATTCTAGGTCAAGACAAAGAGAAGAACTTGCTAGATGCTAGCAGCAATAGAGGTCTATAAACAAAACATTTGGACCACATGATCCATTCTAGAGTTAACAACTGTTCAGTGCCTTCTCAAAAGATCCGGAAAAAGGCAATTCTTTGTGTGGTTTTCCCAGAACAAGGAATAATATCCAAAAACGGAACCCACATTAGCCACAAGCAACAAAAAGAAGAGAATGATCTTGTAGCTCAGAAAACAGTGATAATCCTGCATGTTTTTGCACAGTACATATCAACCCTCCATTGGTCAAGTGGATGCTTTGCACATAAACATGTTAAGTGCTAATACAGAAGAAACAGAAAGGGTGAAATGAGAAGACTACATGAGGTATGCAGAGATTTTTTTTTAAAAAAAAATTCCTCTCTCTCCCACACTTGTGAGAACAAAATTTTACAAGAATACTGTGGAGAGTTACACGCAAGCACAAGTCCTCAGCCACTGCAGTTAGGCTGAAAGGAAGAGAACAGAGAGAATTTTACACATTTCTTTCTGTCTGCCAACACACAGATGTACACAAACAGAAATGCATATTCTAAAGACTGTAGGGAAGATTTATCCTTCAAGGTGAAATTATAAACAGAAAGAAATTAGAAACTGAAACTAAAACTAAAACTGAACATGAATAGCTGGGGCCTTAAGGTCAGCCATGTATTTTTAGTTTACATTTTCACACGCATTTTGAGTACACAGCTGGTAAAAATATGTGCAGCCATAAAACTCACCTTTTTACACATAGTGTAAATTATCTCCAGGTTTTTGGGATTTGACAATAAAGTGTCAGTATCAACAGTGACATAGTTGTGCAAGAGAGGCATCATATCTAGGTAGAGAAAAGCAAAATAATTATTTTTGAGAGCAAATGGAAATTTAACATTGAATTGCTGTTGTTGTTCTCTTTTAAACTATCCACTGAGTTCATTTGTGATTCTGCAATATTTCTCCTCCAACATAAACCTCTTAAATCCACAAAGGAGCAGGGATTTTTACACAGTCTATGCAAATCTGCTGTAAAAATATTTATATCTTGGCCTTCCATTAAGGTCCACAGGTAACTGCAAAAGTAGTAATCCCACTTTATCCTTACAACAACCTTGTAAGCAGAGTTTGAAAACTTACTTTCTTGAACTATAACCCCCTAAATCCCATAGGCAACATAGCATAAAGCCTTGCTGAGGAATTCTGGAAATTGCACATCCCCAAAAGGTAACTTTTCCAAGCTTCGCTTGCAAGACAGATTAAACTCAGAGAGAGTGATGTGCCCAATGCCTGCCAGTAATGGGAACCAGTGTGTCATGGTGGTTTGAGTACAACACAGAGAGACCAGGGTTAAAACCCTCACTCAGCCAGGGCGATCTTGGGCAAGGAAGGTAATAGCAGAGGAAGGTAATAGCAAAATGGTTCTGCATAAATTTTGCCAACAAAACCCTAGGATAGGGTCGCCAAAAGTTGAAGCCAATTCGAAGGCACATAAAAACAACAGCAACTATTCTGCCATTTTCAATCTAAACTTTGCACAAGAGCTGGCAAATAAATGCAATGGCAAGATGAGGTAGCTGTTTTAGCTAACATTTTTACTGTACATTCACTGTTTTACTTCACACTGAGCTGCCATTATCAGTATCATCCATTAATGATGGAGGCTCCTCCGTCAGTGCTCCACAGTGTAAACAACCATCTGCAGAGTTATGTTCCACTTCCATTATGAAACCTCTACACTGGATAGCATTGTAGTGCAATGAATGCATATAGGAATTCAATGCACATGGCTGTCATTGTATAGAACAATGCATAACTACACAGTATTCTCTTTAATGAGCAACTGCATGCACAGAAGTTCTGGACATGGAGCTTCTGTTGCCTTATGCTGGACATGACCATTGCGCATGCCACATGGTACTGTAAACACTATTATTATTATTATTAGCTTTTCAGTCTGCAAAGACCTGGTGGAGCAGATTTTTGTCTCTCCTCTCTTTCAATATGCACAGTTTATCTAGACTCAGAAGTGCACATACGCTTATGTAGGACTCTCCAGTGCATATCCAACCCTGAACATGGAACAGTGAGAAAAAACATCAAGGTTACTTTCACTCATCTGAGACAAACTGACAATCGACACACTCCATCATAGCTTCCCAAACGACTCCTAGCCAGCATTATCTTTCAATCAGGTAACTTGCACAACTTGACTGCTTCAGTCTCTTGGGTTATTATAACATTTATCAATTTCCTTTCAGAAGATACTACAGAGCTCATTACCTGCAAAGTACTCAAAGCAGTCCTGCTGAAACACTTCATATAAGACACCCAGAAGCTGCCACATTTGTGGTGAAATAAGATGGCAGGTCAAGCTGTATGCCAGAGAAAGGATTTCTTCATAGAATTCTGAAGGGAAGTTAAAAACACAGAGAGATCTGACCAGATTTGGAAAGGCAGACTGAAAATTTTCACAAAACTGCTGAGGTGTTTACTAGTCTTAAATCATTTGTGCAGCAATTTTAACTCAAAAACATAGTCTACAATCCTTTCTTCTTATGGTGTTTTGATAGCAAGGTTACTAAGTCGTGGGTGGACACAATGGTATGGTACTTAACTGCATTGCACAGATTTGATTCAGAACCTTAACAAAACTGTTCATTTGGTGGATGCATAGAAAAATAAAACTGGTGAGATTAAACAACCTGACTTAACATTCCACAAAATGCCTCCAAAACTTCCTTTTGCTACACATTTGATTTCTATTTACTGAGCCAGCACTTTAAAATTCTGAGCATGCCCACTTAAACAAATCTTCAAGAGGTTTAAAGGGAGGGATCGAATTACTTAGAATACAGTCAGGAAATCACTCTCAAGCAATAGTCAGTGAGAAGAGAAGCCTATGTCGGGAAAGGATGGGAGGCAGGAATCCATACTTCCAGCCACTCACTGGGATTTTCCAACCTTGTCAAGCTATCCAAAGCTTAGTTGCCATGCTAGTTGGGGGAGTACTGGGATATGTAACTTTTCTGAGCTCTGGTCCAGTGCCATGTACACTGATAGTGCTCTATAAATAGAGGAGAATGATAACAATGCAACACAATTGGTTCTTTGTTCAACCCTCTACCTCAAAAAAGACTCATTAATAGTTTTAATTACTCCCTTGGTGGGTTTTAGCTTTCATGTTACCCTTCTTAAAGTGAAATGAAAATGAACCCAAGAGATGGCAAACTTCCTGAGATCACCCAGTGAATCTGGGGTTCAGTTGCAATTTGAACCCAGAGCTTAACTGGTACAAACACTACCCTCTCATCGGTGGCATAGCTTGGTGAGAGCAGGGTAGGGTCAGGGATGGAAGAGCATGGGCGGGGTGACGGCACATGGTGGGGGCAAGGCAAGGAGCAGCGCCACCCTGGATGGCCCCCTTGCGCCCCTCGTCCTTATACCACTGCCTCCCATCCTCTCCTCCATTGCTTTCCCCAAGTATGCATAACGAATTAAACTGAACATTGTGAGTCAGGAGTGCAAACTGTATTGTGCTCAGCAGAAAAACTATCTGTTAAGGTGACATTTCCTGCATCATTAAAATAAATAGAAATTGAATCTACTGATTTAAACCCAATATGAGATAGGCAGCAGAGAAGAAAATAGAAAAAGGTGTAATACATTCAGCTTCAGGTTTAGGACAATTTTGTTCTTTCTCATACAAAAAGTAATCTCTCAATATTTCTCAGCAATCTATTAATATATTCCGAAAGGTTTACTTTTAAAAGAAAAATACCTATTACGTGCTTTTGCAAGACAAGACCAATGATCTGTAAGCAAATACTCTCCAACTGTTGAGTTATCTGGAAGAAGAAAAAAGGCCACCTGTATCAAGTTTTCATACTGAAATAACAGATGTTCTCAGTTTAAATGAACTGTTTTCTTAGAAAGCTTCACTTTATTTTCAAATTATTACTAGCTGAGAATTTGCATGCAAAGGTCCTGGGGGCAAACAAGATAAACACAAGATTCCCTTGCATGACTTTCAAGTGATGAAGATGACTCACTTCCTTGTGGTCTTGAACAACAGTAAGGATTGTGTCAATTGTGTGCAGGATCCCCATGGCCATAACAGTTTTATCCTCCATTTCTTCATACTCTTCACTCTGAAGAACTTTGCCAAATATCTCTGCCTAAAGAAATCAAATGCCCAAAAAGAGAAAAAAAAAGTATTTGGATGAACATCAACAAAATGTAGAATGAATCCTGACAAGATGAAGGCTGTCTGGATGGGTGATTTCTGTGCCCTAGTTAGGAGATGAACTACTCTGGACAGAGTAGCACTTCCCCTGAAAGAGTAAATGAGTATTCTGGAGGTTCTGGAGGTCCAACTTGTTCAGGGACAATGAGTGCTTATGCCCAGCTCCAGCTGGCTTACCAGGTAAGCCTTCTCTTGGACTGGGACAACCTTACCACAATATTCCATCCCCTAAGAGCTTCTGATTGGATTATACTGCCCTGTGTTTTACATGGATTTCTCTTGAAGGTGATCCCCTGTGGCTGCCGGTATAGAATGCCACACCCCATATTTTGTTCCAGGCACTGAGGTAAGGGTATATTATCCTGAAAGCTTTGCACTGGCTAACAATCCTAAAAACACAAATAAAGGCACAAGTCAATGGCAAATGTAATAACATCAACCAGCAGCAAACTTAAATACCACCCAGTTTTCACTGTACTGAAATTGCTAGCCAAAACAAATCATTCTGACTCCTAAATGAAAATTGTGTGTGTGTGTGTATATGTGTGTGTGTATAACTGGGGAGCAACCACAGGAAAGTTTCTGTTTCACATATTAGCCCTAAAATCACACTCTCCAGGGTCACAACCAGCACCACTCACTTTTATTGACTTTAAAACTCAAGGTCAATGGTACTTGGGACAGTAAACTTAGGTGCCAGCCACTTGAACTGGAACTGGTAGCTCACTAGCAGCCAGTGCAAAGCTTTCAAAATTGATATAATACAATCCCATTTGTAGCTTCCAGCATTACCAAAGTACACTGTGAAACTATTCCTTCTTTTCTTCCTTAATGGTATTTTGTTGGGCAAAAAAAGAAGATGTGGCACTGGGGAAACAGGGAAGAGTTACCAATGGAAGACATTATTATTATTCAAAGCCCCTGGAAAAAATCTACAAATGAAGCAGGAAGATAGAGTAATAAAAGCCTCATTTGGAAGCAACTGTGGAGTGCACAAATTAATTATGTGCACAGCCACCAACATATATGGCATCTTCCAATTTTAACTGGTCTCTGTCTCAAGAAACTTACAAAAAGTCTTACTACAGGAAAGAATAGAGAGGGGAGTGGTAAGCGATAAATGGAAGCAAACTAACTCATATATATATTGTCTACATTGCAAGAGATCCATGTAAACAATCGATTTAAGAATTCACAGGATTCAGCTGCCTGAAATGCAAGCAAAGGCCTGAAAAGATAGGGTGGAGAAAAGGGGGAGACCCAGATTTAACTATTTCAAAGATTTTAAGGACTTTTTACCATTGTAAGACTTTAAAGTATTAACAATGTAGCCTGACATATTTAATGATTCAAAGTGCAACTTCAACAATATCAAAACCCAGGAATGGTTACAAAAAATTTCGAGCAATTTACATGAAGCGCTACTGTGTACTGATCAGAATGCAAAGCAAAAGGAGCAGAACACTCAATCTATAACCTCCAAATTGCTTAAAATCTTTCCACCTTACAAAAGCCAACTTTTAGATTTTATTTCCCTTGATAATAATCAAAAATACTTTCTCTTCTGGAACATACTAAAAGAAACCTGCCTCCTCCACACATACTGGCTCAGCTCATCCCTTTTCCTGTTTTTATTTTCATATATAGTAATAGGAGAGAAAAGACTTTAAGAATCTTGTGCAGCATGATCTTTCCAAACCTGAAGATCAAATGTAGTGTTCTAAACTGGGAACTGACAATTTCAAAGCTGGTACCAATGGAGCTTGGAAACTCTTTTTTGAAAACAACCACACCCCAAACCACCACATCTCATGACCACTGACCCCCAAAGTAACTTTTCCAAGTCCAGTGCATCTATTAACACAACAGCTCAAGCAGAACTAACTGGAAGAAAAAGAGAATCAAGAGTCTTCTTTTATAATCAAGTCCTGTTATCTCTTACCAAATGTTGTGTCATTTCAACAGCAATTGTTGCTACTTCCTGGCTATATTCGCAAATCAGCTTCTGGATTACGTTGGTTAGATCATCATTCTCAGTCTCTCGAACAACAAGCAGTAGTTCCTGCATAACAGGCCTGATGTAGGGCTTAATGTATTCCTTTGCTAGAGAGAGATAAAAGAGATATTCAAAGAGACGTTGTGATGACAGCATCAGCTTGACTAAATGAAGATTCAGGGATGTCCTGACTAAAGTTATACTCCTTTATGAATACTTTTATCGTCTGTAGTAATGTTTTATATGCAGACATGCCAGTCTGTCTTCGTTATCTGAAGCTTTACTGGTGTAGGTACAAAGAAGATACTGGAAAGCTGACAAGGGGAAGTAGTATATAGAAAACTTGCAAACTTTCACATGGGAGAGATCCCTTCCCAACCCCTTCTTCATAAAAGCTGCAAAGGACAACAACTCTGCTTTTGCAGATCATCAAAATCTCTGACCTTAGCAGTGCTAGAGCAATGCCCTCATCACCTCAACCTTATTTGCACAATTAGCTCACAAAATCCCACACGCTTAAATAAGAGTAAAAGGTCTGCCTTGTATCCCATCCAGGGAGAAAGGTGGGTATAAATTCAGTAAATAAATAAAAAATAAAAATGTGGAAATCAACAATCATGTCTAAATATATGTGGCTATATAATTAAGCCAGTAATAACCAGCACCTGGCTGCCCACCCCTCTACAGACTACATTTACTGTCATTTATTTCTATTCATATATTCATTGTATTTATTTACTATTCCACTTTACTTGTGATATGAGGCTCAAGGTAAGAATAAAACTATGAAGCTGGGGTGCAAGGATTCAGAGATAAGATATACATATAGTAAGTTAATGTGGAAGGGCAAACAGATATGTAGAAAGAGAAGGGCTGTGTTTGTATTTTTAAAAAGATACAGGGACATGAAAACCATCTTTTTCATAATGATTAATCAGATTTCCAAAGGAAAACTCGGCCTCTCCAAAGGTAAGTGCTCTTCAAAACCTGCCTTCTATAGATGAATTCTATACTCTAATGGCTGTTCTACTTTCATGACTTAAAGTCACACTGGCTCAGCAGATATACAAAATTATGCACCATTATCAGTCTAATCTACTCTAATATAACCACAACATTTATTACCTCCAAAGCACTTAAAACCCAAGTACTCAGACAAAAGTCAAAGGAGACAAGCCCTGCCTTAAGGCAGTTGTTTTAGTGATAGGTTAGACAAACAGGCAAAACAGAACTTGAAACAGAAAGAAGAGTTAAACTGGAAGCAAATGATTCTGACTCGGGATGGGCTTTCAGGCACATATTGAAAATGCAAAAAGACAGGGTGATACATGTGTCAAGGGAAACTGTCAAGTGCAAAAGAAAGAGGAGAGTTAAGCCACAGAACAGCTTTAGAAGGCAATAGAATTAGAGGGAAGGGGAAGAAAAGGAGGAAGAACTAAAGCATACAGAGATACTTAAAGACAAGAAGGAAAAAGTCTAATCTGAAGATATTGGGGGAAAAGACTGTCAATGCAGAGCAAAAAAAAACAAAAACAAAAAAGTGAGGAAACCCAAAGAAATGGAACTCAAACCTTGTTCCTGATGGCTTATTAAAGACTGGAGGGCAATAGCTGCCTCTACTTTGACTGGCATTTCTTTGTCATCGATCAGGCTCTTCTTTGTCAGCTCGACAGCATTCCGTAGGTTGAGTTCATTGTGAAATTTCAAAGAGCTGAACGAATGAAGTGTCCAACAGGACTGAGGCATAAGAAGAAAGTAAACCAAACAGTACCAAGGTTTAGTTATTATTTTCAGAATCTTGTGCACTAGCAGGTCTCAGTTTACTAACCAGTAAACTCAGTTTTATAACCACCTAAGTGGATTACACAGCCCAATTATATACATTCATACAAATCAATTAGAATCCATAACCAAAAGACATTAAAATCATAGGCCAAAATGGACCCATGGGCATATGCAAGAAATCTCTGCGCAAGCTACATTCCTTGGTGTGACAAATACTGCTGCACATGCTCCCTTGATCTTGAGGATGGATTCTGAGAGGCAGAATGAGGGACACCAGTGGGAATATGCAGCTGAAAGGCCCCAGTGTGCCCCTCTGACTGTCAGCTATTAAAACAGTAAACGGAACCACTATTACGCAGGGTAAAAAATGCAATATTGCCTCGAAGCCCTCTGAAATCAGCTGGAAAAGCTAAAACAGAGGGCATGCTTTCTTGATGATATTAAGAAAAAGAAGTCATCATTGTTAATAATGTATATGGTTTGGTTACTTACTCTCGCTCTTAGATATCCCAGGTTCGACATAAACAATGGGAAGACATGATTCTGCAGCATCAGCTCCATTTGATCCTTGAATACGCTCTTCTGATAGAGTTAAGAGAAACCATAAAAGTAAATTATCATTCTTTTGATATGCAGTAAAATGCCTCTGAAGTAATTGCATAAAGTTTAGCTTTTAAAAACTTTCTAAACATACCATGGATTTAAAATATTTCAGGCCCAAACTGATACATTTTTGTGGCAGCATAGCTGTTGCCATGATTCTAGCCACAATGAAATCTGTGAGAGAAGTTGGCTAGCTATTTTAAAGGCTCTTTGCTGGTTGAAGCTCATGTGGAATAGATACTTAGTAATCTCACTTTGGTCTGGGCATTCATTAAAAATTCAACAAGAATATGCAGTTACAACAAGGTCCAATTCTCTAATACGGGAACCCACTACATAAGGCTGTTCCACATGGCATTCAGTGTTTGAATTTGCTGTTTTAATTGTTTCAAAACTGGATTCTAGGATTGTTTTTAGGCTGCTTTTAGAAGTTTTTAAGGAGTATTTTAATTTTAAGGAGTATTTTTGCAAAATGTCTTTGTATTGTTTTTACTGGTTTTTATTTGTTCATCAGCTTGAGTGCTCTTGCGAGCTAGGGTGTGATACAAAAATACGTGAAATAAATAATAAACAAACAAATAAGAGCACTGTGAAGTTATTTTTGGGACTATAGTTCTAGAACCATGGAAGTCCTCTTGCTGTGTTTGCTAGTAGATTTTGGGAGTTGTAGTCCAGAAAGTAACTTTATCAAGTCTTGCTTAGACCAAGAAAGAACCCTTTCCTGTAAACTTGTATAGAGATCAGACAGCACAATCTGCCCTCTCTTACTTCACTGCTGTTAAGATGCTTTCCTAAAGTTCTGTCCTTTGGTTAGATCTGGCCAGACAGCTTGATATTTAAGACCCCTAAGGGAAATCTTGTAACAGCAGATCACAGGTCTGTTTTCACATTAAGTTGTGAAGCCAAAAAAAGGTACACTTGTAAAATATATCCACCCACACAGAGAGCACATAAATGGAACAGAATGTTTAAATAAGATGTCTGGAGCTATTTAACCACCTCTGGTAGTACACAAATCAAAGATGTATGTACTTATGGAACAGACGAACCACAAAATACTTTCAATAAGAATTAAGGGGCTACTGAACAAATCCTGTCTGTATATATAGGTTTTATGAAAAATATATATGCACATTCTGGTTCCTGTATTTTATTTTTTCTGTAACTTGAAACCTACATGTTAACATACAATGCTACATCTATGGAGTAAATATATACACATTCTATGTGTCTTCATCCATTTACCTTCAGCAAAATATCTGCTAGAGATCCTATCACATGTAATGCTCCATCTTTCTTCCTAGGGTCAACGTTGGGTTCCGTGAGTATCTGATAGCAAAATGCCATCATTTTTGGTAACACCTTAAAAATGGTACAAAGTACATTAAATTGTATTTTCCAAAGTTGCAACCACCAAAGTTATTACAATCAATAGTATGATAGCATTGCTTTGCTTCCAGACATACATGCATCTTTGCTTATGACTGCCACTTTCAATTTTGAGAGGGAAAACATTGCCCACACATTTTGAAGCCTGGGAAATATTTTGCCACATTACAAAAGAAGACTGAGGAAATACGAGAACAAGTAGATTATGGGAGAGCTAACTATGAGAGAGCAGATCTATCTCTAGAGGTTTGGGGGTGGAGGGAGAGATTTGCCCCCCAAAACAACAAAATATGCATTTCACAGAAGGCAAAGTGATGCTCAGATACAGACACAAAGGGAAAACATCCCTCCTAACCACATATTCATCCTGCCTGTCCCCAAAAATGAAAATAAAACAAACAAAACATATTACTTTCCAAAATTCTAAACAGGTCTCTCCCATGCCTTCCACAAAACCAATGGGGGAGAGGGAGAGAGAGAATGCACAGGTAAAACACCCCCTCAGTCCTCACCATCCTTCTGTAAGATTTCCCCCTCCTGTCTTCAAGAGGGAGAATCATAGAGTTGGTATGTAGAAGGTGAGAACTGAGCATAAAAAAAAATAGGTCTGTACCTGAACAGGCAGGAAAAGAGCTAAGGAGGCTGAGCAGCATCATTTAGAGGTCCCTTTAGCTTCACAGCTTCTCCTCATGTTGATTTTCTGTCTGTCACTGAGCAGTGGCAGGGAGAAACCCAATGTGTGTGGATTCCTCCTCTCTCACCAACCCAGAGAAGAAACATGCTGACTGCCAGAGGACATGCCCATAGTCACCACACTGGAAACTCACACCTTTGCTTGAATTATTTCTTACAGTTATTTACAATAACATGACAAAGGAACAGACCACAAATCCTAACCCTGAGCTCCAGGGAAAGGGGGGTGCAGAATGCAGGAAAAACATGCAATGATCAGTGCATTTTTAATGAGAGAAGGAGATGAATACAGTTCTGCCAACAGCCTTTGGTGAGTAAAGGAAGCAAACCTGTGAGTGCCTTTTTAAAAACCCATTATGTTTTGATGAATTATAAAAGATACCTCTTTTCGCTTTTTTGCTGCTGTGTACAAAAGAAGCTGAGCTGCTGTTGAAGGAGATGCATAATCCTCAAACACATCTTATGAGGTTTTCAAAACATAGAAAAGAAAAAGAAAGTGAGCATCCTGAACAAATGATTCTGAAGTTGAGAGAATACGGTACAATCCAGACCGTGAATGAATGTTTGGATATCACCTTAAAAACTTCCATGAGCCCCAGACTGAAAAAAGAAGGTCTTCCAAGATTGTGGGGTTGCTATTACTACACAATGGGGTCTCCTGCAATTCTGGTAATACAAGACCACTTTGGATGGTCTTAGAAAAGTTACTTCTCTCAGAAATCCTATGATACTAGAACAGAAAATAATTATATTATATGCTTCCCTCAAATAGTCCTCCCAGCCAAATCTTGGGAAAATTATTTTTTGGACTATAGTGGCTGGGTAGGTTGGAGGTTTCTTGGGGTTATAATCCAAAATGGAATGTTTCCAAGCTCTGTTCCTAATTTTATAGGTAACACACAGTGATGTTAAGAAACATCTATGCTTGTGCAACAACCATGCCATTAAAGGTGAAGCAATATGCAGGAGAGTATGTCTAAAAATAGGGTAGTGTCAAAGCCACTTAACCTAGTTTTAAAAAAAACCCGAAGCATAATGCAAAATCAAAGTCTATTTAAATTACTATAGGTGCATCCTGCTCAAGAATTTATGCAAACCCTGTTCAAAAGAAGAGGAGGTGCCTAAAACATGGGTTATCCAAGAAGCCTCCACTTGTACCACTTTTCTTAACTTGAAAACTGGCACTTTATGTGAATAAGTCACATTAATATTGTTGAATGTTGTACAAGTGGCATTCCTGGCAGATTATACCCACAAACTGGGCAAAGTTTACTATATTTTTAAAGCCTTTCCCCCCTTCTCATCAGGTAACTGTTTTATTGCTGATCTTTTACCAAATGTTCACAAAACCAAATTCATTATCAGTCTCTAACCAACAAAAATCACTAATGAGAGAAAACAGGTTTCAACCAATATTCTACTCCATTTTTCATTCTCCATCACATCTTGCTTTTTCAAACTTACTTTTTTTAAAAAAATTCTCAGCTCATGGCTCATAAAGGATGGTTCATAATCCACAGTTCAGGAAGCAGTAGTTTCAGGAGGGGTAGGACTGGATAGCAAAACAGCATGTTTGCCTTGGGGTTTGCAATGTACATTTTCTTTTGTTTTCACATTCTTTAGTTATGTTACTAAAACAGGAATAAATGTATGACTGTTATTTAAAAGCAGAAAGAAAGAAAGCCCTATAACGGTAGCCTGAGTTGAATGAATAGCAGTATGTGTGATTATTGGGCACTTCAAGGACAGAACACCAGAGATAGCAGGGCTATCTATATAAGGCACGTGTATTTACCAAATTTCATGCGGATGTACTCATAGGGATCCTCTTGCCAAAGCTCTTCATCCTCATCTCTATAACACATCAGGGAGAAGATCACTTCTTCACACAAAGTCTTATAAAAAGAGGGAAAAGATGATTGCTCAGTGGGGGATGACAGCTTAACTCCACTGCTAATAATCTGCCCCCCAAAGTTACACCCCAAAAGTATCATAATAAATCCTGTAACAAAACAGTGTGCTACACAGTGTAGTTACTTAATGTAGCAACTTTGTATCACCTCCTCATATCTCCAGATTCAAAGTCCCTTCCATCCACTATTATGCATCTCAGCCACTTTCTCCTAAGATGAGATATACTGAAAGAATCATATAATCATAAAAACAGAGTTGGAAGAGACCACAATGGCCATCAAGTCCAACCCCCTGCCATGCAGGAACGAAGACTCAAAGCAACCCCAGCAAACAGCCATACAGCCTCTGCTTAAAAACCTCCAAAGAGTGTGACTCCACCATACTTTGAGGCAGCATATTGTTCACTGTTGAACGGCTCTGACTGTCAGGAAATTCTTCCTGATGTTTAGGTGAAATTTCTTTTCCTGTAGTTTGAATCAATTGCTCCGTGTCCTAGTTTGTGGAGCAGGGCCTTTTGTTCTTTCTCCACCTATCTGGAAGAGGTATGCATGTCTCTATGTTTTCTAAATGCATACAAAAGGATGTTCTGGAAAGTTAAAGCCTGCCTCTGCTGTGATAAAAGCTAAGCGTTATGACTAAAGCATGGTTACCACTGAAATCTGCATTTCCACATCTCCGCCTCCCTCTCCCAGTAACATTTACCAATATAAAATGCATTCAGCAGTTTCATCAAGTTTTCCTGCTTTTGTTACATTTACTGGCCGCCACATGCAGCAGTGCAGAAACTTGCAAAGCAATGATGTCACACAACACATTTTGTATAGCTTATTATGCAAAAGAGGAGAAGATGGAGATGTGGGCTCTTTGCTTTAGGTAGCAGAATTGTCACTAATTTCTGAAAAAACTTGGTCTATATACACCCACCTTAAACCCTCCAGACAGACTGAGTGAGAAATATACATACGTAAAACAACCACATTATTTATTATTCTTTTCTCTTCCAGTGAATGTATTCCCATGCTAGTAATTGCAACATTAATATTTTTTCACATTCTAATGCTGAAATCTTCAGTATTTGCTGAAGGGCATAAATTATTATTATTGCACCGACCTGCATGTGTGGTTTCATCTGCTTCCAGGTTACACAGTGATGGACTCCCTGGTTCAAATAATTTAATGTTTGTTGAAGGACACGTGGAGCTACATATTCTTTCTTCCTGTATTGGTCCAAGATTTTTAGAAGCACCTAAAGAGAAAAGAACTAGATTTGACAAAAGGTACTCATAATGAGGGAGTGTGCAGAGGTATTACGAACATTTTAAATAACAGGGGGAAAAACAGCACATTTATCACATCCCAAACAGCCTTTTAGTAATAGCTAATAAGCATGTGATGAGATAAAAGAACGGTTCTGCAAATGATTCTGCTGACAAGAGAAATCAAAAGAACAAACCTGTAGTGAGTTTCTGCCAAAACAGCACAAACAACCTTTTTGTTATGCCAGCACAGCCTTATAAACAGTTCAGAGAAAGCAGCCATATCACCCAACCAGAACTACAGCTGCTCTTCCTTCCCTCCAGCAAGTAAGGGAATGAATGCCTTAAACTTGGACACTACACATAGGACAGGTTCCAATGCACCTGAATAGCTGCATGGTATTACACAAAATAAATAAAAAATCTTTACCTGTTGGATTCCCACAGCATAGGTTTTCAAGAAGAACTCAGAAAATTCAAAATATTCTTTTGTTACATTTCCAGGGCTACCATACCTTTAAGAAGCCAAAGTACAAATATATAAATGTGCAGTTAATATGTATAAAAACACCACAGCAGATTCCATACCTAAGCGAGGTATGTACTATTGAATATTTCTTATGGTTATTATTCTATGTCCTGATACAGCTATTTGCTGCCCAACCCATGAAATGAAGAGACCACACATGAGGCTTGGGTTGAACTAGGGCAATTTATTAACTTATGCCTAATTAACAAAGCTAGCAGTGAACTTGAACTTAAACTTGGGCTTGAATTTGACCTTGATCTTGAACTTGAATCTGAACCTGTGACCTGAGAAGGGGGGGTCAACGGAATGGGTAGGCTAAGGCCGGGGCCACCTCCAGACTTCTTCCCCAGCCCCTCTTGGGCAAGGTACCGGGCCCTGAAGCCAACCCATGAGGCTGGTTTAAAACTTTGGATGGTCCTTTTCTGGAAGGCAAGCCCCCCGCAACCTGAACCCCCTCATCTCTCGACCCTGCAGTAGGGGTCAGCCATGGGCCCACCCCAAGGACAGCATTTATCCTGCGCCACAGGGTGCCACAGGTACTCACCAAAACCCTCAACGCCTCCCCCACCACCAGTCATGGAGACCTATTTAATACCTAGTTAAGACACCACCCTGTGCAGCCAATTTCCCAATCCTTTGGTGCAGTGTAGGGTAGGCGAAACACCCGCAGGGGGGGATTCCTACCCAGCCCCGAAGCAAGCAGTAACCTTACACTGAAACCATAGGATGGGTGGCTGGCAAACCAAGAGGCGAGGGAGGGGGCAGCACAGCCCTAAAAGAGGGGCTGCAGGCTCCTCCCCTCCCTGTCTCATCACACAAGTCCTGTTGCATGGTGACTGCACGGTCTCCCCTCATGGAAGGCCAGCAAAAGCGCCCCCCTTGCTACACATGATCATGTGGGCAGGGGGAGACATATCCTCTTCGCTTAAAAGTGTTTAAGATGCACTATTTGTTAGTTCAAGAAACTATCTCAGTTTAAATCAGCAATAAAAACCAGTCTCTTCTGGAAAGCTTATCCAAACTATTTCTAAATTATGGTTTTGAAAATATTTACTGATGGATTTTAGTATGGATTGGTTTTATATGCTTTGTTAACTGATACTATGCAATGTGTTGCTTTAGAGGTGGGTAACTGATCCTATGTGGTGTCTCGTGTTAGAGGAAGGAAAGAAATCATCATCATCACCATCATCATCCAGTTTGAGACAAAAGGGTCATTGAGCCTTTTCAAAATTATTTATTTGGAAATAAGATCACTGATAATGTGGTGATTTCAGCAAGTTTTTTTAAAAACTTGGATGGGAGATTAGAAATTTCTAATTTCATTATATAGCTGTTGAAGACATATGAGTATTTATTAGCAGCAAACTTCATATTGCACGCATCAACTAGATACTGGTAAGAGCTGGGTAAATGTTACAGCGTAAGAGAATAAGAAAGTTCCCGCTAGTTCTAATCTCATCTCCATCCAGAACTCATTAAATGGTTTTAGGTAAGTTTCTGTTCTCTCAGCTTCAGTATAGAAGATGAGGGTAACACAACTGACCTACAATGCTGAGGTGCTGTAATTATTATGAAGTACAAAACAGATCACACTAGCTTCTGAAGCCCACTGGCTTCTTCAGGCAAAGACAGTAAAAATTTTGCAGGGGAAAAAAAGTGTCAGTTTCAGTGTCACAAGCCTGCATCTTGCTTGAGATGTTTGCTTATGATGGCCTTAAGGAAGGATCAATGCAGACAGAGGCCACACCTCTTCTTGGGCATAAAAGCAGTAAAAGATATGCAACAGAATTTTCTTCTCCATTAGCAGCATCTATGGAACTGGAAGGAGAAGTTTTCTAACTCTTCCTTATAATTTCACAAGAAGCAGCAGAGCGGAAGCATTTAACCTTAATAAAAAATGCAGCCACACTCTTCTGTGGCTAGGGCTTTGAGATCTGCTGGAGAGGCCCTTCTCTCTGTCCTACCACCTTCACAGGTGCATTTGGTGGAAACATGGGAGAGGGCGTTCAGTGGCTCCTCCCAGGCTCTGGAACTCTTTTGCCAGAGAGGTCAGATTGGCACCCTCCTTGCCTTCTTTCTGCAGATAAGGCATTTTTCTTTCAGCATGCATTCAATATGTGATCATTGTCTGGTGAAGGGTGCTGGTTACTTTTAATTTGTAGTCATTGTGATTTGTTTATTGTTTTTAATATGTATTCTAACCTTGTTTTAATTATTACTTGCTAGTTTAATTTGTGTTTTAACTTTTATATGTTATGAATTTTTAACTATGTTTTCTTTTTAAAAGTACTGTAAGCTGCTTTGAGTCCTTCTGAGGAAAAAAGCAAGATACAAATAAAGAAGAAGATGATGATGATGATGATCATCATCATCATCATCATCCAGAATTTTTATCAGCCTCTCACTACACCCCACCTTTTTTTCCTTTCCCTTTTCTCTGTTTCCTCTATCCTCATTTTAGAAACAGGACTATGACTTTGAACAGTAAAGTAAGACAAGGAATAGGATGAGGAGGGAAAGGAATAATTCTTGTTATTATTCAAGGCATGAAAAAACATTAATATTTAAAATGATAAAAACAGAATTCAGAAATTCTACTTTTCATTACCTTTCAAAAAGACGAGCAACAATTCGCAAAGCCCACTTCTTACATTTCCACCAGACCAGTTCTGGCCTATCATCTTCATCAATCTGCAGAGTCTCCTAATCAAATGAAATAGTTCAGTCCAGGTATACACAAAGAAGCATTTGACTAACAAAGCAAAATTAGAGTAATTGTGTAGCACTGGAACACAAGTTTATAACAAATTTCCAAATGCTGCTGTGCTGACAACAGGCTATTTATTACAAATCCATATGTTTGGCTTTGGGGGCAAGCAATCAGGTACCCTCCAGATGTTTGGGACTACAATTCTTATTGGCCAATAGGCTGAAATTATAGGAGTTGTAATCCAGAACATGTAGAGAGCATCATCTTGTTTACCTCCGTTAGCTTCATTCCTAATGCATGCCACAGCTGTTGCAGACAAAAAGGGGGAAATGGAGGATTGGATGGCAAGTGGAATATCTTCCACAAGGGAAGGGGGCAGAATTCCCCAAACAGTTGCTCTCTCTAGCTCCAGAGCTTTCCAACTATTCCTGGAAAGGTGCAGAAATGACGCATGTGTGAGACTTCACAGATGAGCACGCAAAGAACCACAGTTATAAGTAAGCAAACTGTTTTTCCCTACTGTTTTCCTGGCCCTCTCTGTGCCTCATAAGCTCAGGTCTCGACACAGCAAGGACCACAGTAGTTGATGCTGCAACACTGTTCAGCTAGGAACTGAATAGCCCAGATAACCAATTTGAACCTGGGTACTACTGCAACCATAAATCACAATAGTGCTTCTGATTGTTGCACAGTTCCTTTATGTGTGAGCTGTGGTCCTTCACATATTGTTGAACTCCAGTTCCCATCAGTACCTACCAGCATGGCCAGTGGTAAGGGATGCTGGGAGTAGCAGCTCCTCAACATCTGAAAGGCGACAGGTGCCTCATTTTTATTCTAGATCTTGCTGTGTTGGCCTGAAGTAGACCAATGGCTTGTTTTCTGCAAAGGATCAGCTTTCTACATGGTCACATCTATTTCTGTATCATACCTTATACCAGTTATATTGGCCTGCTCAGGAGCAAATACCACTAAATTCAAATAGGACTTATTCCCAGGTAAGTATAAGACTGCAACCTGAAATAACCAAACAGGACCAAATAGCTCCTAAACTTCCAAACAGGAAGCGTTGAAAGGGTTAAATTGAAGAAGCTATTGCTAAGGTAGAAAAATAGAGAAAAATAAGGTGAGCAGATGCGCCCTTTATCTTATCAGGAGGCTTAGGTATGTGCTTAGCTGTGCCGGGAACCTAGGGCGTTTTGATGTTGGAGAAATACTCCCTTAGTACCAAAATATATCATTTTTGAAAGTTGTAGCCTAGGTCTGCATAACCTGTAAACACTTCATATATGGTCATATGTAATCATTTCCTGTAACCTGTTTACAAGAGGGTATAAAAAGAGAGCTGATACCTGGATCGGGGCTCTCAGGCTTTGGAAATTCATTCCACTGAGATCCCTGCAGTAAAATAAACTTTTATTTTCTTTGCTTTCTAATCTGGTGGTCTCAATTCTTGACGAGCTACTTCAGCGTCTGTTAGCACTGGTATGCCTGAATAACATGCAGCTTTTATATTTGGCATATGAATGTTTAATTGAAACTGGGAAAATGTAAGCAGAGTCACAGAAACCACAAAGAAGAAACAAGTTTGTGTTTAGGTTCTCCTATTAATCTACTTCCTTGCATTTCATAAAATTATTACATTCTTGCTGAACTGGTGGAACACAGCTGATGAAAATGGAAAAAGTACATTCACTCATGCTAAACATCCACTTTCCCACCCATCTCTCAGATGTTAGTGTTTTCCAGTAATGTAAAGTATTTTCCAGTAAAGTAAAACATACATACAGGAGGCACACTTCTGTCGATGACAGTCCGGAAAATCTCCATCCACTGAGTCACGGTTTGGTTATTCATCAGCTGAAGCGGCAGTGCATACTGGAATGAAAGAGAGAGAGAGAAAAAAGAGAAGATAATGTCAGAGATCAAAACCAAAAAGCAGATGTACTACACCTCCAGAATTTTCTACGGTGCCTTCTGGAACTTATCCTTTGCTTTTATGGGTGGTGGGGCTGTAAGTACTGTAGAGGCAGGCAATCTTTTTCAGTTCACAGGGAATAGCAGCACTTGTATGGTTTTCCTGGTGCCCTGAAGGCCTACACAAAAGCCAACCAGCCAGTCATTCACGGGCAACAGTCAGCAACCACCCCAGTTTTGTGTTTCCCAAATCCCTTAGAGATTTGTTTTTTTTAGGGAAATATGCAGTTATACAGGAACATGCAGAAACAGAAGACAAAAAGAGAGCCCTTTTAAATCAAAGATAAAACAAGAAACAGCATACAGAATTGGGTTTTGCTCCAAGTGAATGGTGGACAAGGGCTCATTTCACCCCTTGGATCGTGTTGTGGACTCCACCTGGCACTCGCTACTAAAACATGGCAGCAATCCCTTTATATTTTTTTTAAAGTTCATTTGACATGAAAGCAAGTCATGCACTCTCAACACATCCTGCTTTGATGCAAAAATATGGGTCTTTTAACTACTGCCACACTGTTGAATTCAGTGATAAACCAAAGCAAAGATTTTAGTATGATTATCATTTTGTTCAGAATAAAATAACAAATCTTTGCTTACCAAAGCAAAGTATCCCATGGTTTCATTTCAATATAAACCATACAAACCAGACTTTTAAGTTGCAACATCTCAACACTCCCCACAAAGAAAGGTCACCCTAGAAACCTCACGGACAGCATGTCGCTTCACAAAGACAACCTCCCAAACTCTCCAGGGAAGTTTTTTGGACACTCTCTAGGAAACTTATCACTGCAGCCTAAGACAAGATGGCATGTCAATCCTGACCTAGCCAATACCTCATTAAAAAATGCAGTTTGACAGCAGCAAGGACTCTAAGATAGTTTGTCAATCTGTGTGTGCTGCCCATTGCTGTGTATGAAATTCTAGATTCCTAGCTATTATACACCCCTTGGTCAGTCTAAAAGAGGACTGAAAGGGAATTGATCCAAGCCCAGGGAGTAAAATATCATGATGCATTTTAAAGAAGGGGGAAGCAAGATTTGCTTGGATCCTGTACCAATACCTTCTTTAGGATGAGAAATAAGAAAAAGTCCATACGGTAAATGAAGACAAGCACAAGCATAAGTTCCTGATAAATAGCAAAAGCATAAAGACATCCATTCCCAAGGCACACTCATAACAAAAGCCATCTCATCTTAGCACTAGATTAGACATACACAGTGCATAGAAGGGCCATTTTTAGGTATTTCCAACACCATGCAAGCCATAACTACATCATTTCCTGAAATCGGAAGTGACATTCTTTTCACTTCTAGTCACTTTTTTTCAGTTGTTTGGATAGTTGGGTGGGTGGTTGGGGTGGTAGCCCTGCTTTTACTTAAAAACTGTGTCCTGCAGAAGTGTGCTTTGCCTGTATGGCTTTTGCTCAGCTTAGCAGTTTTCTTTATTTGAAGGCTGCTAATTCTGTATTCCAAAATGCAATTTTAAGCCTTTAAACTCAAAAGTAGGTGACCTTGACATCAACAAGACACTCTGAAGCATGCCTATGCAAGTCACCCTAGAAACCATAGGCGTTTTCATCTGGAATTCATTAAACTTCTGATTTTGTGTTTGGGTTCATACCTGAACAAGTGCATAGAAAATTTTTAAGATTTGTTTCTGAAGGAGCACAGAGTAGTGGGAGCTGTCAGGAAGGAGCTGGATCATCTGCTGCTGAATCCGAGGCAAAAATATCTGCATCGCAGCAATGAGGGGATCACGCTCCTCCGCCTTCTTGTACCTGCAGACACAGTCACACCCAGAAATAATTAGGTGGCACTGTTTTGCTTCTATACTAGTAATTCTATATTTTGGGGAAAGAATGGAGTTTTCTCTCTTTGTCACCCTTCTCTTTCTTCAACCTCTCGCAAGACATAGTGCAAAAATTCTTCTAACCACCAGATTCAGAACGGACAAATAAAATATTAAATCTATTTTTTTTCTCCTGGAATATCAATTTTATACATTTCCTAGCTCACCAAGTTGGAGGTATTTTGGAAGAGAAGCCACTTCCTTGCATCCCAATGCACGGAAGGATCAAGTAATCTCTGTACATGAGCCATAAACTTTAGACGGAGTCATAGACTGATCACAATCTCTCATGAAGTTGATGACGAAACATACCTACATTTACCTAGAAACTCTTCCCAAGAAGCCAGGACATGCAGAAATGGCAAAATGTGTCCTACCAGGTATGTACAACTCAAATCTGCCTGATTCTGTCTAATACAAAGGGATGGCATCCCAGCTCAACTGATTTACCCTGAGCAAATAGACATTCTCCTCTCTCTCTCCCACCACCTCTGAGAACAAAGAAGCTATTTTTGCAAGGAGTCATGCAAGGGTACAGGCATAGTGCTCTTCAGACATCATCATCTCTATCAGCTTCTGGGAAAGGAATTTTTCTTAATGACAAACCACTTACTCATAGGTCTTCACTAGCTGGTACAGGCACAGTAGACTTCCTAGCCAGCTCCCACTATTTGGAGACTGCAAGTAATAGCCTATTTTGTCCACCACTGCTGTCCAGTGTCCTGGAAAGTCATGTTTTATGATAGCACGGAGGCACATTGTCAGCTGGGCCCTGAAAAAATGGACGAGAAGCAGAAATGAAAAAGGACGAAGAGTCAATATGAAAAAAGAAAAGGAAGGATTCCAGGAAAGAGACAGAATTAGATTAAGACTGCCTTAGATTGACTGCCCCCCACCCTACCTGGTTTTCTGATGCCAGTTGCCTTCTAGAAAGGATACTCATATGCTGATATATGTTAAAATGTTTTCTGCAATTTGAACAATGCATATTTATGTTGCAAGTAAGCCATATCAGAAGAATTGGTATCCTGACAGACAAGATACAAGTCTCTTTGTTTATCTCTGTCAAATACACACACAGAGGCTCCAGTACAATGTTTAGGAAGCAAGGTCTTGATACACAACAGAAACCATTCACCCTTTGTTTTTAAATAAATATTATCAGCCAATCCATTCTCAAACGGTGCATATCAGAAATGCAAAAACAGGAGAAGTGATGACACCAAATTGGGAGGGGTTGCTAATACGCCTGATGACAGGATCAAAATTCAAAAGGACCTGGACAGATTGGAGAGCTGGGCCAAGGCTAACAAAATGAATTTCAACAGAGAGAAATGTAAGGTCCTACACTTAGGCAGAAAAAATGGTATGCAGAAATATAGGATGGGGGACACGTGGCTGGCTAACAGTACGTGTGAAAGGGATCTAGGAGTCTTCATAGACCACAAGCTGAACATGGTCAGCAGTGTGATGCGGTAGCCAAGAAGGCCAACGCAATTCTTGGTTGCATCAATAGGAGTATGGTGTCTAGATCGAGGGAGGTATTGGTACCACTCTATTCTGCATTGGTTAGACCTCATCTTGAATACTGTGTCCAGTTCTGGGCACCCCAATTCAAGAAGGATATGGATAAGCTGGAGCAGGTCCAGAGGAGGGCAACCAAAATGGTGAGGGGCCTGGAAGCCATGCCCTATGAGGACAGACTTAGAGAGCTGGGTATGTTTAGTCTGCAGAAGAGAAGGTTGAGAGGGGACATGATAGCCATGTTTAAATATTTGAAGGGGTGTCATGTCGAGGAGGGAGTGGGCTTGTTTTCTCCTGCTCTTGAGACCAGGACAAGGAGCAATGGATGCAAGCTGCAGGAGGGGAGATTCCGCCTGAACCTCAGGAGGAATTTCCTGACAGTCAGGGCTGTCCGACAGTGGAATGTGCTGCCACAGAGTGTGGTGGAGTCTCCTTCTTTGGAGGTTTTTAAGCGGAGGCTGGATGGCCACTTGTCGGGAGTGCTTTGAGGGTTTTCCTGCATGGCAGGGGGTTGGACTGGATGGCCCTTGTGGTCTCTTCCAAAGCTACATCTCTATGATTCTATGATTCTATGTGGAGTGCTTCTTAAATACTTAAGTATTTCAATGAAGCATTATTAATTATTTCTCAAGTATTACTAATTATTTCTTCTCTTTTCTCCTCCATTTTCCAAACAAAGGAGTGATACTATACATAATGTGTGCACTAATTAATAACAACCAGAAACAAAGTTAGGATGGAAAGTTAAAATACCCATGAAAGACAAAGCAAGTAAGGCTGGCATACTCTGAAACCATCTGTGCTTTTGATAATCCAGAAGAGATTCTGGATGGTCTAGACCAGGAGTGGGCCACTATGGTAGGCTAGAGGACCATTATTTTATTTATTTATTAAAATATTTATATCCTGCTCTTTATCCAAAGATCTCAGGGCAGCTTGCAATAAAAAACAAACAATGAGCCTTTCAGGAGACCTTGGATGGCTGCACCCCTCTCTTGCAATCTACTCTTGCAAAAAGATTATTTTGTTTTATTTTATTGCTCTCAAATGTTTCCAAATATCCTCTAGGGGACACGGTTCATGTTTTGGGCCTTCCTGGAGCATTTAGTGCATTTTAAGGTAAAAAATTTTTCTAGGAAAAAATTGCATACCTTGTTTTGATCTCTAGGGGGTTTAAGGAGCCTCCAAACATCTCCTAGAGATCATTTCTGGGCATTTTAGAGGTCAAATCATATTTTCATTTCAAGATTCTGCTTGAGATAATGATCATACTATGCAGTCATTACTGTTTCCAAAACAACAACAACAAGAATAACAACAGCAACTCCTGGGGGGCTTGGGGGGCATACAGCCCACAGCCACACTTTGCCTGCCTCTGATTTAGACGCTGGACAAATACATTTTATTTTTATTTAACTCTATTTTAGATGAATTCAACGGCCAGAATAGGTAACCTTTGGCCTTCCAGACATTTTAGCCTATCATCTGCCTCACCCAGCTTGGCCAGTGGTAAAGGAAATTATAGGAGCTGGAGTTCAAACATCAGAAGGGCCAATGATTCTCCAGCCTAATCTAACAGCATCGTTCAGTGGAGGTAAAAGACTGTACTATCCTTCATCAACCACTAGTAGAACCTGATACTGTTCAGATCTAATAGTTGCATAGTGTGAATATTCATAAAATCCACAAGGAGGCCAAATCATATTGTCCGTTTCCAGATTCTGCATGAGATAATGACCATATTATGCAATCATTAATGTTTCTACCCGAATCACTTTGCAGACAGGGAAGTTTCTCTGCACAATGTTTCTAACAAGATATTTCAATAGCTTTTCAATTTCCTTAATATCATCTGGGAAACAAACTTTCAGTGGCACTATCAAAAAGACAGCAGTCATCACATTTTATGAGCTTCAGTTATCCTTTTTCATTAGCAATCTTGTCTTCTGTTTTCTACACAGACATCCACATAGAATATCACAACCTTTTTGTTTAGAAACAATTCTCCCGGAACAATCTGGGAACAATTTCCAAATTGAAACCTGCTCTTCAATATCACTTACCGTTACCCTTTATAAAGCAACACTTGCTAAAAAAATCTCCACTTTAAAACAGAATTTTGAAGAATAAACACCAACACAAATCATATCCGCATAATATGCCCAACATATTCCAACCAAAAGTACATGTTTGCCAACTAGATGAATTAGGTACAAAAGTCAGAAATGTCTTGGTACTTGTCCTTGAGCCTGACGAACCTCACTAAATCTGGAGAGCGAATAATTCCTTCCACAATGTTATCGCGAATCTGCTGTCGATCATTTTCATGAATGTTGAATGGAAATATCACTTCCCCAGGTGGTGGCTCCCGATCTGGCCAGTACTGTGTCACCATATTCTTCAGGTAAATAGCAGCTGAATTGGAGGAAGAAGAAAAGAACTTTATATCCTAATGCAGTACCACAGAGAGGGCTGTTTAAAAACCCTACTTTAAAGGAGGAAGGGGAAACCTTTAGCCATTTAGATGTTTTGGATTATTGCTTCCAAAGTCCCTCACCAGTAGACATGTTATGCGACTAGGAGAGCTAAAGGTTTCCAGTCCTTGTTGTAAACAAAGAACCTGAGCAATCTACTATGGGAGTCCTAATGAGAACTAACAAGCATGCATTTGAAACTGGACAAAGTATTAAATGAAACAGAGGCTCCTTTCATTCACAGAGAAGTTTGTTACACTGAAGTGGTTTCATAGCTGCTTGGAAGCCCATTCCTTGTAGATGGAGTTAATGGCACGGGTTTTTCCACTTGACTGACACATCTCCCTCCTGATGGCATGACGAACAAGTGGAAAAGATCTATCCATCTGGATATATTTTGCAGCCACATGGAACTGCACCACAAGGAAGCAACTCCCTCGCATCTGTCAATGTCACAGAAGAAGAACAGATCCTTTGGGACATTCAATCCTTACAACTATTCTCATGCATGTGAAGATGCCTGGAGCCACAAAACATAACTCTTTCAATGTTTGGTGTGCACTTTTCATAGCCAAGAGGAAGGAAATTATATTCTAGTAATTCCACCCACACACACACATGTTCTGCTCTTACTCCATTTGTATTATTTTGCTTATTTACTACACTGACCTACATATTACTAAACATAAAAAGATCACAATAGTATACAGCAGGAATCCTGCAACAGAATACAAAAAAAGAGGGGAAGAGATAAAAATAATCAAATCACCAATAAAAGCAACATAGGCAGATCACTTTCCAAGGAAAACTCAAATGAAATGATACACCTTAAATGAGAACCTAAGAGGAAGAGAGTTCCACGGGGTAGGCACCAAAAGCTTAAAAAAAATCAATTTTGGTAGTCACAAGGCAGACTTTCGGGCCATGACTTCACAAAAAAGACCTCTCCTGAAGATGACAGAAACCAAGCAGAGATATAACCAGGGTTGCTTAAAGGGTACTTTCATTCTGTAAGATATAATTGGCTGTAAACTGAAAAGCAGGAAAAAGACTGTTAAGGTTATACTTTATACTAGCCATCTGAAAATTTAGAGGTAGATCTCCCTAGAGAAATGTGAACAAATGTATTTTTGTCCATAATCCCGACAATGCCCCTAACCCTTTCTACATTTAACTTAACTTGCTATAATGCTGGATGCATATCTTTGTACAGAAAGTATCATCCAACTCAAGCTGAGAGTAGTACAACTCAAATACTTCAGTTCATTTTCTACCATGCAATGGCAAGAAATCCACTTGTAGAGGTGTTGCTCTGGGCACTAGGTTAGCTGGCTTTTCAAAAGTCTTAAATAAGAAACCAAATCTATCAAGGGCTATTAGCAATAATAACCAAGAGTGGAACCTCTGTGTTCATATCTGCTTGACATGTGCTAAGGCCTCCCAAACAGGATAGTTTTCTCCAAAATGCTTGTGAGCTTCCCTTGGATTCATCAAACAGGGCAATTCTTTTGTACGTTAACTTCAGGCCTTGCCATCATCAAGGACGTCAAAGGAAAATATAGTACTTGAATTTGATTATGTATGATTAGTAATTGAATTTTAAAATATAATATGTGGAAGCAATTCCTAGAGTAATTTTAGCTTACCTGCCTGACGGACTGGGAATTCCACTTGATCAGAAACAATGATTTGTAGCAGACTAGGAGCAAAGTTGATGATCTTGTAGGACTGAAAGGTATACAAAAGATTAATTGGCAAAGCATGACATACTGCAAAATGTTACAGATATTGCCCACAGAAAGGGCAGGTTCCAAGTCAGATGAGCACCTGCAATGTTAAACATTTTTAGAGAACATTTATTTGACGGGAAGAGTGAAACATATGCTTCTTCCACTGAACAGAGACTGGGCTATATTCAAAGACATAGCTGTGTCAGTTTGAAAAAGTATGCAGAGGGATCTTGTAGCACCTTTGAGACTGAGAGGGCGAAGTCTGTAGCACAAGCTTTCATAGACTCAGTCTGATTCATCAGGTGGACTAAGTATTATTCTGCTCTAGAGTTCAAGAGTGAGTTTGGTAAGCAGGGGAGAAGAAGCATTTGTTTCCAAAATATTTCCACCTTCAATCTCTCAGCAACTACAGAGTGTAAGATATTCAGAAAGTTAGTCCTCCAACTGTGAAGCATGAAGTATCCTCAAGATTTTCACTTCTTATATTAATTTTATGCACTGTATTTTACAGTACTAGACAGCCAACTTAAATATCTTATATTTGTAAAATTGTATAACCAATATAGAGACAATGAGAGGCTTTCAAATGGAAAAGTGTTATTAGATTAAGGAGAAAGTTTGAGGGTCTATGCTTTAAATTTTCTTTTCCTTGTCTCTATTTTATTTTAATCCTTGATGTATCTTTGATGTATCCACAAGAACAGGGCTCTGTAGACATTTTTATACCAAGCAATTCATTAAAACTTTTTGTGGAGGGTCAGAAAATATCTCAGTGGAAGCTGGGGCTTTGTTTGTTTATTTGCTTTTTCAAATCTGCTTGGATAAAAGTTAAAACCTTGGTCTAATTCCAAGAGCTTCCTCAACGAAAAAAAATCCTATGTACCCAGGATTCACACACACACACACATCAGTGGAAAATTCAAACTTTATTGGGTGTTACAATAAATTATTCATCCAGGTTTTCAAGCTCTTCGAACTCCATCCAACAGGGCAGAAAAGTTATGTACTGTATTGGCCATCTCTCAGTATCATTCACCATACCTCACCAACTTTCATAACTTAAATATATTCTGCACAGTAGGCAGATACCTTTGAGCTGATGCGATTAACAAAGTTGCCTTCACAACTCCTCTTGGTTCCACTAGGGCTTTATTTCTGCCAAGTGCCTATGGCATTTCTTAAGCAGCCTTAGTTCATGAACATCTTCTAGTTTCTACAGGGCCAGCTACTCAACAGTATCATACATGAACATGAAGGCAATCTAAGAGCAAGTACTGGTGGATCAGCACCAGCCACTCCCAGACAGCACCCCAGAGGCCATGGCTGTTTTCTTCTGGATATATGGGGCACAATTTCTTCACACACTCCGTGCAACTACATGGGTTACAGAACTAGCATGAAACTTGAATGTTACTGGGATTTTGTCAAGAAGCCAACAGGTAAGAAAAATTTATGAGTTACAATTTCAGAGCCAAAGTTGTATTATTTTAAATGATAAAACAAAAGCACTGGAATTGTAAAATACTCAAAAGGGTGCACTTCAGTCCTTTAAAGAAATGCATAGTGCAATCAATACTTCAATTATTAAGTGCCATGGGACTCAAACCAGGAGCTCTCAAGGCTAGGCAGCAGTTGCTGGCATCACCAGGGCCACTGTCAAAAGGAATAGCAAGCAGTTCTGTCACAATATGGTGGGATCACACTGGTCCTACAAATCAGATGATCCCAGAGGTCTAATATCAACCCACTGTCTGTTATAAAGTTCTCAGATCAGCTACATCCCCTCAGTCACGACAATTTGTTTCTTGACTAAAGAATTCTTTCAGTCAAGACAACACAAAAATACTTACCAGGCAACTACTGGCCATCCTGCTCTAGGAACCTGGACACACTCACAGTTCTCCCCAGTTTCTTCTTCATCAAAAACTATCTACCCATCTACCTTCAATGAACACTGCCATGAAAAAGGACCTGAATACCCACGAAAGAAGCCCTGCTTAAAGAACTATTTTTAAAAATTTGATTCCTTTCACATCAGCTCTGCACAATGTTGTAATACGTTTGCAGATTCCTCTGTACCATCTAACATTAAATAAGTAGTAAAACACACACCTGAGACTTTCAGTTCTGGTAATGCTTTCCATCATCCTGCTGGTCCATTATTTATTTACCCACCAAACATACGGTGACATTCTGTAACATATTTGATTTTAATTAAACTATTTATACATCATCTATAACAGTCTTTAGAAAGCCAGTGTGGTGTAGTTGGTTTGAGTGCTGGACTACAACTCTGGAAACCAGGGTTCATATCCATGCTCAGCCATGGACACCCGCTGGGTGGCCTTAGGCAAGTCACACTCTTTCAGCCTCAGAGGGAAGCAAAGGCAAAACCCCTCTGAACAAATCTTGCCAAGAAACCCTCACGATAAGGTTCACCTAAGAGTTGCCATAAGTCAGAAACAACTTGAGGGCACACAACACACAAGATTGTTGTTGTTCAACAGCTGCTGGGTGATGATGAGTTTATCATCACCTTTCTTGAAGACCAGATGTGGCAGCTATTACTAACCAAATAAATAAATAAAATGGAAAACTGCATTCCTGCCTTGTGCAAAGAAAAAAAATATCAAGTATTGTATCGACACACATAGTGGACCCAGAAAAACAGCTGAAAAAATAAAGCTTTTATTGGCACAACATCTGAAGATTTTTGCCCTCATTTCATTGCCAGAATCAGAGCCAATGGTTAGTGTAGGCACCCACAGATAGCTTTTAAGATCTATGGGGATCTAACAGGGAATGCAGGCAGACTGCTGTTAGTACATGCCATCGCAATAGCTTTGTATCATACGCTGCCTTGAATTCATATTTTTCTTATTAAGAAAGTCACAAACAATGCTTTTGCCAAAATGAGATACAGATTAACTTCCTGTTGAGTCTTTAAATCTTTTATTTGGAATATATAAAACCAAATACTGGCACACAGGAGTTCTTGGATCAGTGGGAACATCTTGATTCCAAGCCAAAGTTCACAAACCTTCCATTCCCTATCATGTATCACAGCTCTGATGTTTTATGCCATTTTTTAACAATTCATTTACCACAGAATCTCACTGTTGACTCATGGCTGGGCTATGATTTTTGTACATCTGGATTTTATATCCCAACCTAATGACTGCCACTCATGCCATTATTTAGTAAGCTTTCTGCTTATCATGGGGCTGTGACCTAACATACTGTAATTTCATGTACTACGTGTGTCATAATTCCATTAAATGAGACAGTTCCTTTTGACTTTTACTCATTTATGGAAATACCAGACCTTTTATAATTTATTTGGCAACCTAAAAAAGGGGAAACATTTCAAAATCCTGCTTACACACATCCAAACCCCAAAGAGGTGGACAGTATGTCAACTTGTAGGAACTTTATTATATGAAATAATTAAAATGCTTATAAATAGAGCTAGAATTGATCCCAGCATTAATTTGGCTGCTGTCTTTTTTTTCTTCCTCTCTTTGTTAAATATTTGAAATAATCTACAAATTCCAGATAATGGAGCAGCTTGAAAGTTTTGGGGTTTTGAACCATGATTTTGTTGATTTAAACAGCCACTAAATTTCAAGCCACAACAAATCCAGGTATTATAGCGACAGCAGCTGAAGAAAAGAAGGTCCCCATAATCTCAAAATGTTGACAATTCTTAAAGGCCCGAAGGCATAAGGGACTAGACCACAGAACAGACTGCTGAAGAAGGTGGCGGATTCTCTATTGTTAAATGCCATCCATCAGGGATGCTGCAGTAGCTGATTTTCTGCATCAGCAGGGATGGAAGTGGACTATATGACCTCGGAAGCTGTTTCCAACACTGTGCTACTAGACACAAAGAGGGAGAGGTAGCACTGTAAAAAGAAAAGAGACTTGTAGCACCTTATAGATGCACACATATATTACTGGATATTTATGCATTATTATACAATCAAAAATGTATAACAATTTAGGAACTTTTCAAGATAGAGCCCTGTGCCATACTAGTGACGAACAGATTGGTGGAGAGGTAACATCAGGTTTCATGAACTAAAGGAGGGGTGAGCAACTTGTGGTCTTCCAGATATTCTCGAACTTCAGTTCCTGTCATCTTGCACCACCAGCAGTGTTGGGTGGGGCTGATGAGAACTGTGGGCCAGTGACACCCAGGTCATTTCCGCCCTACACTGTTATAGTGCTATTATTCCACTTTCAACATCCTGTGGAATTCTGGCGTTTATAGTTTACTCGGGCCAAGGAGCTCTCTGGCTGAGAATTCTAAAGGGCCCTCCCTAAACTGCAAAGCCCAGGATTCCACAAGATGTTGAAAGTGGAAGGCTAGCACTACAACAGTATAGGGCGGCAGTGGCCCTGGAGGGCTACACGTTGCTCACTCCTTGGCCTGCAGACTACCAGATCTTTCATGAAATCGACTTCATCACCCAGAAAAATTCAGCACATCCTGTTCCTATGAACTCCCCCCGCCATCTCTTATGATGCGCTTGTATGAGAAGGAATGACAGGACTCTCCCTCAGAGGATGAGCAAGGGAGTCCTGCTTGTGAGAAAATAATGGGGCAAGCCAGAAAGAGGAGAAGGGGAAGAAGGGAGGGGAGGAAGGGAATAGTAAAGGTAAAGCGTGCGGGGAGACGAAAGCCAGTCTTTTCTAAGGAAGGAACAAAACCCCTTTCTCGGGCCATTTCCGCACTAGCCTGCTGTAGAGCTATTATTCTACTTCCAACATCCTATGGAATCCTGGAGTTTGCAGTTTAGGGAGGGGCCTTCGAAACCCCAGGATTCCATAGGATGTCGAAAGTGTAATAATAGCGCTATCACAGGCTAGTGCGGAAACGGCCTCGGACTCAAGACAGCCCCGCGAAGGAAAGAAGGGGAAAGAAAGCAGCCGATCCCGGAAGTGTCCCCTCCCTCCGTCAACAAGCTTAGGGAGGGTCGGCCCAGAGGCAAGGCTCTCACCTGGTTAAGTTCATTCTCGGCCGCGAGCCGCAGCTTCGGATCGATAGTGCCCTTGAGCGCCTGAATGATCCTGTTGGGGTCCATGGCCTTTCAGCTGGCGAGGCGATGGGCGGTGCAGAGGGGTACCGCGACTCAGGGGGAACAGCCGCCGCCGCTTCTCATACACTCACCAGCTTGCCTCTGCCACCCAGCAGCCATTCACCGGTTTACGACAGTACGGTTGTCGTGAACCAACTACTTGACGTCCTCACGAAGCTTTTCTTCTCGCGGTGCTGCAATGGCGGGTGCCATGTTGCTGTACGGAAAAATATACAACCTTTTTTCCTTCCTTTCCCCGCCTCCAATAGTCAGGGTCCGGAGCCAACTCGCCTGTGTAACCTGCCCTGGACCTGGAGGGGGCCATGGTTTGTTACGGAAACAGAGCTCTGTGCAGAGTAGGCGAATGTTTTTCTTATCTCTTTTTCTTCTGCGGGGGTGAAATGGAAAATGATTTGATTCGTTGACCATTTCCGCACTGGACTGTTATAGTGCTATTATTCCACTTTCAACATCCTATGGAATCCTGAGGTTTGCAGTTTAGGGAGGGGGCTGAAAGTGGAATAATAGCGCTGTAACAGTGCGGAAATGGCCTTTGTATCATCGGCTGCTGAAGCGTAGGACAGATGCAACATTATATATTGTAACCGTATTTGGATTAATTTCTCCAGTACTTCGCTCGTCTCAGCAGCCTGCTAGGAGGGCAGTGATCGTAGTACATGACGCCCACCTGGCGCTGCTGCCTGAGCATTGCATTGGGAAAACTACGCAGCTCAATTCGGGAGGAAAAAATTGGAATGGGGCCCGGGTACAGCCAAGACAAATTGGTAGCATGGGCTATGCCCGACGGAAGGCCATCCTTTCAAATGATTTCGTATTCCGTTCTAACAGTGAAGCTAGATTTTCTGTGCTTCGGAGACTATTATAATATATCCCGATCCTTTTTATCATGCTGCAAAAACACCCGTCTCATCGATGCTTAATATAATCCCCAGCCTGAAGAAGAATCCAACGAAAGGTGGTATTGTAACTTCTAAGCCTGCCTTAAGATATGCTCTGATGAACTGAAAAAAATCAACATGTTGCAAAAAAAAATGGATCAATCCACTTTAAAGCTGTTTTTATGGTCTCTTTCATTTCATAATTATGAAATCCTTCTCCAGAGCCAGTTTCTTACAGGTGGTGCAGGATAATTTGATGGACCAATATACAGGGTACACCAAAAACTGTATGCACCCTTAACAATTTATAATACTGGACTTTATTTATCGCAAAAAATGTATATATTCTTAACAGGATTAAAGAGTCCAATAGTAGAGAAGTGTTGTGAAATTACAATCAGAACTTTTAATTTACAGCTCTGTGTTTTGACAGTGCAAGTAGTGTGTTATAACACACGGATGATAACCTGAACACTTTAAATAATATTTAAGATGGAATCTGTAACTCAAATTATTATAACATTTATTCTTTAATGTAAATGTATTTACTTAGCCATTAAATGATCTCAATAGTTACTGCTGTAGAAGGCTACGCACATTTGGGGGGATGGCCTGTGTATGAGTTCACTATTAGTCCCTCATAGGACAGTGTCAAGTGTTCTTGAGCAGCCGCAGTAGGGCCATTTCCGTACTAGCCTGTTATAGTGCGGTGATTCCACTTTCAACATCCTCTGGAATCCTGGGGTTTGCAGCTTTTGGAGGGGCCAGCCAGAAATGGCCTAGGTTGAAACTGGCTGCATAAAACAAAGCCCAATTCCAAATAGATGCTGAAATTCCCCACTCTAGTTAGGACTAACAATTGGATTGAGACTTGAGTATTAGCTCATGTGCTTGCACGTGAGGAGGTACAAGTCATACATTTGTGTACAGTTCTCCCTCTATATTCACTAGAGTTGGGGGCACAGGACCCTCAAGAGAGTGAGAAAATCACTAACATCAAAGTGCGTGCGTACCATCTAAGGCCCTTTCCACATGCGGCGAGAGAAACGCTCCCTGCCGCTACTCACCGGCTTTTTGGTGGGTCCATTTCAGTCCATCCTGATGAGCAGTGCAAGCTCATTGCTCCGCACTGCTCCGGTGTCCAAAATGGCAGCTTCCAGTTTGTGGAGCCTCCCCACCAACCGCTGAAGCTCACCAGCCTAAAGCCGGCCCCCCGCAGATCTGCAGGCGTGCACCTGCAAATCTGCACCGGAGCGCGGGAACGGAGTGGCGCGCTCTGTGCTTTTGAAAAACCTGTAAAAACAGGTTTTTAAAAAGCACGCTGTGCGACCCACTTCGGGTTGCTCCGGAGCGGACTGAAGTGCGGAACTGCGACAAGTAGTCCCACCCAATCCGCTCCCAAGGTGCGGACGACCTCCGTCAGAGGTCACACCGCGCCGTTCTACTTACTCTGTGTGGAAAGGGCCAAAGTGTGTGTGTACCTGCAGAAAGGGGGCCAAGGCATGGTGGGGGAGAATTGGAACAGGCAGGCAGGATCTGAAGCAGGTCAGGGAAAGGACAGAGAAAGGGAGTGGATTGGTATGGCAGCACTATAATTCCTCTCTCTTGCCCATCTCCTTTCTTGGGTGTGCGGAGGGCATCAGGAGAGGGTTTATGGTGTGAGGAAACTGGGCTGCTGTCCTTAGCTGGCCAGGCAGTGATGGGTGGTGGAGGAGGATCAGAGGCAGGGTTTTTAAAATGCTGCATGGCCTGATTGGAGCCACCCAGAGGGAATGTTCCTCCAGAAAAGAAGCACTAGAAGTGGGGGGTGGCGCAGGCATTGAAGAAACTTGCAAATAATCAAATCAGTTAAAGTCAAACCCACAAATGTGGAGGGCTGACTGTATAACTCTATATAGAATAAGGCTATTTGTGATGTAGCTATAACTCTTACTTCCATTTGCTTAACAGAACACAGGTGCACTCCACCTGTATTCCAAATAATTCATATAAACAATGGGACATCCAGCAATACAAATTAACGAATGTTGGGATCATTCAGTCTGCCTTAAAATCATGATAACCTTAGTGTACATTGTGTACTCTGTAAAATGCCAGTTGTTGTAGACTTGTCAGCAGGCAATCAGACATACAAATGAAGAATCCTGTTGGAGAATGTCCAGCTGAAGTGCTTACACATGTGAACCAGCAGCTGTATCTGATGTCACAGCACTGACACATGCCAAGTTTAGATACAATATTCAGTACACATTTTTCTGATAGGTAAACACTCCAGCCAGGATATATTTCTTAAGACAGGTCTCTCTTCCCTTTTACTGTAACTCACACAGTAAGCCGACTACTGATACAGCATAGAGTAATTGAGCTTTGCTTCAGAATTTTTATTTTCAATAGTACACAGAAAACTATGTGTTGCCATCCCTGCTTCATAACAGATGTATCACTTCCACCATAACTCAAAAAAAGAGGCAAACACATAGACAAGTTTAATACTATTTTATTGATTCAACTCATTTTAGAGAAGTTCTGTCATTTTTTTCCCCCAACAGTAGATGACTTCTCAGAAAGATCTCCATAAACCTTCATGATGCTAAGGAATGGTATTCTTTCAGTAAGAACAGAGGGGGAAGGTAAACTTTCATAAGCAGAACTACAAGTAATTTAATAAACATAACCAGCTGCTGGTGGGGGGAGATGGCCTTTCTGATTTCATAAGCAAATCATAAAATATCTTCAAAGCATGGAAATAAGACTAACTGTAGAACTGATCAAATAGCCAGAATGTCAAGTTAATATTGTGTGTTCAGAGCTCCCACAGAATTTAGACTGAAATTTTTATCTGTTTTTCTTCTAACTGGATGTTCTGAAGAAGAGTGAAGTGAAATCTGAACATGTCTCCCTTCCTTAATACCAGTTTGCATTCTAATTTGTTCTGCTGTGCTAGATGGAAGTAGATGAAATTTGCACAGGAGCTAAATAAAAAGGTACAGCAATTTGTCACAGTGATTTTCCCACTAATGAAACAGAAGAGGGCTTACGAGAAAACCAAATATAGTGTGCTGTGAAAGGAATATGCTTAGATAGAAAGGAGGCAGTACACCACAGAGGCGTGTTACCTGGCATTTTAATATCTATAGACTTTGAATTGTTTCCTGCCTCCAGATTAGCTTATTACAGTTGATGCTCATAAGCCCATGGAATAATAATGTTCATATACCCATGGAAAAAAAACAGTCAAAATCTCTAGATATTAAAAATATTAGGCCAAAGTTACAGCAAAAGGAAAATATCCCCCTTTCCCCAGTTGCTGACCAAAGGTATGGTGTTCACGAGGCAAACCAAGGAGGCAGATAACAAACAGTTATCACAAAGATAGGTCCTCCTATAAATCACTAACTGGTTAAACAAGTAGTTAAGTAGGAATAAAAGAACATTTCTCAGCATGCACAGAACCAAGCAGTGGGTTCCTCCCAAAGTCTGTTTGGGAAGTGACATTACTTTATAATACAATGACCAGAAATTAGCAATAAGTTGGCTACATTTGGAAAACAGCTGGTAAAACAAAAGTACACTGATGGGCTTCACAGGTGCCTTCATAATGACAACTGGAACTTAAATAGAAACTCAAATTCTAAAATGTAAAATGAATAATAGTGGCAAGTTTAAATGTAAAAGTGCAGCAACTAAGCAAGAGGCAAATTCAAGGATTATTAGGACAGAAATTGAGAATTTAATGGCTTCAAATAATCACTAGCATGGATCCTTTTTCAATTTGCTGTACAGTTGTATAGCACCAACAGTAATCAAAGAGTTGGAGCACCTTGATACAAGTAAGCAGTTATTTGGTGTGCTTTTGTTTCAGTTGGGAAAAACAACAAGGTGGTGAACACAGGCCCAAAATTATGACAGAGATGGAAAGATTTCTTCTCACAAATGACAGATGCTAGAACAAAACAGAGATGGGCTGTTGCCTTCACATACATACCCTTTTCAGGCTTCCCAGAAGCAGGACTGCTCTGGATTTTTTTAATTGCCAGTCCATTCATCAAATGAACGTTTCATTTGTCAAATGGCAATCTGTTGTGTTTTATTTATACTCACCAGTCAAAACACTGTAGGCTTGGTCCTCTAAAGTTGTCCAGTTTTCATTATACATAAAGAAGAGATCCAGAGAGAGTAGGAAGAAACTTTGCTTTTGCAAACACACACACCAACACACCTTCTCTCCGCCTCAGTTTTACTGGACTGGAGAGCACTGAGATAAATTAGAGGACAGCTCTTTAGAAGGAGAATTGCCAGTGTAATTGAATTATCAGCCACCAAAGCAAAATACAAAAAGAGATAAAAGAGATGGGAAGCACTGTACAGGATAAAAGAGAAGGAAACAAGGAGCTCTGGGATGTGAAGAGAAGGAAATATCTCTTACCATTTTACTATCTCAGTTCATTCTTTTTGGTGGATGGAGAGAATTTTGATGTGGGTTACTTACTTACTTTGAAGGCAGAGCTATGGTTGTGAGTCTCCAAGTGCCTGCTTCTGGACTTGGCACAGTCCAAAGATGGCTGCCCTGTTCAGGTGAGTTTCATACTATGGAACAGCTCCTTCAAGCTTTCCAGCCTCAACAACTTCAAGCTGAGCAAGACAACATTTCTTGAAAAGAAATAGGGGGCAGCCTGTTTTTCCTTTAAACAACTTTCTAGATGCTGTGATAGGCAAGAACCCAATAAACATATAACCAAAAAACAAAACAAAAAAAAACCCAGTGGCGCTCCCTTTTCTTGTACATTGCATAAAGTGGAATGTAGTAAAGAAGTAACCTGTCCCCAGCTGAGGCGGAGGCACAAAATTATGGAAATCAATGTTGGCCAAAAGGCCTGTGGTTCTGGAGAAACCAGAAACAGAATATGGTTAATACTGCAGCACCTTGCTTGGAGGAAATGGAAATAGCCCAAACCAGTCTAAACTTCTTCATTATTTGGAGGCAAACAGAATAGCGTGACACTCCTGAAGTAGTAAACTATGTAGTGGGCATGCTGTATTGACGTTCTTTTCTTCAGCAAGCTTTTCCCTCCCGAAAATTTCCACAAGTAGTGATTCACCTTCATGAGTGGAAGGATCATGCCCCCAACAAGCAATGTTTAATGAATACCTAATGCTGTTAGTCAAGAAATAGACACAGTACATTCTGAGACTGTACTATCCTACATTCCCCCACAGTATTTTTTCTCGCGGTAAAACTTTGACTCCCAACATGCTGTAAAGAATGCATAACCTTGTGCTTTTGCATTAAGCACACTATTCTTACCTACTTTGCCCACTCACCAATTATTAGTAACATCTCTAAGTGCTAGTCATTCTACAAACGCTGCTGCGGCACTCTAAAATATCTCCAGCACAATGGTTTGTCTTTCTGTTACAAATAAGGTCACCTTATCACCTGGAAAAATTCTATTTATATTAAGTAAACAATCCTAAATTTCACAATTAATTACATGTTTAAGTGTGTTAATCAAATACATTCTTGATGGAGAGCCAGAAAAATCTTTCATTGTAATCTTAAATACATATTCTTTAAAAAAAAAACAGCAATAAAATCTGCCTCTTCTGTGCGAAGTTATCCATTATATTAGTAGGTGGGAGTGGGAAGGAAAAAAAAGGAGGAGGATGGCTAAATTTGTTTGTAGCTTGCCTACTTACAGATTAGCTGAAAATCAAGCTATGCTATAGTTCATATAGAACAGCTGATGAAAACCAAAACTAGTTTCCAAGCATGCACTGAAAACTACGGCAACATTGGTTGATAATATCTTAAGGGAGTTCTCTCATTAGGCCTAACATAATTCTTTTTCTAATATGTACCACCAACAAAGTTTCAAGAAGATATATGCCTCACATATAAGAACACTTTAACTTTCTCTCATTTCTTAACAGCAATAGCAGCTGCTATTAATATCAAGCCATCAAGTTAGTGTTGGCAAAATGGACTTCACTTTGAGGCTTAAAGAGCTAGGCATTTATTTCAACTGGGCAAGGGTTGATGCTACAATGGCAAATGCTTCTTAAATAAGAAACCTACAACAAAGTGTCCACCAAGTAAATCTTGTATTGGATAAAGGCAGAAAACTGATAGAGCAAAGCACTTCTAAAGACTGATTCAGATCTTAACAGCATTAGGAGACAATTTTTAGCCTGAAATACAGGAGCCAGACTTCTTCCATATGCACACAATCTCAGCAGCTCTATCAGCCTCTCTAGCAAAAGCAGTAAAAATGTATACTTTGTCTTAGGAAGAGAATTAGCTATGACTACCATTTACTCAATGAAAACTACTGGCAATCTAAAACAGACTTTAGTGGTGGTGGGTGGTTTGAAGAAACCACTTAACTGCCATCTCCTAGAAAGAGCTATATATACGTCTATACGTGCAAGTGTCAACAGCACGTACTATCACACAACTGAATGTTGTTTCTGTCTCAAACCAATACTTAAGGCCTTAACATACAAGAGCTGAAAAGACCAAAGCAGAAACTGATCTGAGAAACTTGCAATTTGGAAAAAAAAGAACAGAGAAATGACAACGAATGAAGGAAGCTTCACATCCTCCAACACACTGAGTTCCATAAGAATCTTCTTCCTCTTTAGTGGCAGGACTGATATTTAAGAAAAAGCATTATTAGTAAAACAAAGCTGTCAAAGACAATGTAGGACTTTTGTGAAGAGAATGATTTCTAACAAGAATGGAAATGCTTCTAGAATTAGTTTCATTAAGTACTAGTTTTTCAGGTAGCTAAGTGCCATGTGTTTGAGCTTCTATTCCCATAAAAATGTATGGTTCCTGGTAATTCTAAAAGTAGTGAGGAAAAGGTCTATAAAAATGAGCTCAACTATTTTGCTTTGATCTCTAAAGACTGACTTTTCAATATGGAAAAATATTATATTTAGCTTTGAACAGCAGACACATCTGACTAGGGATTTCAAGCAGAAATCTCCATCAGCTGCTACTTCCTCCATTATGTTTGGGGCTTTCTGCGTACCAATATATGTATAAACCCTTCTCTACGAACAATATCAAAGATTATTTATATCAATATTTATTCCAGTAGTACAGACACCAATACTAAGGCATATTATTTTTTTTTATTTAGGCACAAGGCATTGTGGATAGCCTAGTCTGGAGGCAAATTCTGAGCAGTTTACTAAGCTGATAATTACAGTTCAAGAATAAGTGCAAACGTAACATTCACAGCTTTCCCATCAAGGCTACATCACAACTGATAAAGTGCCACATCAGTGCTGACCCAACTCCATCTCATTGTAAGACAGATTACCGTACCCAAATTTCAGAGTTGTGTTTTAAGCAGTCAGTATGCAGTGCAAAACAATTCCCCTAGCTTTCACCTTCCTTCACCAAACTGTTTGGAGCAGCATTATTGTAAACATAACATTTAGTCTTGATACAGGAGGTATCCTGAGAATGTAGAATATTTCCAGCTACTTCCATAAATAGCTCCTCTATGGAGGCGTAGCCAAATCTGGTCTCCTTGAAAAAGTTGTAGGACTGCATGATTACTCGCAGTCTCATGATCAGGAGCACCATCATTGGCATATGCAGATACTAGAACCTCTTCATTTTTCATGAGGTTCACATACAATGGAACATTCACAGCCAGCTTCAGCATATGGAAAATGAACACATAGGTACCATTGACAGGACAATTAAACCTACCAAGCTGGATATCAAAGGTTTCGCCAAGGTTGTTTAACAGGAGGTCAAACACGATGGGCTGATCTAGAGTTCCAGGAGCCAAGTTAGAAGTTCTAGCAGCAGAGAAGGCAACTCTCATCTGCTGCGGGAGGGGATAGACGTGCACAGGTAGGATGGTAGCTGCTTGGCTTGTCACTGGCATATCAACAGGAGTAATGCTGCGCGAGTCACCCTGCCCAGAATCCCCACTGTTAAAGGCCTCACTGTCACGTTCTGGGCTGCTCACCTGAGAAGAATCGCTCCAGCCTGCTGTTGAAGATCATGAGTAATAGTTAGTTCTGAAATAATCTTAAAAATCAGGAATTTTTTGGACTCATGTTTATTTTCTCAAGCTTGTATGTGTAAAATAGTTAAAAAATGAGTCATCTACATACAACCTAAACATGTCTGTTATTGACTTGCCCCTTACAAATTCCTATTAATTTTCCTTCTGAATAATGATGGAAACACCTCTTCAAAGACTACTAGGTGTTTTTCAATTCCAGGATACTATTCCAATTTTAACTTGAATCACTGCATATATAGCCTATGTACAGATTGAAAGCACCCCACCATGCTTCAAGCACCAGTATATTCAGATTTCCAGTCTCTATAACTTCTTAATCTGCTTCAGGATTTCTTAACGCTTCTTCACCTTTTAAAATGATGACATCAAAGTTGAATGCCATGCCGACTTCCTTACTGACAAGAGCCAGTCAGCTGACATTGTGCATACCCCATCAATAAAGGCAGAGTTATTTCATAGTTGACATAAGGGCCAGACAACACCATTCAAATTCAGTTTGGCTATCAACTAGAGTATGTTCCTTGTCCCACATTCTCCAAAGGGTGAATGTGTGAGGGATGCATGGTCAGCATGCTTCTGCAAAAAGTCCAGTGCTGATGTGATTCAAGCCTATCTTGAACCAGAAAGGGCAGCAGAAATTTAGATGCATTTGTAATAGTTTTAATAACATGCAGAGCAATACACCGCCACTATTAAAGGATTTTGTTTAGCGATTTATCAGATCCAGAGTATGTTATGTCTATCTGGACATTTGCAGTATGTGTATAACTCTACAACTACTCCAATACTGTTCTTCAAATTAAAACTGAATTAATGTGACTTCTAACCATATACATCAATAGAGATCTAACAACTTAACCTGTAGTCTTAAGAAAACTAGTAAGGTGTAAGTATAAAGATCACTGGACACAGTGGAATTTCAAGATATGCATATACATGATTGCACTAAGGAATGTATTTCATACACAATGCTGTTCTCACATCAGCAACTGAGATGATTTGTTAAATGTCACAGCACAAATACCCATTTAGTTTGTGTGGTTCTTAGTACCAAGAAAGGACACATCTTAAAAATGTGTGTTTTATTTAGTGTAGAAAAGAAGGTACCAATAGCAAACTGCACTGTTAATCAATACTAACTGAATTGATGCT